>CM065590.1:201475661-201875661 GCA_033119425.1 Bufotes viridis | reverse complement strand
TTCGGGGCCGCGCTCCGCAAATGCGGAAGCGGAGAGCACCTAGTGTGCTCTCCGCACCTCGTCCGGCCTCATGGACAGTGAATGGGTCCGCACCCGTTCCGCAGAATTGCGGAACGGACGCGGACACATTCACAGTCGTGTGAATGTAGCCTAATACAGCTGTGTCAATGAACCATGATCAGGATACATTTTAAGCCTCACAAACAAATGTTTCCATTAGCTGACTAGAAGCAGAGATCTTAAAAGTGGAAAGGAGCTATAAGAATACAGTTGTAGATATTGAAAAATAATATCACATATTTGAGAAATAAGACAGGCATTAAGGGGGTTCGCCCACAAAAATATTTAACCTTTTTTAAAGCAGCACTGGGATCTGGATACTTTTGTAATTGCATGTAATTAAAAATTTAGTATATCCGAGTTATTCAGTAAAATGTATCTGTACAGCACCTGATACAGTTCCATCTTCCAACTGTCACCAGTTATATCTACTGTAAAAAGCTGCGACAGTTACAGGGAAAGAGTTGCAACAGAAAGGACATGCCCTCTGAGAAAAGACATACCCCTGAGCTGTTAGTCTTAAAAAAAAAAATGTAGACAAAGCTATTGGGACAATAAACAGGGAGATCTCTGCATTTATGTATGGTACAGGACCGTTTCTAGCTTGATTAGAGACACTGCCATGTTGTATATGTAGTCTGATTTTCAGTTTTTACATTAATCATGAAATAACTCCTAAAAGTAGTAGTTTTGGTAATGTAGACTAACAGGAAGCCAATCATCTGCAATCAAACAATACTTCTTAAAGGGGCTGTCCAGAATTTAGCTACTGAGGGCTTATTCTCTAGATCAGGGGTAGGCAACCTTTGGCTCCCAGCTGTTGTGAAACTACAACTCCCAGCATGCATAGTTGCTCTGCTCTTCTAAGAACTTACATAGAAATGAATGGAGCATGCTGGGAATTGTAGTTTCACAACAGCTGGGAGCCGAAGGTTGCTGATGCCTGCTCTAGATAGTCAAAATACCAGCAGCTCTACACTACTACCAACTATGGATTAGGTGCTCTCCTCACAGGCCCACCCTTGGGCCAGAAAAATGACAGTGGATAATAGTGTTCAGAGGGGAACACACATTTATGGACACCTGAGTATATCAAATCGATGACATATTTATTGCCCGCATCCAATAAAAAACTTCTAAGCACGTCCCTTCAATAAAAACTGATTTCAAGCAACCATTCTGTTCGCCGCAATCAATATTCCAGATATATATAGTATGCCATAAAGGACCACTGAAGAAGAGGTATAGCACCTCGAAACACGTTTGACGTAAGAGTGAGCATTTCCGCAGCTGCAGCACATCGTGGGGACTTTTAAATTATCCTCATATAACAAGTAGTACAAGGATTTTCCCACCCTACTAATCTAAAATGAAGTCCGGACTTTAGGACCTGGGAAACTCGCTCCAGTTTATGACGACACCTCTGCTTCCTTCTGTTGCCTCGGGGGACGTCACATCTGGGCCGAGCACAGCACGTGGGACACCGCGTGAGCGAGGCTGTCGGTTCACAACGCCGCAAGAATTCGGTGAAGAGCGGTGAGAGATTGCAAGTTTGTAAACCTAATTATATACATTTGATAGTAGTGTGGACCTTGCAAAAAGAGACTGTAAGAGAGCGCAACTAGAGAGTATTTGTTGTATCAAATGGAGAAATAAGATAGACTCTATATGTTCTAAGGATACACATAACACCCATATATAACTACAGGTGTGAACAACAGTACTGCTGCTATTATCAACCAGAGTGCCATATAATAACAAGGGTGGATTGTTTCGATACCAAAATTTTGATTCGGTATCGATACTATAAAAAAGTATTGCGATACTCGATATCACGCGAAAAAAATAAAATGCCAAAAAAAGCTGCGTGCATTCCGCATTTTATGGAACGTCCGGCCCATAATACAACAGTCCTATCCTATTTTTTGAGGGGACAAGGCGACTAAAAGAAAATGGCGAATCGTGCAGTTTTTCTTTTCTTTTTTTTTTCTTTTATGGGCGTTCACCTCTTAAAAGAGGATTTTTTTAATAGTTTGGACTTTTGAGACGTAGCGATGTGTAATATTTTATTTATTTATTGTTTATATATTTTATATGTAAAATTGGGAAAGGGGGTGATTAATACTTAATATTTTGGTGTACTTTTTTTTTTTTTTACAGTTTATTTATTAACTATTTCCCCCTTAGGGGCTAGAACCTGGGATCTTTTCATCCTATTCACCCTAGTAGATCTCTATCAGGGTGAATAGGATCTCACACTCTCCCTGCTGCTCTGTGCTCACAGCAGCAGGGAGCTGACCATGGCAGCCAGGACTTCAGTAGCGTCCTGGTTGCCATGGTAACCGATCGGAGCCCCAGCATTACACTGCTGTGGGCTCCGATCAGAAGAGAGGAGGTGAGGGGACCCTGTGGCCACTGCCACCAATGATTTTAATACTGGGGGGGGAGGAAGGGGGATTGGGAGGGCGCACTGGCCACCAATGTATTTAATACTGGGAAGGGTCGCGCACTGGCCACCAATGTTTTAATACTGGGGAAGGGGGGGGGGCACTGGCCAATGTCTTTAATACTGGGGACGGGGGGGGGGGGGGGGGGGGGAAGCACAACCGAAAACAAGACTGTTGCTAATTAGAATACAACTGCTGCTATTTTGATAGGGTGCAAAAGGAATGCTGTTACTCAAAGTATCGCTGTTGCAATATAGACTGTTGCAAATTGGATGGTTATCCTGAATTCAAGTCATCACTGCGGCGACAAATATTTGTTAGTTCAAATATGGACATCCTATATATATCTGGACTATTGATTGCGGCGAACAGAATAGTTGCTTGATTATGGCATGCCTCTCTCAACACATTCTCTAGATAGGTCATCAATTTCCGATGCAAAATCCTGATTCAGGGCTGTTCTGGCGCTGGAAATCAGCACCAGAACTACAGCTGGTTACTTCAGTGCTACTCCCAACAGCTGATCAATAGGGGTGTGGGATGTCAGATGCTGGCAGATCAGATATTGATGGCCTACTCTGAGGATAGGCCATTACTACTAAAATCCAGGACAACCCGTTTAAGGTGCAAGAAATAATGGAATAATAGCTTTACAGCACATACAGCACAGATCTACGTCAGAAGAAATAGTTCACAGTTTAACAATATTGAAGTACCTTGTGCCATTAAAAGCGTTAGAAGTTGCCGGTTGCACTCTTGCTATAGGGATTTTAGGCCGCTGTCCTGCTATTCGGGCTGAGTCATGCTCTTCTAGGCCATGTTCTGAAACTGGTTCTGGGAGGCTTATTTTACGATTTACGATCCTCCCAGCAACTCTATCAGTCATTGGTTTTACTTGTCGACGAAGTGCCGTAACCTGTTTACACAAAATTATAGAGATGGAGCAAGTGATCAACTCCTGAAATTAACACGAAGAAAGGTATAATTATATGTCATTTATAAATAGTTTTACCTCTTCCGTTTTACGCCGCAGAACAACTTCTTGCTGCCTTTTTTGGGCTTCAAGCGTCCTTAGCTGATTCTGAAATGTAACACTGGCTTCATAAGTTTCAAACTGTATACATGTGAAACACAATATGTAGTTTTGACAGTCACAGATTTACCAGTCCTAGGGGACGACATTCTAAGTTTAAATCCAATACCTGAAGGCACCACTAATAAAGACAGGATAACCGGACAAGGCACTTAACTAATGTATTGTTATTATCCATATTGTCTCCTTTGCTGGCTTGATTAGTTTTTCCATCACCTTATATACTGCTCATACCCAGGGATTACAATGTAATCCAGCAGCAGTGGCCGTGCTTGCACTCTATAGGTAAAAGAGACGGCCTCTCTGGTGGAGTGCGCATAGGCTGTAGTGTGCCAGGGAGAACTATTAGATCGGTGGTTATCCCACTGCTGGAACTGACACCAGTCACGAGAATTGGTGCTCTGTACCGCGTGAAGCCCCCCAAAATGAACGGAGCGGTGGTCAGGCATGCACTCAGGCGCTTAACTCATTTCTGTGGAAGTTCCAAAGATCTATATCTAGAACTCCTATAGAAATGAACGGAGAGGCTGAGCGCATGCCCAACTGGTCACTCACTGGTCAGTTCATTCCATGAGTATCCACAGGGTATGGGGCCCCCTTCTTGTGATCGGTGGGAGTCCCAGCAGCAAGACCCCCACTGATCTAATAACTGGCATACCCCTTTAAAGGGATTCTGTCATTCTCTACGTCACTATGCAGACAAGCATAATGCCGGATAAGCTTAGCTCATCTAATTCCAACTGTGCCTTTCTTTTCTTGACTTTTAAATATGCAAATTATAACATTAATGCAATGAGCGCATTAGCCTCTCCCTCAGACCACTGACTGACATGGCCAGTCGAGATTGCATACCTGCTGTCTGGTCCTGTTAATCAATGGTCCAAGGAGGCGCTGAGCAGAGAACAGAGCAGAGCTCCTGTGCCTTGAGTAAAAACAGTTCCATGCTCATTACACTAAAGACATCAATGGATCACCATAAGAATGGCAGATTTGGAATCAGGTAAGCTAAGCCTATTTGGAGCTATGGGCAGTGGCCAAGAAGCACTCTCCCATTTGGTAGTTACCCAAGCAGTCATCTATGACTGTTCACCTGCTTCTTTAACAACATAGAAGAGAATGGAGAGCTGCACACATCAGGTGCCCGAGGCCGCTTTACTGGGTGCATCACTGAACCCATGTTCTCCTTATAGATGCGGGTCCCAGAGGCATAACCTGCATCTAAGGGCTCATTCAGAAGGCCGTATGCTGCCCGCAAAAATGCGGATCAATTTTTTTGCAGACAGTTCAGCATGTCCACAAAAAAACGGATTGCATACAAGTATAGGACATGTTTCATTTGTTTTGCTGAGCCATGCAGTGGAAGAAAAGGCCCAACAGAAGTGAATGGGAGACAGCATCTAATCCACAAAAAAACGGATCCGCATTTTTGCAGACAGCATACGGCCATCTGAATGAGCCCTAACAGACATTTATACAGCATATACAGTTCATATGACATATGTGTGCAAGTTGGGAATAACCTTTTAAATGACAGATAAAAATGTTAAAGGGATCTCCCATGACAAGTGACTGAGAGGAGTAAAAACACAATATGGCGACTGTAATATCTGCATGTTCCCTCAAAGCAATTGCAAATAAATTGCAGAAAATACGCACATCTCGCTTTCGCTGATCTTTTTTCAGCTGTGCAATTTCACGACTTCTGCGAGATTCTACCATTCTTGCTTTTTCTTGTTCTTCCTTCATTTGTTTCATTAGCCGCACCTGAAAAAATATAATATTTTTTATGGCACAAGTAGCAAAATGTTTTAAGTTAAACATGTGACTGACAAACACTTTTGCATATCGCAGATCTGATAAAAAGGTGAAAGGTTTTGTGCACATGTGGTGACATACCTGTAGACTGAGTTTTAGCCTCTCCAGCACTCCACTGCAGGCATCATACTGGCTAAACAAGAGGACCTAAATAGTGTCTAGTAAGGCCTCTTGCACACGACAGTATTTTGCGGACCATATACTGGCAGTTTTTTCAGTTCGGTATACTGACAGTATACTGAACCACTTCAATGGGTCTGAAGTGTCTCCGTATGCCTTCCGTTTCATTTTTTTCCGTTTTTCCATTCCGTTTAAATATAGAACATGTCCTATTCTTGTCCGCAAATCACGTTCAGTGGCTCCATTCAAGTCAATAGGTCCGCAAAAAAAAAAAAAAAGCATACGGAAAGGCATCCATATGTCTTCCGTATCCATTCCGTTTTTGCTGAACAATCTATTGAAAATTTTAAGACCAGCCCAATTTTTTCTATGTAATTACTGTATACGCCATACGGAAAAAACGGAACGGAAAAACGGAACCGAAACGGAAACACAACGGAAGCAAAAAAAAAAACGGAAAAACGGATCCGTTATAAAGGGACCGCAAAACACTGAAAAAGCCATATGGTCGTGTGCAAGAGGCCTAACTCTGTATTTCCCGTGAATGTTGCAAAGAGCCTTTAGAACCAACTGTGTCATAAAAAATTTTGATCTAAACATTCCTACAGTAAGACATTTCATTTTCTGAACAAGCCTGGATTCTGACCGAAGTGTTTGCTGGAGCTCAAATATCATTTTTTCCATTATTTTTAAAGGAAAAACTGCTTATGATTGAAGCCATTTTACTGTGAAGTTACTATCCCATAATCAACAGATTACCTGTCCACCGGTAATATGAGGAAAAGGACCCCCACCAATTATGAGAATGGGGGTCTTTGGTTCCCCCGTGAATGAAGCAGTATGACCACTAGGACAAAATTCAATCTATACGGGACTGAGGGAGAGAGCACACGGAGCTCAGCTATCTCCATGACCCCCTAAATTCAAATGAGGAACAAGGGACCCCACATTCTCATGATCAGTGAGGATCTTGAATGACATCCACGTGTCATTCGCCTAGTCCGTAATGCTGCCCTATACAGTATAATCCTCTACTATTCCGGCACCCCCTCTCTGGCTTCCTGCGCAAGGTTTTGCAGCTTATAGATTTATCTTAAGTAATTTCCTATGCACATGCGCAGGAAGGGAGAGTAGAGGATTATATGTTGCAGGAGCAGCATTACTGAGTAAATGTGCAGGCACGAGATTCTGAGGAGTAGGCAGATGAAAATCGTAAGCACATTGGATTCGTCTCTGGTAACATAAAAGAAGTAGGACTCATTTAAGGTCATTTACACATGGGGTGGGAAAATTTGGGCAATGGATTACACAGTAAGAGGACTCTGACAAGTGCAATTTGGGGCTCATCAACCCTTGGCACTCCAGCTTATGGGAGTCGCAGTTGTAAAACAGTTGGAATGCCAGAGCATAAGCAGAATTGGCTTTTGGTTGTGGAGGGTTAAAGCGGGTGACAGGTTCCTTTTGGCACAGTTTTCAGCTTTCATACAATATTAAGAAGCATAATTACGGTCATGTTGTATTGAATTTACCTTTGTTTTCTTCATTTCGAAAACTTCTTGCTGCAATTTCTTCATTTGTTTCTCATACTGGGACTGGTTTTTCAACAAGCGGGCATGCTCCTTTTGCGCAGCTTGCAGCTTTTGGAGTTCCTTATTCATGCTCTGTAGCTTCTTCTCATACTCTGTCTTTATCTTTTTGGTTTTCTCTTCTGTACAGGTTTCCATTGAGCCTAAAGGAAATTTTCTACCAATTAGCGATGAGCAGGATGAAGGGGATTTCAATAACTCTTATGTAAGAGGAAAGTAATAGGCGCAAGGACAATTTTCATGTCTAATCTTATGCTTGCAATTGGTTTCATCTTTAGGTGGATAATAATGTAATCTAAGGAAGATATTAAAAGGTTATTATCTTGCAAAAACTGGGCTGTGAATGCCATGCTGTATCCTACACCTTTTTTTCTTTTATCTTTGCAACTCAGATCTGTGCTTTAAATGTAGGTTGCATTCCTATTACCCATCAGAAGCAAGAACAGGTTCAGAAAGGGATCCTGCCAGCAGCCGTGACCATGGAAAACTGCTGACAGCAGTATGCAGAGGATGGTAAGAGCAGGAGAAACTAGGGGTGGGCGATATGGCATAAAATCTATATTGCGATATAAATTTAAGCATGTGCGATATGCGATATATATCGCGATATATTATTTTCTATATTTTTTTGGGGGTGTTTAAACTTTTTTTTTTTTTTTTTTAATAACCATTAGCCTCCTTAAAGGCTAGAACCCTTGTCATATTCACCCTAATAGACATCTATTAGGGTGAATAGGACGTTACACTCTCCCTGCTACCCTGTATATAGTACACACAGCAGCAGGGAGCTGACCATGGCAGCCAGCCTCTGATCACCCCCCTCCCCAGCCTCTCATGTGCCCCCCAGCCTCTCATGTGCCCTCCAGCCTCTGATCAGCCCCCCCAGCCTCTCATGTGCCTCCCAACCTCTTATGTGCCCCCCAGCCTCTGATCAGCCCCCCTAGCCTCTGATCAGCCCCCCCAACCTCTTATGTGCCCAGCCTCTCCCTCTTATCAGCCCACCCAGCCTCTGATCAGCCTGATCTGATCATTGGTGGCAGTGGCCACAGGGTCTCCCTCCCCCATCATTGGTGGCAGTGGGCAGTGCGCCCCCCCTCCCTCCCCAGTATTAATCAATGGTGGTAGTGGCCCCCTTCCCCCCCCCCATCATTGGTGGCAGTGGGCAGTGCGCCCCCCCTCCCTCCCCAGTATTAATCAATGGTGGTAGTGGCCCCTTCCCCCCATCATTGGTGGCAGTGGGCAGAGCGCCCCCCCTCCCTCCCCAGTATTAATCAATGGTGGTAGTGACCCCCTTCCCCCCCATCATTGGTGGCAGCAGCAGTTCCGATCGGAGTCCCAGCAGTGTAATACTGGGGCTCCGATCGGTTACCATGGCAGCCAGGATGCTACTGAAGTCCTGGCTGCCATGGTATGCAAGTGAGCAGCATTATACTACGTGCGCGGTGGCCGCGGGCGCTCTCCTTCTCATAGATCTGTGCGGCGCATTGCTAATGCTTATAGATGCGCCGCACAGATCTATGAGAAGGAGGAGCGCCCGGCAGCCACCGCGCACGTAAGTTTAATGCTGCTCACTTACATACCATGGCAGCCAGGACTTCAGTAGCGTCCTGGCTGCCATGGTAACCGATCGGAGCCCCAGCATTACACTGCTGGGACTCCGATCGGAACTGCCGCTCAAGGTCATATCGCGGTCCGGCGACATAGGCGATATGCACAAAATCCATATCGTGGCACAAATTTATATCGCATATCGCCTATATCGCCTATACCGTCCACCCCTAGGAGAAACATACTTTTTGTTTCGTTTTTATTATCAGGAGTAATGTGAATATGCAGTTTTAATCCGATAGGCACTACCCCTGCAAGTGCCCAGGCAGTAATGCTTCACTGTGAGGTGCTATCTCCATTCAGTTGTTTCGTAGACCCTCAACTCCACTGTGAGTGACAGCTGTAGCATCCAATCATGGGACCACTATAGCTGTCACTCAGAGCAGGGCGGAGGTACTATAAAGTGGTACAAGGCAGAGAGCACTTCACAGTGGAGCTCCTCGTTCATCGAACTGGCAGGAGCAGAAGTTGGTAGAATAAACGTTCATAGTCACACTAGTCCTGTTAATAAAACCTCCACAAAATATATATGACAAAATACAAGAACAATGAAATAACCATGGGGTTATGGCTGCTTCTACGTTTACATTTACTCGCTGCTCCAGAGGACAAGTGAAAGCATGTTATTACCCATATTCTGAAGAACACGATCTCTCTCAAGTTGTGTGTCCCGAATCTTATGCTGCAGGGTCATCAGCTTTTCCTCATACTGCTGTTTCAGGGTATGCAGTCTTCTCTGGCTGTTCTCTAATTCATCAATAAGTTTCTGCTTTATGGCGATCTCACAGGTGATGTTTGCTAGATCTGCTTGGTAGTTTTCTTTAAAGGAGGATAGTAAAAGACAATTATTTCTGTACGGTAAAACAAACTAAATGCAGGAGATGATTAGAGTGAAACCTCTTTCAAGTGACCAACCAAAATTGCACAGAAAAGCTGTTTTGCAGCAGGGTGGTGTTTTCAAAGATTTCCAGCATGCTTAAAGGCTATGTACAACTTGCATTTTGAGTTAAAAATATTATTAATAATAACGTTTATTAAAAATGTTCAGCCCTTTCTGAGGTACAGGGGTTAAAAATCATAAACACTTATTTAAGCCATATACTCACCAGTTTGATAAGAAAGGAGCAATAATGAGTGTTTATGAGGCCAGGAGATCAGAGATAACACATACAGGAGTCATATGACCGGATTCAAAGAAAACAGAAAGTGACAGCTTGCAAACAGACTGATTTTAACCCCTGTATCTCAGAAATGCCTGAACATTGAAACATTATTTTTAGCCCAAAAAGAGTAAAATGCAATCATAAAAAAATTGCTTGAAGATATTGCCTTTAAAACATGGTGGAATCGAAAATCTCCCTGGAAATCTGAGCTGGATAAGGGGTTGTCGTCTCATTTTAGAAAGGTTTAACTGTATCTGTAATGTACATGACTAATATTACTGGCATTGCAGGATGCAAATTTTAAGGGTTTTTAATGACATACTTTGACGCAGCACTCTTATAGTCATAGGCCGACATAACATATTTTTGTATGTTTATGTAACGTACTAGCCATTTGCTCCAACATAAAGAGTGGCATCTGCCAGACACACAAAACGTATCTACTAAAGAGTTCAGGCCAAGTAGCAAGCGTACTCCTACTGGAAACCTTTACAACTGCGGCACAGAATATACTGTAAACCTTGTGTAAGGTACTGAGCTCATTTTCCTTTCATATAAACAAAATATATACCCTTTTCATCTAGTTCTGAATCCGATTCACTTGAGCTTTCTGCTCCATCTGCATCTTCTTCATCCTCATCCTCGTCATCTTCATCCTCCTCATGATCACTCCCATCATGTCCTTCTTCCTGCAAAGAGTTATCGTTTGCCATGCCTTTAGCATTTCAAACTTAAGGAAAATACGCTTTTCTATGCAGATATTTTACAAATAAAGTTAAAGATCATGCTTGGAAACAACTCGGACACATAAATATAGTAGTATATTTCTCGGTTTCTTGATTTGGTCCATTTTGCTGTTACCTTTTATTTGTATAAATATTTTGTAAAAGATATTTCCACGCTAATCACTAAAAATCACAGTTGGGGATACTAAATGTGACATGACGAAATGTCATAAATACACTCACTGACAAAAAATAAGAAGTAATGCACCAAGAAGTTGTTGGAATGGAATTAAACTTTCTGTGTGAATGTAATGATGATATATGTAAGTGATTATATTAGAGTGAAAGGATAAGTTTATTGTGGAAAACTGTACAACTGAAAGGAGGCTGTAGTACCCTAGCCTGGATACAAGAGGATATACAGTTGGGCATGGAGGCATACAGGTTCTGTATAGTATTCTGCAGCACATTTGCCCACAGATGTTGCAGCTGCACCTATAGATCCTGCACACTTGTAGGTTGTTGCAGCTGGCATCCTAGCTAGTCCCATAAATGCTCAACTGGCGATAAATCTGACTACTGGGGCCGAGGAAGTGTTGAAATCCGGAGGAAACATTCCTGGGAAGCCCTTTCTGTATGTGGACGAGCATTATCCTGCTGAAAAATGCCAATTGTAAGCCTTGCTATGAAAAGCAATACATGTGGCCACATAACGTCCTGCATGTAAAACTGAGCTGTTAGTGTCCCTCGAAAGGGGTGTGTAATGAAGGTTACCACCTGTGTCTGAAGTGTGGGCAATGGAATTGTGGGCGCTGCTCATACTTCTCAGTAGATCAAATGATCCTCTTTAGTGGTGGTCTTTCTGGGCTGTCCAGAGCCTGTTTGCCATGTGTGTGTGCCCTCATGTAACCACTGCAGCCAACACCTCCTAACATCTAGGTCACAACAACCAAGATGGCGGGCAATTTGTCAAATGGACCATGCCCACAATGATGTGCTCCCTCTTAAAGTCTTGTCAACTGGGCAAAAAGTTTTTGAGTGCATTGTAAAGGCATGTCCAGCAGTCAATGATCTCTCTCTATGAGGTGTACTACCCAAAAGCGGCCCCTGAAAGCCTTTATATAGAGCAGCAGCTGAAGCATTTTTACAAACTCTTGTAGCAAGAGGCTAATCATCTGTAATCATTTACAAATCTGAATGACACATAACTACATGCAAAGTATTGTAGCAATCTGACATTTCTATCTGGGTGCATTATTAATTTTTGTCAATGACTGTATATATCACAAGGGTCCAAAAATGATGAATGACAAACGTATTTATTTAATAATATGAAACACGCTAGATAAAAAGCATTTTGGCAGCCTTTTTCCCCAAAACACAGCATGCTTTGGGTACGGCTCATATCAGGCATTTTTAACATAGCGCTTTCTGTAAGACTTGAAAAATAGCAGGAAAAATTTATATTACAAAATGAATATTTTAGATTAAGACTGTGTGAAGGCCCCTTAGGCTGGGTTCACACGAGCGTGTCCGGATGCGTTCAGTGAAAACTGTGCGATTTCACAGGCAAAGCCATTCAGTTTTGCCTGCGATTGCGTTCAGTTTTTTCCGCGCTCGTGATAGAAAACTGAAGGTTTACAAACAACATCGCCTAGCAACCCTCAGTGAAAAACGCAACGCACCCGCACTTGCTTGCGGATGAAATGCGTTTTTAACGCAGCCCCATTCACTTTTATGGAGCTAGGGCTGCGTGAAAAACGCAGAATATAGAACATGCTGCGATTTTCACGCAACGCAGAAGTGATGCGTGAAAAAAAATGCTCATGTACACAGCCCCATTGAAATGAATGGGTCAGGATTCAGTGCGGGTGCAATGCGTTCACATCACGCATTGCACCCGCGCGGAAAACTCGCCCGTGTGAATGCAGCCTTAAAGTCGTTGCCCAGGATTCGAAAAATAGATATGTTTTCAGTTCCATTCCCTTATATGTGTTGATATACACCAATGTATCCACTGAGTAAGTAAAGGCTAGGTAACTACTCTCTAAGAAAGAAGTGTGATATGATTTTTAACGCTACACTGCACAAAATTGCATTTTTATATATGAAGTTAAAAGGCTTTTCCACGATCGAGCAAAGTTTACCAAAATAGGGAAAATGGGGAGAACCGCTCCTGGTAAACCTCTCCACCATTACAGAGCCTGCTTTATTTACTCAGTTGCAGCAATGAAATCACATCAGCAACATGTGACCACTGCAGCCAATCAGTGTCCTCAACGGTGTACCGAGGCCAGTGATTAGCTGCAGATGTCATGTGACATGTACCAGAGCAAACAAAGTACTGGAGTTGTACTGGAACGATAGCGGGATACACAAGGAGACTACTACACCTTTTATTATTGTATTCCACCCACCCTCCCACCACCACTTTAGTCAAATCTTATTGAAATTTCTACATAAGAAGCCCTGCAGAATGAAAGCTTCTCTATTACAAACCGCACACATTTCCCCATTTCTTATATACACAGCAACATTCAAATCCAGTACACAAAGTATCTGTACGTGGGATATTCTTCATACTCACAGTATCCAGTTCATTTGATTCTTTCTCTGTAAGGCCTCCCTCTTCGCACTTCTCGTTCTCCACGTTTTCATCTTTTACAACACTATGGAAACAGGAAGTATTTAAAGCCAAATAGATTTTGCATAGCGCTTTGCTGCACCTTACGCATTTCGAGGTTTCTGCATTGTGCTAAGGTAACAATAAATCAATTAGCAAATATAGTTATTTATCATCCAAATACATTAAACAGGACCATTATTTGGGTGGTCTCAGCACTATTTGTCCAGCTTTTATTATATTTTTGATGTACTGCAGATATATACATATACAAGTGAACAGGAGGTGCTGACATCTGCCATTACAGTTAACTATAGTTATGGCTTTACAGCCCTTTTTACCTGCACATATGAAATAAAAGACTCCGGGACCTTTAACCTGAAGCTCACTAGAGGGTTTTTATTTTTTATTTTAGCAAATACGCACTCAAAAATACAAAAAATGTGCTTTTAAATATAAAAATGTAGATATATTATGAATATAAACATACCTGTATATAAAAAAAAACATGAAATTCAGATTACAAGCTTATTTTTAACGCTACTAGATATCGTTTTTCTGAGACTTTTTAACTAATGACCTAACCTCTGGCTAGGACGTCAGAATCTGATTGGTGGCACTGCAGCATAATGACATCTATTATATAGGGGCTGCGCTTGGTATCACAACTAAATCCCATTCACTTCAATGAGGCCGAGCTCGGTCAAGGCCATGTGACCGATGAACGTGACATCACTGGCCTAGGGAAAGCTGCGATAAGGCCGCAGCACTTAAAGGAGATGCCGGGTGTCGGCCTCTCACCAATCAGAAATTGATGGCCTAGCCAGAGAATAGGTCATCAGATAAAAAGTCTCGGAAAAACCCTTTACGGAATAGTAAAAGTATTCTTAGACAAGTATGCGGTTTCAAGATCTTCAGGTTAAAACCATGTAAGCCCATCTCTTGACCCTAGATTTATTTTGGCAAATACCAGTATCTGCACTACAGCAAAAAAATATCCTACATATCATACCATATCCAAGTAACCCTTTCATAGGACATACAAGAAATGATATTCACCTAAAGGGGTTGTCTGGTTTCATGATATTGATAACCTATCCTCAAGACTGGTCATCAATATTAGATTGGTGGGGGGCCCGACTCCCAGGACCCCAACTGATTCTTTTTTTGACAAGGCTGTGGTGCTCAGTCAGTGCTGCATCCTCTTCATGCCATCTTCAATGAAGCGGCAGGGCAGTGTAATGACAGCTTCTTCTCCTACTTACTGGGAGGGGAGAGGAAGCTGTAATTACACTGCTCCACCACTACGAGCTAGATGGCGTGCAGGTAAAAACAGAAGAAGATGTAGCGCCACGTCCCCTACAGAGAGCTCATCGGTCGGGGTGCAGAGAGCCAGACCTCCACTGGTGTGATACTGATGACATGTCCAGAGGATCGATCATCTATATCATGAAATCGGACAACCCCCTTAAGCAGCCGTTAGTTTTACTGTACCGAGTGAAATGGAGAAATACCAGTGATGTGCCACTGACAAGAAAGATGACATTTTTTCTATTTATTGTGCAGATTTACTAATGCTGTAAAATATTTAGACAGCATAACCTTAGACCAGCCAGAAGAGATGTGCCTAATATAAGATAGGGGTGCACACTGTGTGACAGATCGGGTGCACCTTGTAAGTATTTAAGAGGTATCCTTCTTCCTTGTCCCGGCTCAAGGCTGGCTCATTTTGCTTCTCAACAAATCTATGCTCTTTCTTTACTAGACACTTTTGGAAAGGATCTAGCAAGATGCACAGGCTCTAAAACGCATAATAAATGTGTCATACGACGTTTGCACCAGAATTCCTGCAGAATAGCCCCAGTAAAACTGCCACATGGTGTTCACCATATTTCTGTCACGAGGCACATCATAAATGACAAACTGAAACATGTAAAGAGTCAAACATAAATTGTGTGTCACTGTCCTTCTGGAAAAAAGTGAAAAAAAGAGAAGTTAGACCAACAAGGATGTGTGGATGGCAACCAGCAGAACGGCTTAGTACAGATGCAGAAAACACTGGCCAAACGCATTAAGGGCTGATATTAAATGCTGACTTTTCTGCGGAAATTGTTCTGAAAACGCATTAAACCATAAATTCAGCTGCTTCGGTACCAGTTCACTGATGGTTCCGTAAAGGGGTTTTTCTGGACCTGAGCACTGATGATATTAAATATGATCAAGTGAATGGGAGTCGAGCTGAAGTACGCCAGAAAGTACAGTGTATGGAGCTGTCTGCTTTCAGCTCCGTTCACTGTATGATGCCACGGCTACCAGAAACAGCTAACTGCGGAGGTGTCGGGTGATGGACCCCCACCTATCTGATACTGATGACCTATAATGAGGAGAGTAGCTCTGGAACTCCGACAACCCCTTTAAGGAAATAATCAAAACGCTTAGGACAAACCCAGAATGGAGGGTACTGAACATAGCACATGCTTGACAGCCAAGGTATGCTTCATTTATTGAAATGCACAGACAGGCATTACCTCTAATATCAGCACCTCATGCATTGTGCTTGAAATAATAGGATAGCTCTTGCTCAATAATCTGGTTATATTCTATGCCAGAGTGGTTTTGCGAAGCGATTCAGCATAACCTACTCGAAGCACACAATATATCCCTCTAAGCAAAGAAAATCCAGCAACTTCTTTTATGGGTGCAAAGTGTTTGTTATGGTTTGGAAATTGGAAATATTGTACGGATGTCTTACACGGATCAACCATATCGTTAAAACCACCAACTGACTATCGCTTAGGTCTGACTTGTGCCACCAAAACCGCTCTGACCCATCAAGGCATGGACTCAACAAAACCTCTGAATGTGTTCTGTGATATCCGGCACCAAGACGAGAGCATCAGTTAAAGGGGTTGTCCCACGAAAAATATTCTAGTTTTCAAACCAGCACCTGGATCTGAACACGTTTGTAATTGTAATTAATTAAAACTTTTGTATGACCACTGAGTTATTTGATAAAGCCTATATGTATAGCGCCACCTGCTGTTTGCTCTTTTTCTTATTTTTTTGTCCTGCTCACTGAGAAGGCCGCACATGCTCAGTTTAATCCTTCAGCTGCCTCCTGAGCTGTGATAGGGGGAGAATGGACACGCCCAGTTATCTGCAGCACAAAAGACACGCCCCCTGAGCTGCAATAGAAAAGACACTCCCCTTGAGCTGCCAGCTTGATATAAATCTGGCAGAGCAATGAACGGGGAGATCTCTGGATCCATGTGAGGTACAGGGCTGGTTCTAGCTGTGTTAGAAAGAGATTGCCATGTCCTAGATGATGTCTGATTCTTATTTTTTACATTAATCATGGGATAACCACTTTAAGTTCTGTAAGTTGTACGGTGGAGCCTCCATGGGATCAAATTTATTTTCCAGCACATGCCACAGACGCTCAATTGAATTAAAATATGTCCCCTAGTCATGTTCTTCAAACCTAAACCTTACTAAACAATTTCTGCAGTGTGGCAGGGCACACTATCCTGCTGAAAGAGGAACACTACAGCTATTAAGGGGTGTACATTTATACATTTAGGTAGGTGGTAAATGTATAAATGTACACCCCAAGGTTTCCCCAGCAGAACACTGGCAAGAGCATTACGCTGCCTCTGCTGGCATGCCTTCCTTCAATATTACAACCTGGTGTCTTCTCCTTCCCAGGTAAGCAATACACAAGCACCTGGCCATTTACATGATGTAGAAGAAAGTGTCATCAGACCAGGCCATCTTTTTCCTCTGCTCCATAGTCTACTTCTCAAGTGCATCGTAAAGACGTTCGGTGGTAGACAGGGGTCAACATGAGGAGATGAAATAGATTCCAATTAATTGGTTGTTCTCATTAGCCAGACTTCTTCATCTATGAGGGACTGTCCCCACAAGTGAAGAAGCGCCTGGACCTGTAAACCTCCTGCCCGCTCCTCTGCCGAAGCTCAAATTTGGCTTTAGAAGCAGCTAGTGTGCACATGCCGATACACTTCCCGGTAGTTGCATGTGCACTGTAGCTACCAGAAGTATAGCGCCATGTGCTCAGTAGTTGCCCCCAAGCCAAATTTGGGCTTCAGCAGCAGTGCGGCAGGAGATTCACAGGGCCCAGCGGGATGTCCAGGCCTGTCAATCATACGGCAGGTGGGGGCTTCTTCTCCTGTGGCCTATGAGAAGAATCGATTCGTTAAAATCGACCCTGTGTGTTCTGGCACCTTTCTATTAAAGCCAGCATCAACTTTTTACACATCAAGACCTACCGGTTGGGTGTACTCTGACCTGGTTATTTAGTTGTTATAGTCGCCCAAATCCTTATGCTTTTCCATTTTTCCTGCTTCCATAACAAGGTTCACTCACTACTTAATATTTCCTCGTGCTCCACAGGTGCCATTGTTCCTAGATATTCAATTATTTCACCAGTCAGTGGTTTTACTGTTATGGCTGCTCAGAGTATATGTGCTCAACAGGAACTTGTGTACAAGCACCATGATGTGGTCCAACAGCAGGATCCACATTTGGATCACTGCCACCCTCCAGCCCACGCCTGTACATCCTGCTTGAAACCATTTGCAACTTCTTGCTAAACCATCCAAACATCAGTCCATCATTGGTTACCTTTAAATTTCACCACAACCACTTCCAGTGAAAAAGATGGCTGCTTGGTATTTGTGTGATAACCCTTAGCCTACCCTGGAGTTGAATGTGGCACTAACAACACATACGTTCTAGGAATATCAAACACTTTGCTCCATAAGACATATCTGGAACACGATGCCATTTCATTGGGTTACGGATTGTTCTAGTTAGGTGTTCACTTTGTATAATGGATAATATAAAAAAAAAATAAAAAAAAATCAGTGAAACAGAGATAAATGGGAGTATTCCAACCTTCTTTCTTCTTGATTGCTTTCCTGAAGCTGCTGCAGCCTTCAAAATCAGAAGTACAGTATAGGCAGGCAAACCAATGAAGGACAGACCAGACAAATAATGAAAGTTACAAGGGTAAGAATGGTGCATGAACTCGCTGCCATCAATACAGACTGTACAATACTGTTAGCAATTCTTCAATATTCTTACACTGAACTTTATTATCTGCAGACATAACAGGTACACGTTAAAGGGCTATGCCACTAATTACAAGTGGATAGTAGCTAGATCACCAGAACGGGGGGTCCTATGGAGTTGAATGGTATTATTTATTGCACTGATCAAGATGGCCAAGTGCTGTACTCCATTCAACTCCTCCTGGCTGCAGTCATGTACAACACGAGACCCCCGTTCTAGTGATTGGCGCTTGGACCCCCACTCATGCAGCAGTTATGGAATAAATTGCAATTACCAGAATACCTCTTTAACCTCCTCCAAAATCAAAGAAAATGTTACAGTGCATACTCAAACTACGTTTAACCATCCGTAGGCTGGATTCAGGTCACAGAGATGGCTTAATGAGCGGTCTGATGCTTTCTGGGGGTCAGGAATTGGTATTTTATTTTTATTTTTACCAAAAATGCATTATGCTCTAACTAGGCATATGGAAGGAGCTGTCACTGTGATGGCCACATAAGAGTACATATCTAAATCCAACAATTTGTGTCTGGAATGGAACCTGAATCAAAGGGAATTTGTCATCAGGAAATGTATTGCTAAACCAGACATGCCGCCTTGCAGGGCTAGGTCAGCAGAATCTAATGATGCCCTTTACTTAGCGATCCATTGGTGCAATCTTATGGAAATGATTAAGTGCACTGAGGGTGGGTCCAATCCACTCTTTCTGCTTCTTCTACCAACCCCTCCATCTCCTTCTTGATGGACAGGGCCAGGCGAGATGACGGTGCAGGAACCTGGCCCTGTCACACAAGGAGGAGACGACGTTTGCGGGGGCTGCAGATTTACATGCTTTGACAATTCAGGGTGCCCACAAATCTGCAGAATGTCTTCCGGCCTATTACACACAGGCTGCAAACTGAATACAGCATGACACTCGTTTCAACTTTTTACTGAATGCCACTAATAGACTGATCAAGAGGAAGGGCTATGCAAGGAAACCCAACTTCGGGCAATGGCTTGATCTTACAAATTTAGACTGAATAAATAAATAAACTAATACAAAAAAATGACTATTACTTGACACTAATCTAATTACCCTGCATCCCCAGAACGTACAAGTACAGTACATATACTAAAATACAGCGCACATTTCCTTTTTTTCTGCCTACTCTCACCTAAAATATCCACCTCAGGCAAAGTGGAGATCAGCTTTCATTTTTTTTTTATAAAACACGGGAAAAAAATAAAGATGTCCTCTGACCACTCTGGGTCACAAGGCAGACTGTGACAAAAATATTTAATTTAGTGACATGCGCGTGGGCTTTTAAAGGGACTGTATCACCTAGATTTTATTTTACTAATTCAAACCAGATACTGGTACATATTTTTTTCTAATCTGTTTTGGTTTTCTATGGGCACAGCCATTTTGCCTGAGCCGCATTCATAGATATGAAGCTACATTGACCATAGGAACCTGTAGTCTGGAGATGACTCATTGCCTTCTGTGGAAGATTTTTGTGGGCATGCTCGGTGAATGTTGCACAAATTCTCATAAGTGTTTACACTTACTTTGCTTAACCACAGAACTCCTTTAAAAGGAAAAGTTTCACACAGCTGCGGTCCAAAAACCGCACATCCGCAAAATTCGGATACCGGCAGCGTGCATCCCTCACTTTACACGGGGCCCCGTTGTCAAAATGCCTATTTTTGTCTGCAAAACAGACGTCATTTGTGGCATGGCCGCACATATGCGGACACATTTTTTGCAGCCCCATAGAAATGAATGGGTCTGTGGCGGATGCAGAACAAAAATACGGCCGTGTGAATGAGGAATTCGGTTCTCTGGAACTCAGTGATGACAACAGAACATGGAGACTTGCTGCTCACAGCAAGTAACAAGTGCTGATCTTTTGAACACGTGAGCCTTGTTGTGGAGCGCCATCGTGGCGGTTTGTAGCCAAGTCTAAAACTGTATCATATTCTTATATCCACATGCAGTGTGAAATCATGCAGCATTCTCCGCTATCATACAGTGCAAAGCAAATGCAATCAGAAGAGTGACTCAGGGGGAAAAAAAAATCATGGAAAGGATGACATTACCTTTTCTTTTTCTTCCTTTCAATTTTCTTTAATTTTTGGACGTCTTTTTTAGCCATATCGATTATTTCAGTGGTTTCCTTTTCGGCAGGAATCAAGGAGGCAGAGAATGGAGAAGAGAAATAAGAGGCTCTTGATGAAGCTCTGGACAAGCTCTTCCGAAGATTTTCATTCACAGCCTCACTTTCTAAAAATTTCGCCCTGATCACGGTATAAAAAAAGGAACAGTCAGCGTAAATTGGCGCCTGTATCTCTTATGAAGTATTTCTGCAGATGAAATAGGTTAGCACTTTTTGTTTCTCTTGACTCTCTGATGCTGAACTTTGAAATTGACCCGTCCCCACATGCACATATTTCCAGATTAAAAGCAGTTCTAAAAGCAAATCTTAGAAAGAGCCGTTTAAAGAAACACTTTTTAGTATAAAAATCTCAATTAAACCCCATTTATTAACATGCAAAATAAATGTGGAGCCCCAGTTATGGGTCTACAACACAATGAAAGCCAGATAATCCCTCAAAGGAAGGAAAACCGAGCAAAGGGGTGTCTCCATTACAGAGATCAGGTATCCATCCACAGACAGCTGTTTCAGGGTGTTGCCCCTCATCACTGTGGAGTAGGGTTCTGGCTAACTGGCTTAGGTCTTCCCCGTCACATCCTTAAGGGGTTTTGCAGTTTGTCTAAACTGATGATCTATCCTCTGGATAGATCATCAGCATCTGATCGGCAGGGGTCCAACACTCGGAACCCCAGCCGATCAGATGTTTGAGAAGGCAGCGGCGCTCCAGGCCTTCTCACTGTTTATAGCAGGCCCAGTGACGTCACGACTAGTATCAATTGGCCTGGGCGGGGCTAAGCTCCATTGAAGTGAACAGAGTTTAGCCCCACCCAAGCCAGTTGATACAAGTCATGATGTCACTGGGCCGGCAGTAAACAGTGAGAAGGCCACGGCGCTCCAGGAGCACCGCTACCTTCTCAAACAGCTGATCGGCGAGGTCCCGGGTGTCGGACTCCTGCCGATCAGATGCTGATGATCTATCCAGAGGATAGATCATCAGTCTAAACAAAGTGCAGAACCCCTTTAAAGCTTGTAAAAAAGCGGCATCTTGACATAGGGGCCACTTAATATGGTGGATTTGGTGATCTCTGTAATGGAGACACCCCTTTGCTCGGTTTTCCTTCCTTTGAGGGATATCTGGCTTTCATTGTGTTGTAGACCCATAACTGGAGCTCCACATTTATTTTGCATGTTACTGTTTCCCAGGGAGCTTTGCACTTTGGATTGCTGTGTGGAGACTCTTAAGTGAGGCTCCGCGGTGTTTTCTGTAGCTGGTCTGCCTGAGATCAGCTATTCTTTTGTTTGAGTCGCATTTATTAACATGCAGCTTTGGAGTGGTACTGCCTGTGCAGCAGAGGTAAAGAAATCTGCAAAGTGTGCATTCTTTTAAAGGGGTTGGCCACCCTAAGTATCCAAAGTGCCCCAGACGATAACCAAAACCCTGAAGCATTTATATCGGTACAGGGAGGGGGAGACTGCCCTGTTTCTCAATGGGCGTCTCCTTCGCCCTGGCTGTGGCATGGTCCAATCACAGCAGAGAGCGTCACAGCCAGGGAGAAGGTGAGCTTTTTTTCTCCCTGGCTGGGAGAAAGAGATGCCCATTGAGAAACAGGGCAGTCCCTCCTTCCTGTACTGATGCTATTCATTAGCACACCAGGCAGGAAAAGTGAATGGGGGCACAGCGGGCGAACGGAGCGGTGCCCAGACAAACTAGTAAGCAATATTACATCCCTGCACTATGCCCTACATAACCTTCTAGTTATTTCATAATGTCTGGACCCATGAAAGGTCCTCTTTAAAGTGTACCTGTACTTATTGAGATACAGAAAAAGTTTTGATTGGTGGGGCTTCAAGTGCTAAGACCCTGACCACTAGCTAAAAAGAGGAGTTTGAAGCAATCAGACAGAGGGGAGCAGGAAACTGGCTTAGACTTTCTACTGAGCCTGATCTCAGTGGGGAGAGATAGCACTCTGCCTATGCGCTTCTAGCTCCTTATTTTAGCAATCGACTGGGGTCTCAGCACTAGGTCTCCCACTATGAAATACCAAAAGTTTTTTTTTTTAAACTACAGGTACACTTTAATAAACATTTCTTAAAATTGTAATTTCTAAACATCACCAGTAGATGGCAGCATAAGCCAAGAATTTAGTGGCTGATCACTGCAACACGGGTGTGCATCTGTAATATGGCATAACCATTCCTAAGGAGTAAAAGAATTTCTAAGTGACTCTGATAATGATGGTACTGGTTAGATAATATCTCTAAAAATGCTTTACCGCAGGTCTTCAATTTCTTTGATGTAATTGTGTATCATGTTGCTTATTTCTTCATTCCCGTCACCTGCAATTAAAATATTATTAAAAGACTGAAGTTAAAAAGGAGCCGTCAGCATGTATGCTGGGTTGTACTGTTCCTCTGGTGTTCCTCTGGAATATTTCAGAAAAAATCTGACACAAAGGGGTGTGTGCCTACACAGTCTGGCATTGTCAGCAGTGACTGGAAGAGTGTCAGACTGTGCAGGGACAGGGATCAGTCATAGGAATAATAGAGGAATGGCAAACCTAGAGTTCTAAAAAAGGTCCTCCAAGACTGTGATATCAAGAGAAATACAAGTATTTACTAAAGCAGACACACGAGGAGAGTGGAAGAAATAGAATTAAAAGCATTAAACGACAATTCTTTATACACAGTAGGCACCCTAAACCTGCTTTACATATTAAAGAGGGCCTGTCATCTCTTCTGACATGTCTGTTGTAGTAACTACATGCATCCCCGTGTAACAATAATTCTGGAGCATTTGTTCTTATGGCTATGCTGGGTCGTTCCTCTACTATTCTTGCTAGAAGTTGATGAATGAATTGGCAGCAGTCTGTAATAAAGGTCCATCAGGGTCTACATTACTGTATTTCCTCTACCAGGCACCTATACTAGATAATCGTGTCTCTGCGCCAGGCTGCGGAGCGTGCACATTCGCAGCTTTTAGCCATTTAGCACAAGCATTCATTTGTCTAGCTCCACAGCCTGTCTTTTGTGTTGGGGTCATGTTTATCACAGTGTTGCAGTTGAATAAAATTACAATAATTTGTTACATCACTCAGAGTTATTACTTTCTGCTCAATCTCCAACCTTGTTACATAAAATGCAGGAATGTGACCTTCTTTGCATTATTGTTAGGGTCTCGTCACACTGCGTTTGCAGGGTAAGTTCACTGTATGCCCTGGAAAAGCCTCGGCAGCAACATTTAAAGGACATATAGGCCCCAATGATACTAATGCAGGCCAAAACAGTGTTCTTCTGGTCTAGATCTGCCGGAGTTTGCATTATCGATTATTTCAGTGGTTTCCTTATCGATTATTACGTTGGTGTGCACGAGCCCTAAGTGTTACATCCAAAAACGTCTAGCTGCTTGGTGTACGGGCTAAACATATTAGTGCACGCCCATGGTCTGAATGGAGACTTGTAATGCCAGTTGTCCGACTAGGATGTTTCCTTTAAAGGGCTCCTAATATTAATGACTTACTGTCAGGAAAGGTCATTAATATGCAATCAGTGACGGTGCAACACCCAGCACCCCCACCAATCAGCCTCCGTGCTGGAATTATCACAGCTCAGTTCAAAGTGTAGTGGCTGTGTTGGGTTATACGTATACGGTACGGAAAAAAAAACGTCCATGTGCAAGAGGCCTAAGGCTATGGATAAAATAGCACTATGATATCAGAACTACCTTATTTGAATGAATACTGCACCTGCTCTAGCAAGAATCTGATTGGCCTGGTCACTCATGAGCTGCGTGAGTCTGGTTCTTAACGAATCAATGGTCTCCTGCATAGCCTTAATTCTCATGCGTAGATTGTTGTTTTCTGTCTGTAACATTGCATTCTCGTGGAACATGTCATTGACGCTCTCAACTCCATCTTCATCGATAATTCTTTTACCCTATCAAGTAATGAAAAAAATAAAATTGTCTAATACCAACATACATACATACATTTTATATACATATTAGTGGACATTTATTAAAGGGAACCTGTCGCCAGTTGTATGCTGCCCTAACTGCTAAGGCCTCTTTCACATCAGCGTTTTAGCTACTGATCAGTTTTATCCCCATGCATCCTGAATGGAGAGAAATCCGTTCAGGATGCATCAGGATGTCTTCCGTTCAGTATGTCAAAGTTTTTTGGACGTTGACAAAAGAGCAGCATGCTGCGGATTTGTCTCCGTCCAAAAATCCGGAAGACATGCCGCAACGCCGGATACGGAATTAATGCCCATTGAAGGGCATTAGTCCGGATCCGGCCTTTAGCTAAACGTCGTTTCCGCGCATCGCCGGATCCGACGTTTAGCTTTTTGTCAATGGTTACTATGGCAGCCAGGACGCTAAAGTCCTGGTTGCCATAGTAAACAGTAGGGGGAGCGGCATACTTACATTCCATGCGGCTCCCGGGACGCTCCAGGATGACGTCAGGGCGCCCCAGTGCATAGATCACATGGATCACGTGATCCATGCGCGCGGAGCGCTCTGACGTCATTCAGGAGCGCCCCAGGAGCCGCACGGAATGTAAGTATGCCGCTCCCCACTGCTACTATGGCAACCAGGACGCTAGTAGCGTCCTGGCTGCCATAGTAACACTGAAAGCATTTTGAAGACTGATCAGTCTTCAAATGCTTTCAGTTCACTTGCGTTGTGCCGGATCTGGCGTGTATTCCGGCGACGGAAGTGCACGCCAGATCTTCACAACGCAAGTGTGAAAGAGGCCTAAGTTGTACCAGCTTCAGTGCATGCAGATGAATAGTGTTGAGCGAACTTCTGTTTTCCAGTTCGGCGTACAAGGTTCGGGTTATCTAAGAATCCCATTATAGATTCCGCTACCACGAACCATAAGTTATGGTCCGTGGTAACGGAATCCATAACGGAATTCTCAGATAACCCGAACCTTGTACGTCGAACTTGAAAACGGAAGATTGCTCACCCCTACAGATGAGACCTCATATTCATGAGCTCTCGATATTCCCTCCCCTGCCGCTGATTGACAGTGATAGGTGAGCGGTGAGAATATCGGCAGGCGCTGGCGCTGTACACATGTTGTACAGAGGTTGATAAATGCCCTCCATTACCTTATTAAACATATATGAGGACAATACGGTTAAAGGGGTTTTCCAAGACTTAAATACTGATGACCTATACTCTGAACAGGTCATCAGTATCTGATCAGTGGGGTTTCGACACCCATGATCCCCACGTTTAGCCATTTGAGAAGGCAGTGGCGCTTACAGGAGCGCCATGGCCTTCTCGCAGCATTCCCTAGGTCAAATGACAACATGCCTAGGATAAGCCCAGCTCCACTGATGTGAATGGGGATGAGCTACAATACCAAGCACAGACAATATACAATGTAGCTCTGTGCTTGGTCAGCATAAAGAAGGCTGCGAAGCACACAGGAGTACGGGTGCCTTCTCAAAACAGCTCATCGGCAGGGTACAGGGTGTTGGAGCCTCACTGATCAGATACTAATGACCTATTGAGAGGATAGGTCATCAATATTAAAATCTTAGAAAACCCTTTTGAATATAAAAACAATTTTATTTAATGTATGAATGATTTAAACCCTTAAGGACCAAGCATTTTTGCAAAGGCCCCTTCAAATGCCTGGGCCCCTCACACTGATTGTGCTTACCTTGCTCCCCGGAACCCGCGTCGCTTCTGCTGCTCGCATGGCCACCACTGCATCTCCCCGTTGCACAGATCAAAACATCCGGCAATCAGCCAATAGGACAGCCAATAGCAGGCAGCGACAGGTACAAGCCTCCCTAGCGTCACCCGCAATGCTATTGGCTGCCCCTTAACACCCGCCCAACCCCGGTACCAGATGCAGTGGCTTGGGCATTTAGGGGAGCATTTTGGGGGTTGGATAACCCCTTTGAGGGTCGCAAGAATAGTTTTTGTTTTTTTCTGCCTTCCTGCATTCTGTCAGCCAGAAGAGTTTTGGCTTTTTGACTATATTGCTATATGAGAATGTTTTTTTTGCTGTTATAAGTTAGCTTTTTAAGGGGTTCTTCAGTCATTAATATTGATGACCTATTGTCAGGATGGGTCATCAATATCTGATTGACAGAAGTACAACACCCGATACCCCCGCCGATGAGCTGTTTGATGAGGAGGCAGTGGCACTCCAAGCGAGCACTGCTTCCTCTTTATTACACTGTGTGATGTCTCGGAAGTGCAGTGTAATACAAGTACTCGCTTGTAATTACACACCGCTTCACTGGAGAAGAGACATAGTGTAATGATGAGGAAGCGGAGCTCGCGTGGAGTGCTGCCTCCCCGTCTCATGGCTGATCCGCGGGGTTGCTGGGTGTCGGACCCCTGCCAATCAGATATTGATGAACTATCCTTACAATAGGTCATCACGATTAACGGCTGGACAATCCCTTGAATAGATAAATATTTTTAAAGTGACATAATGCATCAAAAAAGCAATTTCATCATAGTATTTTTAATTTTTTTTTAAAGGGGTTCTCACATCGTTAGGATACGCCCCCATTGTTTTATAGTTGTGGGTCCCACCGCTGGGACCCGCACCTATATCGAGAACGAATCCCTGCAAGGTGATGGCTGGAGGACTCCGGTCTGGCCACCACTAAGCCGGCTCCCCATAGAAGTGAATGGGAGCGTACCGCGCATGCGCTACCCCCGCTCCCATTCATTTCTATGGAACTAACGGAAATAGCCGAGCCAATGCTCGCCTATTTTCGCCGGGCCCATAGAAAATGAATGGAGGGTGACTGCGCATGCTCCCTCCTTCACTTGCGGGGCTCCGTTCTCGATATAGGTGCCGGACCCGCACCTATAAGACAATGGAGGTGTTCCTATCAATATGCCCCCATTGTCCATGATGAGACAACCCCTTTAACACATATACCATATTTTTCTGACTAGAAGATGCACTTTTTAGTAATAAAAAAAATCTTGCTAAAGGGTCTCTGCATCTTAATGTTCGATGTTTCCATCAGTAGTCAAAAACATAAAAATAAAGTACAAAATTGGTATTCGAACATCCATAACAAACTATAAAATTATTGCAATATTTAACGGTCTATGCTGTAAAAAATAAGTACACAGTGCTAGAACCCTTTTTTTTTTTCTTGTTCAGAATAAATAGCCGAGTATGAAATATTTTTTGGGTTGTCTAAAATCTGGGTACATCCTAAAGTCATATGAGTGTTATAGTCTGAAAAATATGGTACATGTTCCTTAATTTTGTGGAATTTGACTAATTTATTACAGATATTTTTTCATTTACAGCGTGCTTTTTATTCTAAACATATTAGTGGACTTTAGGAATCAGGCAGCATCACTGCACGGACCTGTATGCCTTTGCCAGACCCCCTGTCTAAGAGTGTACAGACCATGGCAAATGAAATGCCAGGAGGAGTGATCACTGTTGAATGTGAACATCCTCAGTAGCGATCATGGTACTGACGGCGTTAAAGAGCCGAGATCAGAGTGATCTACAACTGTGGCTGTAAATGACAGCCAGTGCCTCACAGCAGAGTTCAGGGGCACAGGCTGTGCGCCCATGATCTTACAATCACATACATGTATGTGGAGGTGTAGTGATAAACTACTTTGCTCCATGTACATGACAATATGCAAAGGGATTACTTTTACTTCGTTTTAACAGGTTTAGGTATCCAATGGATTGTAGAAAATAACATCCATTAACCTATTATGACCACGTTCACACTTACGCTAGTCATTTCACTTGTTCTGCACCATTAGAAGAGCAGAGCAGTGAAAATAATGGCACATAATTGAAACTTAAGGGTACTTTCACACTTGCGTTGGTGCGGATCCGTCTGATTATTTGCACAGACGGATCCGCACTTATAATGCAAACGTTTGTATCCGTTCAGAACGGATCCGTTTGCATTAGTTAAAAGAAAAATGACAAAGTCCAAAACGGATCCGTTATTAATTACATTGAAAGTCAATGGGGAATGGATCCGTTTTCAAATGCACCATATTGTGTCATTGAAAACGGATCCGTCCCCATTGACTTACAATGTAATTAAAAACGGATCCGTTAGGCTCCGCCTCTTCAGACGGACACCAAAATGCTGCATGCTGCGTTTTGGTGTCCGCCTCAAAAACAGAATAGAGGCGGAACGGATCCTTATCCATTCAGAATGCATTGGGGCTGAACTGATCCGTTTTGCACTGTTTGTGAGAGCCCTGAAACGGATCTCACAAACGGAATCCAAAACGCTAGTGTGAAAGTACCCTAACAGAGCCAAACAGACACCATTGACTATAACGGGGTCTGTTCAGTTTCCATTTAGGGGTCTTTTTTTTTTCTTTTTTAGAGTAGCCAGACTTAAGAATGTCATGGACTCTCCCATCCTACCGTTTTATACTCCATAAGCTCCATCTGAAGTCGTGTTATTTCATTTCGAAGTGCATTTATCTGTTGACTTGTCCGGTCCTGGTTAACCATGACTTTGTTCTTGATATTTCGTGCTCTATTGGCATATTTAAGGGTGTTCAGGGTTTCCATGAAATCTCTATCCGAAGGGCTTACGCATGCGATCATTACAGTTTGGCTATGAAGAATAAAGGAAAAGAAATGTTACAGTGAAACAGGGATAGCTATTAAAATGTGCCAAGATGACAGGGAAAACAGCACAATTTTGCTTTGTGCCACATTAAATTATGAGAACTAATGGAAACAAAACGTGGAGAAGACATAGGGACTTCTGTTCCACGAACTGATACAGCTTAAAAAGTGAAATCCATAAAAGTGTAACATCACAATATTGCTTAAAACGCATCTACAAAGCTCTGCAGATATAGAACTGCTTAGTGACTTGTAACACCAGAAGTACAACATGTCAGATGCTTTTGTGTGGAAAGACCCTTGGGAGTAATTCCATCTGGGGTATTTATGTGCCTTTCTACACATAAGTAAGAAAGCAATAAAACTGTCAATGTGGATTCACTGAAAACTTGCTGGAGCCCTAAGACAAAACGCAGAAAATACAAACTGAAACATGTCCTTTGAACAAAAACACCTATCTTTTGGGAAATGCCTATAAATATTACCTACACGTCTGTGTCATCTCTTACCTATTACCGCCAAGGGAGTCCTGGAGTAGCCTTGTTAGCTTGGAATCTCTGTAAGGCACATGTGTGGCTTTTTTACTTTTGTCTCCTAAAGCACTTATCACATTTCCAAGGGCCAGCTGTGAAATAAAATATCACTTATATTAGAGAATCTACACCAATGTACATTCTCATGCACACATGTATTTATGGTCCACATCCGATTAGGTTTTCTGCATCAGATGCAGACCGGCTCATCTCAACAGGGCCGCAAAAGATGTAGACAGCACACACTGTGGTGTCCGCATCCGAACATCTGTTCCGCGGCCCTGCAAAAAAGATAGAACATGTCCTATTCTTGTTCGTTTTGAGGACAAAGATAGGGCATTTCTAGAGGAGTGTGAAAAAAATGGCAGAATATACTGGGCTGGGATCCATGATTTGCGGACCGCAAAACGGATGTGGTCACGTGCATGAGCCCTTCGACTATTTCACAAAGACGATCCTGGGATACAGCAATGGCAGTTGACACAGTTTCATGCTAGGCGAAGAAACCTTAAGGCCTCTTTCACACGGGCGTCATGTTTGACTCCCGGATAAGAGGCGGATGCGTTGCGGGAATATGCACGATTTTTCCGCGCGGGTGCAAACATTTGTAATGCGTTTTGCACGCGCGTGTGAAAAATCGCCATGTTTGATACCCAGACCCAGACAGTTTCGGGTAGAGTATTCTGGAGAATTTATTATTTCCCTTATAACACGGTTATAAGGGAAAATAATAGCATTCTTAATAAAGAATGCATAGTAAAATGAAGAGGAAGGGGTTAAAAATAATAAAACTTAACTTACCTTAGCCACTTGATCGCGTAGTTGCGATCTGTCTTCTCTTTTCCAGCATCAGCTAATAACTAAAGGACCTGTGATGACGTCACATCACATGGTCCATCTTACCATGGTAAGATGGACCATGTGATTGGACCATGCGATGTGACGTCATCACAGGTCCTTTAGTTATTAGCTGATGCTGGAAAAGAGAAGACAGATCGCAACTACGCGATCAAGTGGCTAAGGTAAGTTAATTTTTATTATTTTTAACCCCTTCCTCTTCATTTTACTATGCATTCTTTATTAAGAATGCTATTATTTTCCCTTATAACCATGTTATAAGGGAAAATAATAAAGATCTGGTCCCGTTGCTAAGCAACCATGCGGGAAAATCGCACTGCATCCGCACTTGCTTGCGGATGATTGCGATTTTCCCGCAGCCCCATTCACTTCTATGGGGTGAATAGAGCATAATATAGAGCAGGGATGGTCAAGGTGCGGCCCTCCAGATGTTGCAAAACTACAACTCCCACGATGCCCTTTTGTAGGATGATAGCTGTAGGCTGTCAGGGAATGATGGGAGTTGTAGTTTTGCAACAGCTGGAGGGCCGCAGGTTGAGCATGCCTGATATAGAGCATGACGCACAATATAGAGCATGCTGCGATTTTCACGCAACGCAGAAGTGATGCGTGAAAATCACCGCTCATGTGCACAGCCCCATAGAAATTAATGGGTCAGGATTCAGTGCGGGTGCAATGCGTCCTCCTCACGCATTGCACCCGCGCGGAAAACTCGCCCGTGTGTAAGGGGCCTAAGGGCCCCTTCACATATGATCTGTCTGGTGTTTCTTGTTCACGAAAAAAATGCCATGGAAAACGCTTGTTTTTTTTTTTTTCCCCATCCACATGAAGTTTTCGTGTCATTTTTAGTGCAATTTTTTTGCCGAAGCAAAGTACGAATGGCATTTTTTCCTGATGTTTTTCAGTTCGAGAAGATGGAAAACCACCAGAAAAAAAAAATGCCAAGAGCTACAACCTGTTGCATTCTGACACAAAAAAAAGCCACCAATTAGAAAAATAAATGCCACTAGGCAAAAAATGCTTGTCTGCCCTCCGGTTTATATTTCTCATACACCTTCAGGTAACATCTGAAGCTTGCAGGAAACAGCAGGAAGGCCACCGCGAGTGCCGCTGTCTTCTTAAACTGCTGATCGGCGGGGAGGTTACAGGAGTAGGACCCTCACCATTCAGAAAGCTCATCCAAAAGGATAGCTCATCAGTAATAAAAAGGTGTAGAACCCCTTTAAGCCGAAAAAATTCAGGGAGACTTTAGCTCACAGTTCATTGCAAGGTGAGTAATGCAATGTATAAGGAAAATGACTCAATTTATTAACATGATAAGAATACTATATAATAGTGAAGGAGGGTAGTACCACCATTTTTTATCTTTCTTTGCCCCAAATCAATAAATAAAATCACCCTTAGAAGACCATTTCTCTATGTAACTTCCCAAAGCCACTGTTGCCAATGAAATAAAGCTCACATCACCTTTCATAGCTGTATCTTTTTTGGTAAACTAGGGATTAGTGGACTGAATGGCGGGGACGTTAGTTATACAGTAGTCTATTGTGAAATAAGCCCTTAATCTTACTAGACCACAGTTGATAGAAATTCCTTCTTTAGCTCGGTCTCCCGTAGCTCCTGTACGTTTAAGTCGCTCTGAGCCAGCCAAATCAACAAAATGGAACTTGGCAGTAAGGGTTTCAAACTCGTTCATTTGTGTAGACTCGGATGTTATCCTATTATCCAAGTCATTCTCCTGTAAAACAAAAGGGGGAAAAGCTTTGAGAGAAGATAATTAAGTAGCAGGAATGATTTGTTTACGGCTCCATATGACTAAGCTTCCTTTACCAACAACCAGACACGTCATCAATAATGATCCATTGGAATTAATCGATACAGAAGTCTTGGGGGTAACATAGTGAATGCATCACTGGTCATGGGTAACCACTGGCATGCAATTCTAACACTATATCTATATGGCGCATTCCCAGCTCAACCACTGAAGGCGGCGTAGACCAGAATAATGGAGACAGGCGAGCAGCTATGGGAGCTATGGAATCCACAGAGCTCGCTATGCCAGGGATGCTCAACCTGCGGCCCTCCAGCTGTTGTAAAACTACGACTCCCACAATGCCCTGCTGTAGGTTGATAGCTGTAGGCTTTCCGAGAATGCTGGGAGTTGTAGTCTTGAAACAGCTGGAGGGCCGCAGGTTGAGCATGCCTGTGCTATGCCATTAGCACAGATCCCATTCACAACTATGGGAAACAGAGCCCACTCAGCGGGTGCAACGATCTCAGCCATTAATTACAATTTCATCAGCAACAGCACTGAACGGGTTCTGTAGGTACCGTAAATCCTTAAATTATTTTAAAAGGTAACGGCCTTGATTTCCTATTATGTCTGTAGCAAACTGGTGCAAATTAGCACAACTAAGGTTTCCCCATTTTTTTACTCACTCAAGAAAGGGCAGAGATTATTGGGCAGGGAGTGTGGCTTTGCGGGAATGGGGCATGGCCTAATATGGGACGTTTGGTTCCCTGTGATAAATGTGGTGCAAATCTGCCCCAATCTGGATGGATCTTGGCTACAGGAACAGATAGATTATACATACCGCATCAAGTTTTGGACAAAATCTGGTTTGACATAAGTGGACTGTGAATATGGCATGTGAACGAGAACTCTGCACATTCATTTGCGTACTGGCAGTAGTTCTAGATAAGGCACCCAACTTCAAACACTGCATCATCTACAAGGGAAAAAAAAAAAGAACGCGTTACTAGCAATGTATGCAAGCAATGTGGTTTCTAAAGGCCCCTTCACACGGCCTGATGTGACAAGCGATTGTCATGAAGGAGGAGTTCCTTCCCAACAATCACCTGCTCGTCAGTGGAGGAGAGCAATGCATTTACATGCAGCAATCCCCTCCACAGTAAAGGGAGGAGCATTTGCCAATTCCGTCTCCTGTTCCCATATAGAATCATCGTTTGCTGGCAGTAGAAGCTGTTTACACAGCACGATCTGCTGCCGGCGGAGATGATTTAGGTGACTGCATGAAAGATTCAATCACCTGATGAACAAGCTTTTTGCTTGTTTATCGAGTAATCAGCAGCTCCCTTACTCCAGTAGATTATCGCTAGTGAGCGAACACTTGTTAGCGATAATCTGCCTTAACATCAGGCAGTGTAAGGGGCCCTTAAAAACCGCTGAGAAAATTCAATTTTATTTACGAAGCCGTAAACAGAAAAGATCTATAGGGGTCACTTTTGTGGTGCGTATCTGGCGCAGATTCTGTCGCACGCCATGTTGCGGCAGAATCTGCCACTTGTTCCCCGCTCATGCCAGGTCTTAAAAAGCGGGCATGGTGCGGGCCGGGAAGGGGATGGGCCTGCAGGCCGGTCTCATTCATCATTTTGTACACCTCGTTTAGGCATAGAAAAGGAAGCTGCCTTACATTTAGAATTGGCGGTGGATATGCCAATGTTATATAGAGGCCGGTGGCCACACATACAGTAATTTCAGTAGTCCACCGCCAGCACCCACAGCATAGGGAATAAGTATCTGATGTGTGGGAGAAGCCCCCTGCAGGACTCCACCTATTTTAGACAATTATTCTCTATCCTGTGGATAGAGCATAAGTTGCTGTATGGAGACAACCCCTTTAAGGCTTGTCTAAAAGAAAACTGTTTTATGACATAAAATGTTATATAATCCGCCATATTGATTGATTTTTCATGGCTTCTCCACAGCATTCACCACGGCGCAGCAAATCAAAAGCTGCCGAGAAACAGGTCCTTTCTTTATGATCAGCTAATAAAAGGAATAAAGCCGCATGAGTGAGGTGAGCCTATTAGGAAATAAACGTGACCACAATTTACCATGACGTTTGTATACTAGATCATAAGGTGCATATGAATAATCCACCTGCTGTGTAGTGACATTACTAGAACTGCCGTATATTTCGTCTTGCATGGGTGTGTACCTAGCAGTTTTCCAATTTGTATGTCAAGGCTAAAGGAAAAGAAATCTGCTGCATATGGCGATGTAATACAGCATAATCTCATAAAACCGTTCTGCAGCCACTCCCTATTGATTGCTGCAGAGAGCGGATGGAGCTTCTGCCATGTAGCTGGCCGATATAGCACTTGACTGAAATTGATTTACAGCGCAGACTGGAAGCATGCGAGACTAGAATCACAGAAGAAGACAAAAGATACAGACACCTTCAGAACTTACCGCAAAATCAAGGACATAAGCAATTAAGCCTCTCCAAAAGACCACCCACTCATCCTGATCCGATCCACTGTGACATATTATACTTATAATATGCACACTGGACATCTTCTTTGAGAAGCTCAGGCTCCCCCCTGTTCAATGCATTTTTGGGTGGTCACCTAGAGGGGGTAATCCCAGTATTTTAATATTGATGGTCTATCCTCAGGATAGGCCATGAATAGCTCATCGGCAGGGGTTGGACACCACTATACCTCTACAGAACAGCTGTACTGCAGTACTTCTAGCGCCATAAGTTGGCACCAGCACTACACAGCTCTGTTCATTGCCAAGTGGATGGTTACCCCACCACTGCTCCCCTCAAAGGAGGTTTTTTCTAAAAGTTCTTATGTAAAAAGAATCCCTAAATACTTAGAGGTTAGAAATGGTCCATGAGCTTTGTCGTGTATTGCAGATTAGCTTCATTTATCTGAACAGGGATGGGTTGCAATACCAGAAACAGCCCATGGGGAGATATGTTACAGTGTCAGGAAAGAAGCAGAGACTTTTTTTTTTTATTGTGGACTATCCCTTTAAAACGGGCAAACACGATTTTACTGCTATTGATTTTAATGCTGCCTTGAGAATGTTAGGCTGCATTACCGCATCCATGGGAGACACGAATACTTTTTCTTGTTGTCAGTGTAAATGGAAAAAAGGAGTAAAGCAGAACATATTAAACATAAACAGCTCCAGGAACACATGGAAACGCACGCACCTCTGCTTCGGTGGCCACATTACGTGTCGTTACTCCAACTGTATAAATTTCTCCATTTGAATCTTCATGGATCTTTATGTTAGACTTTTTATTCCTGGCATCAATGTCCCGTGTTGTGTCAAACAAATCAAGTACCTCTTCATTGTAAAGCTAAAATAGAACAATAGATAAAGAAGTGTATTAAAGGGGATGTCCCATGAAAAATATTCGGCACTTTTCAAACCAGCACCTGGATCTGAATACTTTTGTAATTGCATCTAATTAAACATTTTGTGAAGCCGCCAAGTTATTTAATAAAATGTATCTGTGTAGCGCCACCTGCTGTTTCTTTTCTTATTTCTCTGTCCACCTCGCTAGAATGGATGCACATACTCAGTTCCAATCCTTCAACTTCCTCCCGAGTTGTGATAGGGAGAGAGCTGCAGCAGAATGAACACGCCCCCCTGAGCAGCAGCAGAATGAACACGGCCCCTGAGCTGCAGCAGAATGAACACGCCCCTAAGCTGCCAGCTTTATAAAAATTTGGCAGAGCAACTGGTGCAATGAATAGGGAGATCTCTGGATCTATGTGAGGTGCAGGGCTGGTTCTAATTCAAGGTTGATAATCAAGGTTTTTTTGTTTTTTCAGTTCCTGCCCTACATTTTATATATATTTACATACATTGTATATTTCACATAAGCAATTTAACCTGATGCATCAACATCCAAGCCACAAAATCTTCCTAGTAAGAAAATGGGTACACATTAGTGTTCAACATTGGAGCCCATGAACGTTTTTATGTGGAAATGCTATAGGCAGACCCGGTTAAACCTGAACCAGGTCTTGTAGCCATACAAAGTAAACCATGCTGAACATTGATGCAGCTGCCAGTCCAATGTGTTTAGCACAGAAAGGAAATACCAGGTCACCAAAAACTAGAGCGGAAAGCAAAGGTTTTGAAAAAGGGTCCATTCACACGTCCGTGAATGTGTACGCAACCCGTTCCGCAATTATGCGGAACGGGTGCGGGCCCATTCATTCTCTATGAGGCAGGAATGGGTGCGGAAGCATTAAGTGTGCTCTGCGCATCCGCATTTCAAGAACGGGCCCCCGAACTTCCGGTCCGCGGATCCGGAAAAAAAAAAGAACGTGTCCTATTCTTGTCTGCAATTGCAGACAAGAATAGGCAGTTCTACAGGGGTGCCGGCCGGGTGTATTGCAGATCCACAATTTGCAGATCCGCAATACACTATGGACGTGTGAACGGACCCTAACCCCGTGCAATAAATCAGATTGGGCCCCCCCCCCCCCCAGGTGCTTCAGCTCTTTCTTCATTACTTGGATTACATGAATTCACGGAAGCAGCAAGGTAATTAAATACCAGCCTGACCGTAAACGCTACACTATGAGGAAATAAACGACATAAACGTACTGTATAATGTACGGTAATTACTTATATTAATAAGAAAAAGTGATCTATGAAACAAACCTCCAAGAATTGAGCATTCACTTTAAAATCTGGCGGCGTAAGACCCTGTTCCAGTGCAGCTTGTGTGCGCTCATTAATTCGCCGGAAAAGGTGCCTTATGGCTCGGGGGATGATACCTTGCTCTTCCTCAGTTATATTCACGTCAAACCCAGTTCCCATAGAGTATGTTTTACCAGATCCTGTCTAAATATTTAATAAAACGTATGTTAGTCAGGATCATCAGCAATACGTTAAGTAGCATATCAATATAGATGATAGATACTGCAGGGACAGTCTACAATTCTTGCATGTTACAGGCTTGGCAAATTATACTTAAAGGGGTTATCCGACACTATAAAAAGATCCCCCGTATGCCGGGCCCCTCACAATGAATATACTTACCTGGCTCCCTGCGCCGCTCTTGGTTCCTGCACTGCGGGGGCGTGGGCAGCCAATGGCAGGCGAGGACTTGGACGAGCTTCCCTAGTATAGCGGGTGAGGTTAGGGAGGCTCGTCCCCGACCCCGCCTGCCATTGGCTGCTCCCCCCCGACACCGTCTGTTCTCATCCGCAAACGGGGAGAAGCACCAGCAGCAGAGCGGGGACCAGCAGGAGCAGCGCAGGGAGCCAGGTAAGTATATTCATTGTGAGGGGCCCGGCATATGGGGGAGCTTTACACGGGCAAACTACTGAACAGATGACTGCTAAATAGAGTTACTATCTGGTGGTGTAAATGCACCGCCGATTACCCGATGGATGAGCAAAATGCTCATTTCTCGGGTCATTGTATCTTTTGTGCAGCAGAAAAGATCATCATTACTCAGTGGCAGAGCGTGCTGTGTAAAGATGCTGGTGAGAAACAACGAGACAGTATGGGGAAGAGCGATGGCATTAGCGATCATTTTTCCCCATACTGTGGAGGAGATCGCTGCATGTAAATGCAGCAGTCTCCTCTGCTAGCGATCAGCAGATTGTTAGGAAGGAACGCTTCCTTTCCAACAATCTGCTAGATCGTCGTCCTGTGTAAAGGGCCATGAAAAAAGGCATCTAAAGACAAAACATAAGCACACAAAAGTGATTATTTTCGGTAAATCTTGGTTACACCTAGTTTGCTTTCTATTTTGTTGGACAATGGGTTATAGATTGCCGCCAGAACAGCTATGACTCTTTTAGGCAGGGACACCACAAGACGTCGTGTGTAGCTGGTACCAATACGATAACAGTAGGTACTTTTAAGAGGTTATACTGGCTATATCTTTTATTTAGCCCTTTAAAGAGGGCTTTGCAATCACTTATTTAAAAAATAATAATTACGCTAATTTGGAAACAGGCTGCTCATATGGCACTTCTAGCCAGCAGAGCATACATTGCAGGAATGTAAGTACATGTAAATAGTAGCTAAGTGGGGCTCTTGCTGGGACTACTGGGAGGGAAGCTGGGCCAGAGGAAGGCCTGCAGTAATCATAAAGAAGTCCAGCTGTGACTACTAGGCAGAGGCTGCTATGCCTACTGAAGAAGGAGGGAAGTGAAGGGTCAAGCGTGCGATACAGTGTATAGATAGGAAGGGTTGAACATTGCCATAGCTACCATAGTAAGAGCTATTCTGACTACCTGGGTGGCAAAACCTCAGGTGACATAAAAGCAGGTTTGCCCTGGTCAAGGTACGGGCCCAGCACTACAGGAGTTTGTTGTTTTTCTAAAGTGATTTCTAAAATCAAATATAAAATTTGGACCCCAGCCTTAGAGTTCTTACTTGGCCATAAGCAAAGATTGTGGCGTTATATCCTTCAAAGCAGCCTTCGATAAGTTTCTCCGTACACTGCAAGTAGATTTCATCTTGTCTGGAATCAATGTCGAAGACATAGTCAAACGTGAATGCCTTATCTTTTCCTAGGAAGACTTGTGGTTCGCCCGGTATCACAGAAGTGCAAATATGACAGCCTTCAATTTTTTCTTTGGCAAGCTGAGGACGAATTCTGGAAAAAAAAAAGATAAATAAAAAATGAAACATTTTCTGAAACCAGTTTGTTAAGAAAATCAGTATATTGTGATTCCTGGCAATGAATACAACCTATTCAGGAATATCTGGCAAGTACGCGAGACACACAGAAATAACTTTCTACCATTACGTCAGATAAGCCAGCATCGGATTAAACCAACAGCATTACTGACATTTCAGGCACAACCTAACTCCATCTTCCTTCTAAAGGGCATTTTAGACGATTATTGCATATGGATAAGCCAAAAACATCTCATAGGTGGGTCTCTAGAGAGAAAGCAGAGGCTGCTGTGAATGAATGGAATCAATGAAGTTAACAGGAATTGCAGAAATGTTGAGGCCTTTCATGGACTTAAACGGAGAGTGCCGCTCCCCTCTGTAGTCACCGCTCCATGCTCTGCTGACATGACTATCTTTACAGGGGTCTACTAAAAGGGACCAACCATATTACTGTACCTACTCTTATCCACATCAGTAACTTTTATCTTTATACTCACTTCGGTTCCCCTACTGTGCACATGCAGTCCGGAGAAGACTAGTCCTGTGGTCCTCCAGAGTGCTTTCTATGTATCGCATAGCTGGTTTGCTTCAAAGAACCAATGGCAATAGACAGATAAAAGTTACCGAAACAGTACTGTATATCAGAGTCTCTTTAAAAGGGTTGTCCGCTTTTTACCTTAAATGAACTATCCTCAAGATAGGTCATCAATATGAGATTGGCGGTGGGGCCGGGAGTCAGACCACCGCCGATCTTATATTGATGACCTATCTGCAGAATAGCTGTTTGAAGAGAGCGAAACCCTTATCTGAGCACTGCCTTCTCTGCTCACCGCAGCAATTGCAGTGGTGAGTAGGTGTAATTACAAGTATGGCATCCCCATTCAACCCAATTGGACGGCTCTGTCCAAGTGAATACTATAGAGCCGTCCTATAGAAGTGAATGGGGGCGCCATACTTGTAATTACACCTACTCACCACTGCAATTGCTGCGCCGAGTAGGTAAACAGAGCAGAGAAGGACATCGATATCAGATCGGCGGGGTGACGGGAGTCAGACCCCCACCAACCTGAGATTAATAACCTATCCTGAGGATAGGTCATCAATAGTAAGAAGCGGACACCCTTTTAACTGAACGGCTGGTTCAGTAGGCCTGGAGATATGCTTTCTAAATACAGTATAAAACTAGTCAGCATATTTAGAAGCAATACGCACATGTTTACCACTTACTGTATTTCATACTCTGAAATAATAAAATCATTTCAAAGCAAATTCCACACATTATACTCAGATATCATTCAAGCAAAGAGACACTTTCACATTCAGAAACACTGCTTGAAGGAATAGTCTGAAAAATGTCCCCTTATAAATAAATAAGAATAAAAAAAAAATAATACACTTGTAAACTTGTGTTTTAATCAAGCGCCGCTTCGATTCTCCCCGCCACTGCAGCCAAGACATGCCCATATACCTAGGATACCACTGCAGCCAATCAGTATACCGCAAATTGTCACTGAGGCCAGCAATTGACTGCAGCATTCACAAGGAGTATATGGTCTTGTCTAATCTTGAGCGACGCGAACTTCAGATGCTTCATCCATAGTCACTTCGTTCAAAGCCTTGGAATAATACTGTATAGAAACTCATCTCCGTACAGTATTAGAATGTATGGGCTCTGATGAGCCGAAGTGAGTTATTCATGAAGTCGTGCGTGACTTCGTTTAATAACTTCGTAATTGATTTTTGAAAATGGAAAACCGGCTCATCTGGGCCCATACATTCTAATACTGTACGGAGACAAATCTACGAAAGTATTATTATTAAGTTTTGAACAAAGCGACTTCGAGGGGATGGGAATGCAGGAGATGCAGCAGGTTCTCAAAAATACAGTGTTCAAATAAACTGGTTTTAGGGTACTTTCACACTTGCGTTATTCTTTTCCGGTATTGAGTTCCGTCAAAGGGGCTCAATACCGGAAAAGAACTGATCAATTTTATCCTAATGCATTTTGAAAGGAGAAAAATCCGTTTAGGATGCATCAATATGTCTTCAGTTCAGTCACTGAACGGCGTTTTGCACGCTGCAGTATTATCTCCGTCCAAAATGCCGGATTAGTTGCTGGAATTGGCATTAATTTACATTGAAATCCGGAGATCCGGCATTATAAATACCTGAAGGATGGATTCGTCCTTCCGGTCTGCGCATCTGCAGACCTTTAAAGCTGTAAAAAAAAAAAAAAAAAAAAAAAAAGACGGATCCATCTATCCGCATGACAAGCGGAGAGACGGATCCGTACTTGCAATGCATTTGTGAGACGGATCCGCATCCGGATCAGTCTACAAATGCATTCAGTTTACATCCAGATCGATGGATCTGGCAGGCAGTTCCACGCCAAGGGAGCTGCTTGCCGGAATCACTCTGCCACAAGTGTGAAAGTACCCTTAAATGGTAATTTACTCATATGTAACATCTGGACACCACATTCTTGTTTATGACTCTTGAAAATATATAACAGCAACACTCCACATCCGTGTACCTGGTTACTGTGTACCATTATGGTAATTACTGCGACAATCCTTTAAAGGGACAGTAAATACACACAAAAAAAAAAAAAATCCCAGCACTTCCTCCTTATCCCTAACAGCCCGAAAGGGTTCCTTCCCAGCAATCGCTTGCTCGCTAGGGGAGGAGACCACTGCTATTACATGCAGAGATCTCCTCCTCAGTATGGGGAGAAGCGATCGTTATGCCATCGCTCTTTCCTATACTGAATCATTCATTGCCGACAGTCAAGCGTGATTAGACACCACAATCTGCGGACTGCAAGCCATGATTTTTTAACCTGTAAAAAGATTTGGATTGCCTGATGAACAAGCATTTGTTCGTTCATTGAGCAATCGGCGGCAGTATTACACTGCCAGATGATCGCTAACGTGCGCTGCTACGAACAACCGTTAGTGATCATCGGCCAAAAATGGGCAGGTGTATTACAGCAGCCTACACACAGCACAGTGAGGCTTTTAGTAAATACAATCTGACAGTAGAAAAAAAAAACACATTTTCACATCTGTCGAACACCCAAATTCAGTAAATATTATTATTTTGAGTAAGAAATCAATGATCTTTTATGGCGCTTATGTACCATTACTCAATCTGGAAATACCAGAAATCAAAGCAGCATTTTCACTGACCTTATAGAGGTCTTCAATTAATTTAATTGATAGCAATGTAGCATGCAGTAAACTCCGGTGTACATGGCATTTCCAGCTTGGTTACTTCGGAAATTACTAACTAGTTATGACATAATAGATTTGAATAGTAGGCAAGTAACAAACACTATATACAATGCCTGCACTAAACAGTTTCTGAGAAATGTAGATTCTCAAGTTGTTAAATATAGGGTCATAATAGGGTATAATAAAGGGCTAGCTAGTAACTACATACCTAAAACCAAAGCATACCTGTTCTCACATGCGTTTCCTCACTATGAAATAAACAACCACGACACAGCAAAGCCGGCCCTGTGAGAAATGGGACCCACTACTGAACTGTCCGGCACACGGATACGGATAATGTGTAAAAGCCAGGAGGTCAGCCAACGGGTGTAGGCTACCATTTCCTGACATGCATGTCCCTGACACACATTTGTGTAGATAAGATTTCCTCTGGCGAGTGATGACCACAAGCCTTTTCATCACATGGCTTTATAACAAAGAACAGAAATGGCAAATTAACCATAAATTTCACATTTCTACAGTGGGCTGCAGAGGGGAGGCTTTAATGGGAATCTGTCACCATGAAAATGCAATGTAATCTGCAGGCAGCAGGTTATACAGCAGAAGGAGCTGAGCAGATTGATATATAGTTTTATGGCAAAAGATTCAGTAAGACCAGTAATTTATACATATATATTCCTGCTTATTCTGGACTCTGAAGTCGAGGAGGTGATCCTATCAGTGATTGACAGCCTTCCCTCTATGACTGTGTATACAGAGATAGCTGTATGGAGGAGGAGGTCCTATCAGTGATTGACAGCCTTCCCTCTATGACTGTGTATACAGAGAGAGCCGTATGGAAGAGCCGGTCCTATCAGTGACTGACAGCCTTCCCTCTATGACTGTGTATACAGAGAGAGCTGTATGGAGGAGGAGGTCCTATCAGTGACTGACAGCCTTCCCTCTATGACTGTGTATACAGAGAGCTGTATGGAGGAGGAGGTCCTATCAGTGACTGACAGCCTTCCCTCTATGACTGTGTATACAGAGAGAGCTGTATGGAGGATGTGGTCCTATCAGTGACTGACAGCCTTCCCTCTATGACTGCGTATACAGAGATAGCTGTATGGAGGAGGAGGTCCTATCAGTGACTGACAGCCTTCCCTCTATGACTGTGTATACAGAGAGAGCTGTATGGAGGAGGAGGTCCTATCAGTGACTGACAGCCTTCCCTCTATGACTGTGTATACAGAGAGATCTGTATGAAGGAGGAGGTCCTATCAGTGACTGACAGCCTTCCCTCTATGACTGTGTATACAGAGAGGGCTGTAAGGAGGAGGTCCTATCAGTGACTGACAGCCTTCCCTCTATGACTGTGTATACAGAGAGGGCTGTAAGAAGGAGGTCCTATCAGTGACTGACAGCCTCTCCTCTATGACTGTGTATACAGAGAGAGCTGTATGGAGGAGGCGATCCTATCAGTGACTGACAGCCTTCCCTCTATGACTGTGTATACAGAGAGAGCTGTATGGAGGAGGAGGTCCTATCAGTGATGACAGCCTTCCCCCTATGACTGTGTATACAGAGAGAGCTGTATGGAGGAGGAGGTCCTATCAGTGATGACAGCCTTCCCTCTATGACTGTGTATACAGAGATAACTGTATGGAGGAGGAGGTCCTATCAGTGACTGACAGCCTTCCCTCTATGCCTGTGTATACAGAGAGAGTTGTATGGAGGAGGAGGTCCTATCAGTGACTGACAGCCTTCCCTCTATGACTGTGTATACAGAGAGAGCTGTATGGAGGAGGTGGTCCTATCAGTGACTGACAGCCTTCCCTCTATGACTGTGTATACAGAGAGAGCCGTATGGAAGAGCCGGTCCTATCAGTGACTGACAGCCTTCCCTCTATGACTGTGTATACAGATATAGCTGTATGGAGGAGGAGGTCCTATCAGTGACTGACAGCCTTCCCTCTATGACTGTGTATACAGATATAGCTGTATGGAGGAGGAGGTCCTATCAGTGACTGACAGCTTTCCCTCTATGACTGTGTATACAGAGATAGCTGTATGGAGGAGGAGGTCCTATCAGTGACTGACAGTCTTCCCTCTATCACTGTGTATACAGAGAGAGCTGTATGGAGGAGGAGGTCCTATCAGTGACTGACAGCCTTCCCTCTATGACTGTGTATACAGAGAGAGCTGTATGGAGAAGGAGGTCCTATCAGTGACTGACAGCCTTCCCTCTATGACTGTGTATACAGAGAGAGCTGTATGGAGGAGGTGGTCCTATCAGTGACTGACAGCCTTCCCTCTATGACTGTGTATACAGAGAGAGCCGTATGGAAGAGCCGGTCCTATCAGTGACTGACAGCCTTCCCTCTATGACTGTGTATACAGAGATAGCTGTATGGAGGAGGAGGTCCTATCAGTGATGACAGCCTTCCCTCTATGACTATGTATACAGAGAGAGCTGTATGGAGGAGGAGGTCCTATCAGTGACTGACAGCCTTCCCTCTATGACTGTGTATACAGAGAGAGCTGTATGGAGGAGGAGGTCCTATCAGTGACAGCCTTCCCTCTATGACTGTGTATACAGAGATAGCTGTATGGAGGAGGAGGTCCTATCAGTGATGACAGCCTTCCCTCTATGACTGTGTATACAGATATAGCTGTATGGTGGAGGAGGTCCTATCAGTGACTGACAGCCTTCCCTCTATGACTGTGTATACAGATATAGCTGTATGGAGGAGGAGGTCCTATCAGTGACTGACAGCTTTCCCTCTATGACTGTGTATACAGAGATAGCTGTATGGAGGAGGAGGTCCTATCAGTGACTGACAGTCTTCCCTCTATCACTGTGTATACAGAGAGAGCTGTATGGAGGAGGAGGTCCTATCAGTGACTGACAGCCTTCCCTCTATGACTGTGTATACAGAGAGAGCTGTATGGAGAAGGAGGTCCTATCAGTGACTGACAGCCTTCCCTCTATGACTGTGTATACAGAGATAGCTGTATGGAGGAGGAGGTCCTATCAGTAATGACAGCCTTTCCTCTATGACTGTGTATACAGAGATAGCTGTATGGAGGAGGCGGTCCTATCAGTGACTGACAGCCTTCCCTCTATGACTGTGTATACAGAGAGAGCTGTATGGAGGAGGAGGTCCTATCAGTGATGACAGCCCTCCCTCTATGCCTGTGTATACAGAGAGAGCTGTATGGAGGAGGTGGTCCTATCAGTGACTGACAGCCTTCCCCCTATGACTGTGTATACAGAGAGAGCTGTATGGAGGAGGAGGTCCTATCAGTGATTGACAGCCTCCCCTCTATGACTGTGTATACAGAGATAGCTGTATAGAGGAGCCGGTCCTATCAGTGACTGACAGCCTTCCCTCTATGACTGTGTATACAGAGATAGCTGTATGGAGGAGGAGGTCCTATCAGTGACTGACAGCCTTCCCTCTATGACTGTGTATACAGAGAGAGCTGTATGGAGGAGGAGGTCCTATCAGTGACTGACAGCCTTCCCTCTATGACTGTGTATACAGAGAAGCTGTATGGAGGAGGAGGTCCTATCAGTGACTGACAGCCTTCCCTCTATGACTGTGTATACAGAGATAGCTGTATGGAGGAGGCGGTCCTATCAGTGACTGACAGCCTTCCCTCTATGACTGTGTATACAGAGATAGCTGTATGGAGGAGGAGGTCCTATCAGTGACTGACAGCCTTCCCTCTATGACTGTGTATACAGAGAGAGCTGTATGGAGGAGGAGGTCCTATCAGTGACTGACAGCCTTCCCTCTATGACTGTGTATACAGAGAGAGCTGTATGGAGGAGGAGGTCCTATCAGTGACTGACAGCCTTCCCTCTATGACTGTGTATACAGAGAGAGCTGTATGGAGGAGGAGGTCCTATCAGTGACTGACAGCCTTCCCTCTATGACTGTGTATACAGAGAGAGCTGTATGGAGGAGGAGGTCCTATCAGTGACTGACAGCCTTCCCTCTATGACTGTGTATACAGAGAGAGCTGTATGGAGGAGGAGGTCCTATCAGTGACTGACAGCCTTCCCTCTATGACTGTGTATACAGAGAGAGCTGTATGGAGGAGGAGGTCCTATCAGTGACTGACAGCCTTCCCTCTATGACTGTGTATACAGAGAGAGCTGTATGGAGGAGGAGGTCCTATCAGTGACTGACAGCCTTCCTCTATGACTGTGTATACAGAGAGAGCTGTATGGAGGAGGAGGTCCTATCAGTGACTGACAGCCTTCCCTCTATGACTGTGTATACAGAGAGCTGTATGGAGGAGGAGGTCCTATCAGTGACTGACAGCCTTCCCTCTATGACTGTGTATACAGAGATAGCTGTATGGGAGGAGGTGGTCCTATCAGTGACTGACAGCCTTCCCTCTATGACTGTGTATACAGAGAGAGCTGTATGGAGGAGGAGGTCCTATCAGTGACTGACAGCCTTCCCTCTATGACTGTGTATACAGAGAGAGCTGTATGGAGGAGGAGGTCCTATCAGTGACTGACAGCCTTCCCTCTATGACTGTGTATACAGAGAGAGCTGTATGGAGGAGGAGGTCCTATCAGTGACTGACAGCCTTCCCTCTATGACTGTGTATACAGAGATAGCTGTATGGAGGAGCCGGTCCTATCAGTGACTGACAGCCTTCCCTCTATGACTGTGTATACAGAGATAGCTGTATGGAGGAGGAGGTCCTATCAGTGACTGACAGCCTTCCCTCTATGACTGTGTATACAGAGAGAGCTGTATGGAGGAGGCGGTCCTATCAGTGACTGACAGCCTTCCCTCTATGACTGTGTATACAGAGAGAGCTGTATGGAGGAGGAGGTCCTATCAGTGACTGACAGCCTTCCTCTATGACTGTGTATACAGAGAGAGCTGTATGGAGGAGGAGGTCCTATCAGTGACTGACAGCCTTCCCTCTATGACTGTGTATACAGAGAGAGCTGTATGGAGGAGGAGGTCCTATCAGTGACTGACAGCCTTCCCTCTATGACTGTGTATACAGAGAGAGCTGTATGGAGGAGGAGGTCCTATCAGTGACTGACAGCCTTCCCTCTATGACTGTGTATACAGAGAAGCTGTATGGAGGAGGAGGTCCTATCAGTGACTGACAGCCTTCCCTCTATGACTGTGTATACAGAGAGAGCTGTATGGAGGAGGAGGTCCTATCAGTGACTGACAGCCTTCCCTCTATGACTGTGTATACAGAGATAGCTGTATGGAGGAGGAGGTCCTATCAGTGATGACAGCTTCCCTCTATGACTGTGTATACAGAGAGAGAGCTGTATGGAGGAGGCGGTCCTATCAGTGACTGACAGCCTTCCCTCTATGACTGTGTATACAGAGAGAGCTGTATGGAGGAGGCGGTCCTATCAGTGATTGACAGCCTTCCCTCTATGACTGTGTATACAGAGAGAGCTGTATGGAGGAGCAGGTCCTATCAGTGACTGACAGCCTTCCCTCTATGACTGTGTATACAGAGATAGCTGTATGGAGGAGGAGGTCCTATCAGTGACTGACAGCCTTCCCTCTATGACTGTGTATACAGAGAGAGCTGTATGGAGGAGGAGGTCCTATCAGTGACTGACAGCCTTCCCTCTATGACTGTGTATACAGAGAGCTGTATGGAGGAGGAGGTCCTATCAGTGACTGACAGCCTTCCCTCTATGACTGTGTATACAGAGAGAGCTGTATGGAGGAGGAGGTCCTATCAGTGACTGACAGCCTTCCTCTATGACTGTGTATACAGAGATAGCTGTATGGAGGAGGAGGTCCTATCAGTGACTGACAGCCTTCCCTCTATGACTGTGTATACAGAGGTAGCTGTATGGAGGAGGAGGTCCCATCAGTGATGACAGCCTTCCCTCTATGACTGTGTATACAGAGAGCTGTATGGAGGAGGAGGTCCTATCAGTGACTGACAGCCTCCCTCTATGACTGTGTATACAGAGAGCTGTATGGAGGAGGAGGTCCTATCAGTGACTGACAGCCTTCCCTCTATGACTGTGTATACAGAGAGAGCTGTATGGAGGAGGCGGTCCTATCAGTGACTGACAGCCTTCCCTCTATGACTGTGTATACAGAGAGAGCTGTATGGAGGAGGAGGTCCTATCAGTGACTGACAGCCTTCACTCTATGACTGTGTATACAGAGATAGCTGTATGGAGGAGGAGGTCCTATCAGTGACTGACAGCCTTCCCTCTATGACTGTGTATACAGAGATAGCTGTATGGAGGAGGAGGTCATATCAGTGACTGACAACCTTCCCTCTATGACTGTGTATACAGAGAGAGCTGTATGGAGAAGGAGGTCCTATCAGTGACTGACAGCCTTCCCTCTATGACTGTGTATACAGAGATAGCTGTATGGAGGAGGAGGTCCTATCAGTGACTGACAGCCTTCCCTCTATGCCTGTGTATACAGAGATAGCTGTATGGAGGAGGAGATCCTATCAGTGATGACAGCCTTCCCTCTATGACTGTGTATACAGAGAGCTGTATGGAGGAGGAGGTCCTATCAGTGACTGACAGCCTTCCCTCTATGACTGTGTATACAGAGAGAGCTGTATGGAGGAGGAGGTCCTATCAGTGACTGACAGCCTTCCCTCTATGACTGTGTATACAGAGAGCTGTATGGAGGAGGAGGTCCTATCAGTGACTGACAGCCTTCCCTCTATGACTGTATATACAGAGGTAGCTGTATGGAGGAGGAGGTCCCATCAGTGATGACAGCCTTCCCTCTATGACTGTGTATACAGAGAGCTGTATGGAGGAGGAGGTTCTATCAGTGACTGACAGCCTCCCCTCTATGACTGTGTATACAGAGAGCTGTATGGAGGAGGAGGTCCTATCAGTGACTGACAGCCTTCCCTCTATGACTGTGTATACAGAGAGAGCTGTATGGAGGAGGCGGTCCTATCAGTGACTGACAGCCTTCCCTCTATAACTGTGTATACAGAGAGAGCTGTATGGAGGAGGAGGTCCTATCAGTGACTGACAGCCTTCACTCTATGACTGTGTATACAGAGATAGCTGTATGGAGGAGGAGGTCATATCAGTGACTGACAACCTTCCCTCTATGACTGTGTATACAGAGATAGCTGTATGGAGGAGGAGGTCATATCAGTGACTGACAACCTTCCCTCTATGACTGTGTATACAGAGAGAGCTGTATGGAGAAGGAGGTCCTATCAGTGACTGACAGCCTTCCCTCTATGACTGTGTATACAGAGATAGCTGTATGGAGGAGGAGGTCCTATCAGTGACTGACAGCCTTCCCTCTATGCCTGTGTATACAGAGATAGCTGTATGGAGGAGGAGATCCTATCAGTGATGACAGCCTTCCCTCTATGACTGTGTATACAGAGAGAGCTGTATGGAGGAGGAGGTCCTATCAGTGACTGACAGCCTTCCCTCTATGACTGTGTATACAGAGATAGCTGTATGGAGGAGGCAGGTCCTATCAGTGACTGACAGCCTTCCCTCTATGACTGTGTATACAGAGATAGCTGTATGGGAGGAGGAGGTCCTATCAGTGACTGACAGCCTTCCCTCTATGACTGTGTATACAGAGAGCTGTATGGAGGAGGAGGTCCTATCAGTGACTGACAGCCTTCCCTCTATGACTGTGTATACAGAGATAGCTGTATGGAGGAGGAGGTCCTATCAGTGACTGACAGCCTTCCCTCTATGCCTGTGTATACAGAGATAGCTGTATGGAGGAGGAGGAGGTCCTATCAGTGACTGACAGCCTTCCCTCTATGACTGTGTATACAGAGAAGCTGTATGGAGGAGGAGGTCCTATCAGTGACTGACAGCCTTCCCTCTATGACTGTGTATACAGAGATAGCTGTATGGAGGAGGAGGTCCTATCAGTGACTGACAGCCTTCCCTCTATGACTGTGTATACAGAGATAGCTGTATGGAGGAGGAGGTCCTATCAGTGACTGACAGCCTTCCCTCTATGACTGTGTATACAGAGATAGCTGTATGGAGGAGGAGGTCCTATCAGTGACTGACAGCCTTCCCTCTATGACTGTGTATACAGAGATAGCTGTATGGAGGAGGAGGAGGTCCTATCAGTGATGACAGCCTTCCCTCTATGACTGTGTATACAGAGAGCTGTATGGAGGAGGAGGTCCTATCAGTGATGACAGCCTTCCCTCTATGACTGTGTATACAGAGATAGCTGTATGGAAGAGGTGATCCTATCAGTGACTGACAGCCTTCCCTCTATGCCTGTGTATACAGAGATAGCTGTATGGAGGAGGAGGAGGTCCTATTAGTGATGACAGCCTTCCCTCTATGACTGTGTATACAGAGAGCTGTATGGAGGAGGAGGTCCTATCAGTGATGACAGCCTTCCCTCTATGACTGTGTATACAGAGAGAGCTGTATGGAGGAGGAGGTCCTATCAGTGATTGACAGCCTTCCCTCTATGACTGTGTATACAGAGAGCTGTATGGAGGAGGAGGTCCTATCAGTGACTGACAGCCTTCCCTCTATGACTGTGTATACAGAGAGAGCTGTATGGAGGAGGAGGTCCTATCCGTGACTGACAGCCTTCCCTCTATGACTGTGTATACAGAGATAGCTGTATGGAGGAGGAGGTCCTATCAGTGACTGACAGCCTTCCCTCTATGCCTGTGTATACAGAGATAGCTGTATGGAGGAGGAGATCCTATCAGTGATGACAGCCTTCCCTCTATGACTGTGTATACAGAGAGAGCTGTATGGAGGAGGAGGTCCTATCAGTGACTGACAGCCTTCCCTCTATGACTATGTATACAGAGAGAGCTGTATGGAGGAGGAGGTCCTATCAGTGATGACAGCCTTCCCTCTATGACTGTGTATACAGAGAGAGCTGTATGGAGGAGGCGGCCCTATCAGTGATGACAGCCTTCCCTCTATGACTGTGTATACAGAGAGAGCTGTATGGAGGAGGAGGTCCTATCAGTGACTGACAGCCTTCACTCTATGACTGTGTATACAGAGAGAGCCGTCAATCACCAATAGGACCGCCTCCTTGATGTCACAGTCTACAATGAGCATAAACTTAAACGTATAAATTACAGGTTTTACTGAACCTTTTCCCACAAAAATATATATTAATATATGGGGATGTCCCATGACATATAAATACTATGGACATATGGTGATAGTACTGCACTAGGGTTCACATGATATAAGCACATACCATCTCCCATGGCCTCAGGCTCTGCACGAGTGTCTGCAGACTTATAGTAATCTGTGTATACAAGTGCCGAACACAAGGTCATGGTCACAACAGTCATGTGAATATACGTGACCACCCCCAATAAGTCGTAGACAAGCTTATTCCTGACCAGGCTCTTTACTGTGTTTCTTCACATAAAGATTATGGGGAGATTTAACTAGTTTCTACCACAGTTTGCTGATGTAGAAAAGTCACCAGTTTCCTGTTTGCACCAAAATGTGTGATTTTACCCTTCTTTCTTACACCCTTGCTAATTTTGTAAAAAGTGGGAGAGGTGTAGGCTACACATGGATGGGACCTCCACAGCCAGACACATTCAACAATATGGGTGCTAGAAAGTTGGCACACATTACTACTAGAGAGGAGCCAATTTCAGGTTAGGAAATTCGTTCACGCTTCGTTTAGTGGTAAAAGGTGAATTGCGTTATGGATTCCGTTACCACGGACTATAATGCAATTCTAGAAGTGAATGCCTTTAGAGGCATGCAAAAGAAAGTGGGTTGGGACAGCACCATCCGTGGTCAGTAGACCATGTGTCCATAGTGTGGCGGTGCACGCGATGTCAGGTCCTGGCCCGCGGACCCCTTGTCAAGTACGGTCAACCAAAAGGAAATCGCAGCACTCCAAAGTGTTCAATCAATCGATCTTCTTTATTCCACCACAAAAATGCAACGTTTCAACTCACTGGGAGTCTTTATCAAGCCTTTAGAGGGATTCCGTTATTCAGTCTGTCGTAATAGTCCGTTATGCAGGAGTCGGAATGCATTCCGACAGAGAATTGCATTATGGTCCATGGTAATGGAATCCTTAACGCAATTCACCTTTTACCACTAAACGAAGCGTGAACGAATTTCATAACCTGAAATTGGCTCCTCTCTAGTAGTAATGTGTGCCAACTTTCTGGCACCCATATTGTTGAATGTGTCTGGCTGTGGAGGTCCCATCCATGAGTAGCCTACACCTCTCCCACCTTTTACAAAATTAGCAAGGGTGTAAGAAAGAAGGGTAAAATCACACATTTTGGTGCAAACAGGAAACTGGTGCGTAAATAGAATACTCAAAATATAATATTCGCTCATAACTCTAGTTCACATGTGGAACATCTCACAGTAGTGCAGACAATTCAAGGCTGGGATCACATCTGCGCTGTGAACTCTGATAGTCCGTTCTGGCAGGGGAACTGACTGCCCGAGTTCACCGTATCCGTCATACCACTGCGCACTGCCTGGTCCCCATTCACTGTAATGGGATCCGGCGGAAATCCAGCATATATGCTGCCTTTCTGCCTGACAAAAAATGTTGCGTGTAGCATTTTTTGTCCGGCATGTATGCCGGATTCAGTGAGCCGATTGCAGTGCTGGAGTTCACAACGCAGACAAAAACCCTGTAAGTGGTTTTACTCAGAGTTAGTATGTACTAAGGTGATCACATACTGCTAGAATATGGCATCACGTTATGATCCATGGATGCCCAACCTCTGGGACCCTCACCAGTCCCAAGAATGAAGGGACCCTTCCCTAATTTAACTCTGCGATCCTTTGTAAGCTTGTCCACCTCAGTGATGCTCATGGCCACCCAGCTTTGCATGGAACTGCAGTGCACCTGTATGGGGCCATGTTTCCTGCACAGTGGGGGTTGTGGATCCTCTGTGTTTCTGGAAAACCAGTGAAGAGGACACATCCCCTTCACTCTGCGGAGCGGTGGGAGTCCCAGAGGTCAGATCTCTAGCAATACGCCAGCAATTTACATGATGGGAAAACCATTACAGTAGATCTGTCATCAGACTACGTTGACCTATGTAAGCGCAGCATAGTCCAGGGCAGGGACGCCCTCCTATTAGTCAAAAACACCGGACATAGCTTAGTCTGATGCAAACGTGAGCAGAGCACTCCCAGCGCCTCCCAGTGACAGGCACGTGTAGGGAGACAGACAGCATACAGCTGTAAATCAGAGAGGGTGGAGGCATGGGGAGCGACTGTGTCTGGTGGATTGCTGATCGCTCCTATTAACCAAGTGCAGGAGGGTGGCCCTACTGCACAGTCTAATGACAAATCGGCTTTAAAGGGATTTTCAGAAAATAAATATTTTCACACGACTTAGCAGAAGACGGTTGTATTGTCTGCACAGCCACCAATAATCTGGCTGCCATTTACTGTATGGACAAGTAGATCTTCAATGGATATTGCAAGCTGTGCATTTTTGGAAAGTGCCGCATCCAGTCCAGAATAAGGGCTCATGCATAACACCGTATCCATTGTGCAGTCTGCAAAACACAGGTCCTGGCCGTGTGCGTGCCATCATTTCTTTATTCAAACTACTGTAAAAATGTCCTATCCTTGTTCGTTATAATAGGACATGTTCTATGGCCGTAGAACAGAGGTAGACATCGCTGCCCACATATTTTGCCGCCCCGATGAAATAAATGGGTCCGCATCCAATCTGCAAAAAGATGAAAATCGGATGCAGACCAAATATACGCCCGTGAGCATGAGCCCTAAAAGTTATTTTCCATCTTTCGGATAGTTTGGGTGAAACGGACCATCCTTATAGTAGGTTTTCTAACAAAGACCACTGCTGTCTATGCGGTTCATCAGCTGCACCCTGTGACTGGCTTCTCTAAGGGTCTGCTAATCCACTTCAGCAGAGACTTCTGCAACTGAAAAGCGGAGACATTCACCGCCACGTTACCTACCCGCATACAAGAAAGGTCATTTTCACATGACTACTGGCAGTGGTTGATACACCCCCCATTTGAACATGGCAGAGCATGGAAGGACTCATGCGCTACCCCAGCTTATTCCAAAATGTGAGGTGCGACATTCTGCCTATATTTAGACAGGATGATTGTCTTACCCTTCTTTCACCCCTTTTTCCTTTTCACAGAAGAATTATTAGTCAGTAACAATTTTCAAAGTAAAACCATTTTCACGGTTTATTGTAATTGATTTGTGATCACTATAGCATCAGACAGACATAGGCGATTGCTATAGGGCAGGGAGGGGCAACCTGCGGCTCTCCAGCTGTTGCAAAACTACAACTCCCAGCATGCAAAGACTGCTTACAGCTATCAGCCTACAGCAGGTCATGGTGGGAATTGTAGTTTTACAACAGCTGGGGAGCCGCAGTTTGCTATAGGGGAACTTATTTAGAATGTCATTTCATGTGCTAGTTTTGAAGGGGTTGTCCCATGAAAAATATTTTACAGTTTTCAAACCAGCACCTGGATCTGAATAATTTTGTAATTCCATGTAATTAGAAATGTATTCTAGCTACTTAGTTATTCAAAGAAATCCATCTGTATAGCGCCACCTGCTGTTTGCTCTTTTTCTAATTTCTCTGTCCTGCCCACTGAGACGGAAGCAAATGCTTCGTTCTATCCTTCAACTGCCACCAGCTGCAGGAGAAAGGACACACTCATCGGAAAGGACACGCCTCTGAGCTGCCAGATTGAAATAAATCTAGCAGAACTAGTGGAGCAATGAACGGGGAGATCTCTGGATTTGTGTGAGGTACAGGACTGGTTTTAGCTTGGTTAGGCCTCATGCACACAAACGTATTTTCTTTCCGTGTCCGTTCCTTTTTTTTTTTCGGACCATATGCGGAACCATTCATTTCATCCGTCCGCAAAAAAACCGGAAGGTACTCCGTGTGCATTCCGTTTCCGTATGTCTGTTTTTCCGTTCCGCAAAAAAATAGAGCATGTTCTATTTTTTTCTAGTCTGCGGACAAGGATAGGCATTATTACAATGGATCCGCAAAAATAACGGATCTGCAAAAAAAAGAAAACGGATGTCATACTGAACGTCATCCTTTTTTTGCGGATCCGCAATTTGCGGACTGCAAAACACATATGGTCGTGTGTATGAGGCCTTAGAAAGAGGTTGTCACAAACTAGATTATCTATGATTTTCATTTTTTATATAGGAATCATGGGATAACCCCTTTAAATGAAAAAAATATATATACATTGGCATAAGACTCCCAAAAATGATTAAGGTCTCTTAATTTTGGCCCATTTCAGGAGGTCTGTGTGCCAGGAAATGAAATCTACGCAAGAATGCAGTTGTAGTTTCCAGATCTAATATATAAGAGCTGCAAATATTGGTAAATCTGGCAATCCACACACGCCCCGAGCCCTCCTGCCATTGTTTTAGGAAAATGTTGTGCGCAGCATAAAAAGAGGGTTACAAATTCCTGCACAAAACAGGATTTGTGGCAAAATGTGATGACAGAAATCTGGAGTGAAATGCTATAAAACAATCCCCCCACTGGGTTTTATTTATCTTTAGTCCCTCTAAGGATACTTTATGGTGACATGAACATTACTCCATCAGACCCACACGTCTAAAGATCATAAGAGAGGATTTGTAAGTCAGCGTGTTCCAGTTTAGTTAGCCTAAAGCTACGTGTTATATAACGCCTCTACAGGCAGGCAATACAAGCATGGAGGAAAGCATTAGCAAACAGCCGAGCCACTGTACAAAACAGAGCAGCCTGTGTCCATGCAATGCTTTTTCCTTATGAAGAGTCATTCACACCACTGGTACATATGATTCGTCATACAGAGCTCGATTTCACAAACCAATTATAAGCCTGTTCTCATTTATCACACTTATAACGGTCATTTTTTTTTTTTTTTCTTTTTTTGCTAAAGTGTAGTGCAAGTGATCGGTAACATTTTTGTAATAGACTTTATTCAGCCAAAACGTTTATTTTTGGTAGAAAACTGGGGCTGAAATGGCCCTTAGCAGCACTCTCTCAAATGAGCGCTGCTATGGCCATCCGTCTCCTATTAGAAAAGGGGAGACGGGCTGTGCAGGCGCGGTGCTTCTGCCTCCTGTGCTTCCCTGGTGGGCACAGGAGTCTTAGGAGTAAAAATCACATTTATATTCCCCCCTTCTATGTAATCTAATGCTCCGTTACATTCACTGACCTGCGATCCCTGTGATAATCATTCATGAAGCAGCCGCGGCTCACTGCGCACAGTGCTTCTACTTCTGTCCGCTGCTTCATGAGTAATTATCGCAGGTCAGTGACTGTAACGGAGCATTTGGTTACCACCAAATCAAAATACAGTAGTAACTGTAAGTGCAATGAAAAAATGCTCACTCCATCAGAGTTCCCTTTGACCCATGACCCATGAAAAGGGAACCTCACGGGGGAACTAAGCACTTTTTTTCTGGCACACAGCATTATTATGGGCCAAAAGGCACACAAATCACATAAGGCCTTAGGATCTATTAGGGAATATAGTTCGGTTTGGACTTGAGCAAATTGATTAGTTCAAATTAATTAATTAATCAAAATAGACTTTTTGAGCTGTAAGAGCTGACCCCGATGCTCAGCAGGCTACCCCCCCCCCCCCCTTGATTGACAAGGCTGGACATCTTGCCTGGCCCCATCAATCCTGTGCCTGCACGGTTGCTTTGAATAGAGGCGCCAGCCCAGAGGGCCCCGCTGCTACCGCAGCAAATGCACCGCTCCACGTCCTGATATCCGGCTCTGTCAATCAAGGAGGAGGGGGGGGGAGCATCTTGTGTGGTGGAGCCAGTGCCTCGCCGCTCAAGAAGTCTGTCTTTATACAAAATCGATTTACTCATCCCTCTCTGGGTTCACACGAGCACTTCATATTCCAGTGTTCCTCTCCAGAACGAAAATAACTGAAGCACCGGAGCCATCAAATGACGGTGACCAACAGAACCTTATTGACCACAATGGGATTTGTCAGGTCTGTTAGAAAACCCAGCATTTTACCGGAAAAACGCTGCGCTATTTTATCATGCCTGCCACAGCGATATGAGTAGTAAGATGGTAGAGCGGCTGGACTTGTTGTATTTTCCCTCGAAGACTTTTCTCTAGTCATCTGACTGGCTTTCTCAATTAGATTCCTACATAGCCAGTCAGATGACTACAGAAATGTCTTCAAGGGAAAACACAAGGTCAGACTTATTACTACTGATATACCATGACCTGGATGAATGAGAACCTCCACAGTCTTTAGTTGTCACTAATTCTCTGCCTTTAAAAATATGAAAATAAAAATGTCCGATTTTTCTGAAAACCCCTTAGAACGCTATTAATCATTGATTCTATCTGGATATCAAGTAAACGCTCCCTCGCAGAGCGCCGTCATAGGACTGTTTAGTCTACAGACGATCAAAGGTGGAGATCGGAAGTAAGGGAACCCGGTGCACAGCCGCTTCCAGACTGTCCATACAACCTAGAAGAATAGAAAATGCTTAAGTTTCTTGTCTTTCGTTCCCCTGCAAAGGATAGAAAAGACTAATAAGATTATGTAGCCGCTTTCTTCCTTATTAAATGAAGTCCTGTGAGTCACTGCTGCTGGCTTCCTTTCATCCACATCAGGCCTCCTGCAGACGGATCATGGCTATATGTTACATTTGCAATAATGCAATTGTGCTGGCGAAGAATGGGGCCGTGTCAGATTTCAGCAGCCCCAAGGCAGCCCTCTTTCCAGTACCTCCGATGTTTTCTGCTTGTATCCATGGGCTATACAACGTTTAAGACGTCTAGTGAATAATTCTGTCAAATTGTGACTAAACGATTGCCATTTATACCCAAAAAGTAGGTGTGTGCCAATAAATGTATATTACATAGTCTCATGATAAGACTGCTAGACTCAGGGCAGGGGTTGTCCTTCTATCCCTGGCAGCAGTAATAGTCCACAGCCCTAATTACCCTCCTTTTACAGCACGCAGATAGAAATGCCAGATTCCTGCGAAAGTCAGCGTGCAGTTATAGCTCAGGCAGATGGTAAAGGATTACAGGTGCGATCTGATTGACACTAAGGGGTCATTTTCTTAAGACCGGTGTTTTAGACGCCATTCTTAATAAGCCTTATATCTGGTGGGGAATCTTGCAAAGTCATGAAGAGGCGCCGGCCTCTACATTACTTCGGCACATCCAGCTCCAGTCTAAATATAAGCCTAAAATAAAGGCATATTTCGAGATAGCAAATGACCCCCTAAGGCCTCGTCCACATTTCCTTATCAGTGTTATGTCCGTGAAAAAAGCTTATATGTTTCATTCATGAAGATGTCCAAGAAGGATCCGTGGTTGGTCCGCTTGTCCATTTTTACCATCCGTTTGCTCAGCTGAAAATTAATTTCCAAAAGAATCTCCCATCAGTCTTCAGTGAAAAACAGACGCAACACGGATGCCATTTTCATGAACCCATCGACTTCTATGGGTGTGCTTGGTCCGCGTCACGGATCAAAAGAAGTGCATATCTCCGCGATTTTTTATTCAGTAAAATATTGAAACGTGAACAGACACATTTAAATCAATGAGGATGTGTGCTGTTGCAGAAAATGCCGCTCACGTCGGAGGGCGACCTTGCCACAAGAGAGTGTGCTTCCCCCACTGCACTACAAAAAGGCTCCCAGAGGCGGCTTCGGGGTAGTGTAAGAGATCATTGACTGCTAGACATGCCTCCATGATGCACTCAAAGCTATTTTGCCCAGCTGAAAAACTTTAAGGCCTCTTTCACACGGGCGTTGCGGGTGCACTCCGTCAAACAGTGCGGGTGCGTTGCGGGAATTGCCGCGATTTTTCCCTGCGAGTGCAAAGCGCTGTCATGCGTTTTGCACGCGCGGGAGAAAAATCGGCACTTTTGGTACCCAGACCCGAACCTGCACTTCTTCACAGAAGTGCATGTTTGGGTCAGAAATTGTCCCGCTGGTATTATTTCACATTATAACATAGTTATAATGTAAAATAATACCCTTGGCCATCTCCCTAATGTTGAACCCGGTGCAGAATGGGTTAAAAATAATAAACTAATCATAACTTACCTGGTCCATTTGATCGCGAAGCCCGGCCTCCTCTCCGTTAGCTTGAAAGATGTAAAGGACCTGTAATGATGTCACAGTATCACATGGCCCAATCACCTGCTCCATCACTATGGTGATGGAGCATGTGATTGGTCCATGTGACCACGTGACATCATCCAAGGTCCTAAGCACTATTCACAGCCTGAGGATAGTGATTAAGGACCTTGGATGATGTCACATGGTCACATGGACCAATCACATGCTCCATCACCATAGTGATGGAGCAGGTGATTGGGCCATGTGATGTGACGTCATCACAGGTCCTTTAGATCATCGATGCTGCAGGGAAAGAGAGGACAGATCGCGACTACGCGATCAAGTGGCTAAGGTAAGTTAACTTTTATTATTTTTAACCCCTTCCTCATCATTTAACAATGCATTCTTTATTAAGAATGCTATTATTTCCCTTATAACCATGTTATAAGGGGAAATAATAGAGATTGGGTCCCGTTGCTAAGCAACAATGCGGGAAAATCGCAACGCATCCGCACTTGGTTGCGGATGCTTGCGATTTTCCCGCATCCCCATTCACTTCTATGGGGCCTGCGTTGCGTGAAAAACGCAGAATATAGAACATGCTGCGATTTTCACGCAACGCAGAAGTGATGCGTGAAAATCACCGCTCATGTGCACAGCCCCATAGAAATGAATGGGTCCGGATTCAGTGCGGGTGCAATGCGTCCTCCTCACGCATTGCACCCGCGCGGAAAACTCGCCCGTGTGAAAGGGGCCTAAGAGGGGCACATCAATGGACTGAGAGAAGCTGGATGGTTGTTTTAACAAAATAATCTAGCCTGTTCTGATCTAGCTGGAGGTTTTGGGAGCAGTGGCTCAGACAGACCACCAGTAAAAAGGATCGTTTGATCCACCGACAAGAACGAGAAGCTCCCACAGTTTTGTTGACCACCATCCAGACAAAGAGGTCACCTTCGTTACACACCAGTCTCTGCCCAGAGTGCTTAGCAGAAGGAAATCTCGTTTCATGGTACCCATTACAAGTCCCTCCATTGACAGCTAGCTACCACAGCCTTACTTTGCAGCAGTGTCATTAACAAGAAACCTGGATTGCTACGGACTGGACCAGTTTCCCCTTTGGCAAGAAGTCCAGGTTCTGGGATAGACTATGGAGGCCTTGCAGTGGGCGTGTCGATCCTGCCTTTGCTGTGGAGGGACACATCCCCATAGCTGCTGGTGTGATTATCTGGGGAGCCATCACATACGACATCTGGCCACCCCTAGTAGTGCTACGATGAACACTAACAGGACAGGAGTAGCAGGTAGCATTTGTAAAGGTGCATTTTTTTTTTCTTGGTCAATGAGCATACCTTTACCACCACAAGGTTTATAATATATCATCTAGTAAGTAATGTATCCATTAGCTGATTGACATAAGTGACGTCCATGGAGTTTAATGGACAAAGCAGGGGTTGTCTCACTTCAGTAAGTGACATTTATCATGTAGGGAAAGTTAAAACAAGGCACTTACTAATGTATTATTATTGTCCATATTGCCTCCTTTGCTGGCTTCATTGATTTTTTCATCACATTGTAAACTGCAGAGTGGTTAAGACCACTCTGGAATCCAGCAGCTGTGGTCGTGCTTGTACACTAGAGGAAAAATGCTGGTCTATTCGGACTCCTGTAGTAAGGGCCACCAGAGAGGCCTGCGTTTTATTCCTATAGTGTGTAAGCACGGACACCACTCTTGGATTGCAGGGTGGTCTGTAACCATGGAAACGAGCAGTGTATAATGTGATGGAAAAATGAATCCAGCCAGCAAAGGAGGCAATATGAATAATAATATATTAGTAGGTGCCTTGTATTAGCTTTCTCTACATGATAAATGCCATTTGCTGAAGTGAGACAAGCCCTTTGAAGGGGTTGTCCTACGAAAAATATTCTACAGTTTTCAAACCAGCACCTGGATCTGAATACTTTTGTAATTGCATGTCATTAAAAACTTAGTATAGCCACTGAATTATTCAAGAAAATTCATTTCATATTTCTTTGACAAGCTCATTAAAGGGGTTCTCCAGGAATTAAGAAAATGAGAATACTTAAATATTACTTCATTATAAATATATTCCCAAATACCTTTCTTTAGTTATAATGGCTCGTTTTGTCCGGGGAGCAATCATCAGGAGAAATAAAATGGCCATTCTACTAGTCCACGCAAAACCTGTCCTAATTACACAGGAGGACAAGTTAAAGAGCTGCGCCATCTTCCTCTCTTACTTGTCAGGGATTATGATCCTGAATACAATTTAAAATGATAATGAGCAGCATAACTTGTATGCAGTCTCCATTACAATAGCCCCACATTAACTGTCCTGTCCGTACTCTGTACTTCATGTCTCCTCATGAGCTCCATTCCTACAGAGATTCAGCTAAACATATTGTCATCTGCATTCAGGATCATAATCCCTGGCAAGCAGACCAGAGAGGAGGATGAGGCAGCTCTTTACCTCAGTGTTGCAAAGTAACTTGTCCTGCTGTGTGATTAGGACAGGTTTTGTGTGTGCTAATAGGACGGCAGCCATTTTATTTCTCCTAATGATTGCTCCCTAGACAAAATGAACCATTATAGCTAATGAAATGTATTTAGGAATATATTTATACTAAAGTAATATTTAAGTATTTTCATTTTCTAAATTCCTGGAGAACCTCTTTAACCTCTTCCCGACCAGCACCATAATAGTATGGTGCTGGCCGGGTCTTTAAAGATGGCGCCCGCTCCTGAGAGCTGCGGGCGCCATAGCGGCGGGTGGCCGTCTACTTCTTATAGCAGTAATGCCGATAGCGGACATTTAACCCCTCAGATGCCGTGGTCAATCCTGAAAACCGATGTGGCGATCGGAGAAGCCGGAGCTTGTGTGCAGCAGCCCCTGTCTTTGTGAATGACAGGAGGCTGCTGCATAGTATTTCCTATGGAGCCCTTGCCTGTAATAGGGCTCAATAGGAAAGTAGTAAAATACATCGCAGCGTGCTACCGCCAGGGAGAAGGAATCCCAGGGAGAGAAGCTGATGTCTTCTCCCTGTTGCAAAGTTAGTAGCAATTACCATACAGCACGGGAGAAGGTAACGGGGCCAAAGCGGGCGAACGGAGCGGTGCCCAGGGATAATAGTAAGTGCAGTGAGATCCCTGGGCGCCGCTCTACATGTCCAGATAGTTATCTTACAATGCCCTGTGTTACTGTGTAATAAAATGTAAAATAATCTGAAAGCGAAAGATAATCAATCAATTTATTAAAACCTTAAACACAGAATGCCAGTTCAATTAGAATAAAGCAATGGACGCCAGGATTAAACATGTAGTCGCCAAAACCAAACACAAAACATACCAATAAAATCAAAGCCACCTTTTGCTACTTTGCGCCTGTCTACCACAAGGGCTAGTTATATTCACAGTATGTACTTAGTCTTGGGTTAATGATTTGACCCATGTCTTACACCTACTGCACTCCTGCTTTAGTTTAATGGGCGCCAGTTATTGTAGCATTTATTATTGGCCACTGGCCAGCAATCAGATATGAACCGACTGCATTATAAAACACTATGACAGTCAGTTCAGTTCAATGGGAGCCACGGTGAGTACAGGAGATCCCACAGACACACAGGGACCATGCAAGAGCTCTTGTCTAGAATAACCTGAAACATTACTACACTATGGCTGAAAATACAAAATGCTGTTTTTAATTAGAGCAGTATATACCTGGATCCTACTTTCCCTGAATGTATTTGAGGCCTGTTGTCACAAAGAGAGGAGTCATTATAGAGTACGGCCCCACCTAAAAGAGGTCACCTTGTTGTGGTGGATGGGAATAAATGATTTTGATCAAAATATGTTTGCTTAGTACCTCATATTGTGTGCATCGGGTTACTACTTACAGACCTATTCAAACCAACAACAGGCTCAGTTCTTGGTATCTTGCTAAGCACCACATGACCCATCTTTATAATTTTTGAGAATGCTGTATGATGCTCATGCCTGCCATGGGTCAACATTGGTACACCAGTTGATAGCTGGCGTAGATTTGATTTTATGTACAGACTAAAAGAAACTGTGCCAAATCTATTAAGACGCCTGTGCCTCTTGATTCATTTGGTGCATCTTGCTCTGACTGACATTTCTATAAAACCTCAATCTTCGTGAACCTGCCTCAATGTTTGTTACATTGTTACAATCTGTGTTGGAGAAAGGTATACGTTAAAATCCTGCAGGCACGTCCCCTTTTAAAGTTTTGCACATTTTGGCTTTATTACGTTTATTTTTAGTTCACAACCTGAGACCTTGGCAGAATAGTATAAAAGGCACTTCTGCTTCAATGACAACGTGGAGAACCCTCGTAACAAAGGTCAACCTGCACAAAACAAATATTAAACTTCCAAGAGTACCAGCCATTGTGTTTGAAAGGCTATAGCCTTCATTTCAGGGGACTAAGTAAAGCACAGCAGATGAATATCTAATGCATACATCTATGTTACCATAGTTTAAAAAAAAAAATAAAAAAAAGTTTTATGGTTATTTTTATTCTTGGAAAAACACAATTTTTCTTGTGAAAATAGCCATTATTTAAAGGGAACTCTCACGGTTTACATGCTGTGCTATGAATGGCATGCTACAGAGCAGGAGAATAAGTTCAGGAGTCCAAAAGGTCCTTCTAAATGGTTGACTGGTCCCTGCATGCTCATTAGGATCGCCCACGACTACGAAGGGCAAATTGTGCGGAGATTTTAATGAATAAATGACAAGTTACTGAGTATTTTCCAACATGTCCGTTTTCTAAGCCGCTCCTGCTCTGCCACATTCTGCTGGTGGATCAGATTGCATGTTCAATGTGACAGGAGATTTAAGGCAAACTACAAACATTTATTACCACAGGAAAGTGTCTCTGGCCTCCATCACTACACTAGTCCGCCATTTCTCCTCACTACTGTTGTCCATGGTGAAAAGTTAATATGAATTGGCAGGCAGCATGTGCCATACTACTCTTGGGGATTTACAGAAACAGCTGAGAAATATTCCATCACTTCTGGACATAGACCCTTGAGAGGGTTCCTGTTCATATGTCTAAGAGGGAACCCTCTATGACCCACAGCGGGAGATACGTGGCCGATTGAAGCAATCCATGTACTTTATCAAGGGCCATTCATCTGCTGTGTAAGGCTACTTTTACACTAGCATTAATATTTTCCAGTATTGAGATCCGTCATAGGGTCTCAACACTGGAAAAAAAAACACTTCCGTTTTGTCCTCATTCATCGTCAAGGGGACAAAACGTAACTGAATAGAACGGAATACTCCAAAATGCATTCCATTCTGAATGCTGCGGTTTGCTTTCCATCCTGGGATGCGGAGCAAGACAGATCCGTCATGACCCACAATGCAAGTCAATGGCGACGGATCCGTTTTCTCTGACACAATAGAAAACTGATCCGTCACCCATTAACTGACAATGGAGTCCATGACAGATCCATCTTGGGTATGTTAAAGAGAATACAACCGGATCCGTTCATAATGGATGCAGATGGTTGTATTATCAGTAACGGAAGAAATTTTGCTGAACCCTGCCGGATCCAGTATAAACGCCAGTGTGAAAGTAGCCTAAGACTACATTTCACTTACTCCAATCTGGACCACTTTCTTTATGGGGACACACTTGGACCAGCCAATAGCTGGGATAGGAAGAAGTCAACAAATGACTCAAAAACCATTAATCAAACTGTTCCAATAAATGCCACTCATTCTACTTTTTCCAATGCTAGTGGTGAACAGTAGAAAAAAAAATGGCATAATTTAATTTTACTTTCCACCATTGTTAAAGGCTATATACACCTTAGGAGGAAAGTTTTGTTTATGATTGCCTTTTACTCATTTTTGACTGAAGATCATATTTTCAATTGGCCTTTATTCAAAATATTGAGCCATTCTGTCACAAAGGGTTAACAGTTTTTCTAGCTGTGTGACTAATAAACCTTCTCTCTAAACTACTAAGAAGTCATAAACACTTATTTAAGCCACCTTCTTATCAGTAAGATAAGAACGGAGCTATAATGAGAGTTTATGATGTCAGAGAGCAGAGATAAGAAGTCCTTCTGCCCAGATTTACCTAATCATTAAAAGACTTCAATACCCCACCTATAGACATCCTCAGAGGATACCTGACTCAATGAATGGTCCCTATCCTTTACACCGTCAGATATCTCTAAAGGCTATATACACCATCAGGCGTAATTTTTTTTTTTTATGATTGCATTTGACTCATTTTGATCTCAAAATCATTTTTTCAATTGGTCTTTATTAAAAATATTGAGCTGTTCTGTCACAGAGGGTTAACTATTTGTCTAGCAGTGTGACTGGTACTTTCACTTTGTGCCGGTCATCTAATAAACCTTATCGCTAAAGTCATAAACACTGACTGTACTTTCACACTAGCGTTTACGTTTTTCAGTATTGAGATCAGTCATAGGGGCTCAATACCGGGAAAAAAAACGCTTCAGTTTTGTCCCCATTCATTGTCAATGGGGACAAAACTGAACTGAACAGAACGGAATGCTCCAAAATGCATTCCATTCCATTTAGTTGCGTTCCCAGACCGAAACACAAACCGCAACATGTTGTATTTTGCTTTCCGTCCTGGGATGCGCATGCAAAACGGATCCAGCATGACCCCAATGCAAGTCAATGGGGACGGATCCATTTTCTCTGCCACAAAAAGAAAACGAATCCGTCCCCCATTGACTATCAATGAGGTGAATGACGGATCAGTCTTGGTAATGTTAAACATATGTTAAAGATAATACAAAATGGATCATTCATAACGGATGCAGATGGTTGTATTATCAGTAACAGAAGCGTTTTTGCTAGACCCTGCCGGATACAGCGAAAACTAGTACCTTTATTTAAGCCACATTCTCATCAGTAAGATAAGAAATGAGTGTTTATAAGGTCAGAGAGCAGAGATAAGGAGTCAGTGTGCTCACCAGATGACGGAGAAGACAGAAATCCACAGGCAGCTACTACAGCATCTCAGCTATGTACACGAAAAAAGGATTCCATATTTTTAATAAAGACCAATTGAAAAAATGATTTTAGCTCAAAATAAGTACAATGCAATAATAAAAAATAAAAAAATGCCCCCAAAGGTGTAAGCCTTTAAAACCTAAATCCAAGCATGTTTTGACGTATTTTCATTAGGATTAGATACCATGATGGGACTTGCACCTTGTTTGTTTCATTTAACATGATTGTATTCTCTCAGCATCCAGACTAGATAATTGTCCCATTAGGGCTTTGTCTCGGAGGACTTAGTAGAAAATATATGGTACAATAGAGTCCTTAAGTGCTGTGTAGTATCAGGCTGGCAGAGCGGTGATCCAGTGCCCAGCTGTGCACAAAGGGGCTGGGAATGGTGCTGTATGGACAAAATGGTCTTTCAAAGGTTCTTCAACAGTGATTACATTTTTGTTTTCTAATGCTAAATATATTTGGTCTGTCACGCTACCAGAAAGGGCTGCATATCTATACATACATGCTGTCGACGCCTTTTTTAGTTTGCGGTAGAAAAGTGCATCGAAATGCCTGGCAACCCAACTTTAAACTTCCTGCAACTTAACAACAAGGCATTTCAAAATGTAATAAATATATAAAAGACGTAAATGTATTTATTGTGGCAAACCACTTCCAGTTTTTTTTCCCCTCTCTCATTTACGTATATATTCGGGTGGTGAAGTTGCGCAGAGTCCCTATGGTAGAGCTGAGGATTAAAGGACCCGCACACAATATACTATTGTCTGCCAAACCTTCCACTTTTAGCAGTACTGGCTGGCAGCCTTACTCTACCGGTGAGATCCTGAATCTCCCTCAACAGTGAAGGTCCGTGAGGAGAAGAATCGGGTACTCTAAATTTCAACACTTGATCTTTCTCCCAGAAGACGTCACCGCCAGAGGTGTCTGGGACCAGCTTTCTCCTCTCTCTCTCTATTGATATGCTTGGCCTATCCGGGCATGGAGGAGTCAGAAGAGATAGCCGACAGTCAAACGATTGTTTGGCTGACAGCTACTGAGGTAAGAAGGTTGGAGTGTGCCTGTGGGAATTTCTGCCCATTAATCTAGAAGAGCATTTGTGAGGCGAGACACTGATGTCTGGCTCTCAATCTCCATTCCAGTTCATCCCTAAGGTGTTCAATTGGGTTGAAGCCAGCGCTCTGTGCAGAGCAGTCATGTTCTTTCACGGCAAGCTCGCCCACCATGCATTTATGGACCTTCTATTGTGCACTTGGGCAGAGTCGCGCTGACACAGTAAAGAGCCTTCCTCAAACTGTTCCCACAAAGTTGAAAACATACAATTGTCCAAAATGTCTTACGCTAGATCCAGAGTACAGTGGCGCTGTGATTTATACCACACCATCTTACGCATGGTGATGTAAGGTTGGTATACAGCTGCTCGGCCATGGAAACCCGTGCCATGAAGCTCCCATCATCCAGTTTATGTGCTGCTGTTAATGCCAGAGCATTTTTGGTGTTTGGAACTTTGCAGTTGAGTCATCAGAGTGAGGGCAACTATCATACACCTTGCACATCAGCATTTGGAGACCCCACTCTGTAATATTATGTAGGTCGTCTCCTCGTGGCTGAGTTACTGTGTTTCCTAAATGCTTCCACTTATTTGTGGAAAATTTAGTAGGGAACAAAGGCCTCATGCACACGACCGTTGTTTGATTCCGTGTCCGTTGAGCTGTTTTTCGTGCTTTTCTGCGGACCCATTGGTTTTCAATGGGTCCGTGGAAAACTCGTCAAAAGCACCGTTTGTCCTCCGCGTCCGTGGTCCATGATTATTGTCCGTCAAAAAAATATGACCTGTCCTATTCTTGTCCGCGAAAAACGGTTCGCGGACCCATTCAAGTCAATGGGACCGTGAAAAAATGCGGAGGCACAGCCGACTGTCATCCGCGTCCGTGACCTGCATATATATTCCATTATCCTGGGTGGAGATATTACCCTTTGTATTACCTTTGCGATTTAAAACAATAAAAAATAAAATGACACTTTCTTTCCTTCCTTTTTTTTCTTGCAGACCACGGAAACACAGCGAAACCAAAAACGGACACGGATCAAAGAACAACTGAACCCCATTTTGCGGACCGCTAAAAACAACTGTCGTGTGCATGAGGCCTGAAAAACAGGAATATTTAGGAGGGAACAGATTTAATGAGGTGGCATCCTATTACAGAACCACGCTGGGATTCCTTGGGCTCTTTACATGAACCATTCTTTACCAAATATTTGCTGGATTTTGTACATTTGTAGCAATGAGACTGAAAGAAACACTTGAATTCAATGATTAAGGCCTCATGCATGTGACTTCAATGGGGCTGCAAAAGTTTGTTCTTCTAGTGTATGTGTATATATACTTACACATTGAGAGACAGACCGGTAGATAACTAGATATACACACATACTGGATATAACGCGCCAAGAAGGAGTTGCTGGAGTCTAAGGAAACATTCTACGTGTGAATGTAATGATACAGAAAAAGGACACATTTATTGGGAAAACGGTACAACTGAAAGGAAGCTGTAGTGCCCTGGATACAAGATGAGGTGTACAGGTTCTGTATATCCTGCGGCACATTTGTCCACAGATGTTGTAGCTAGGCCTGTAGATCCTGCACACTTGTAACATGCCAAAGCTGGTCCCAATAAATGCTCTTTTAGCAATAAATCTGGTCACTGGGCAGGTCAAGATGTTGCAATCCGGAGGACATACCTGGGAAATCCTTGCTGTGTGTGGGTGCGCATTATGGGTTGGGTGCAGCCCAACCAGGAGAGCAGCAGATATGGCCGCAGAATGTCCTGCACGCATAACCGAGCTGTTAGTGTCCCTCAAATTACTACTAAAGGTGACTGACTGCCATATGTGATGGCTCCGCAAATCATCACACCAGCAGTTAGGGCAGTGTGTGGCTTCACAGCAAAGGCAGGACTGAAGCCTCACCACAAGGCCTCCATACAGTCCAGGTTTATTCATGACGCCACTGCAAACAAAAGGCAACGGAGGCTGGCTGTCAAAGGCAGGACACATACTGGGTGCCACGACACAAAATTTCCTTCTTTTAAGGGCTCATTCAGACGGCCGTATGCTGTCCGCAAAAAAACAGATTGCATTACGTTTTTTTGCTGATCCATAGACTTCAATAGGCCCATGTCCTGATTTTCACTGACAAGTATAGGACATGTTTCATTTTTTTTGCTGAGCCGTGCTGTGGAAGAAAAGGGCTGCATAGAAGTGAATGGGACAGCATCTAATCCGCATTGTTGCGAACAGCATATGGTCATCTGAATGAGCCCTAAGAGCCGAGAAATGGTCCAGGCAGAGACAGGGGTGTGAAATCAAGGGGCCACATGTATCTGGATGGTGGACAATGAAAACTGTGGGAGCTGGATGTGGGCTGCTGTTGGCGGATCAAACGATCCTTTCTACTGGTGGGCTGCCTTGGCCGTCCGGAGACTGCTCACCGTTTTTGTGTACTCTTATATAACCACTGCTCCCAACACCTCCTAAAGCCTTACTCACACGTCAGTGTTTTCCCATCAGTGAGGCCTCATGCACACGACCGTTGTTTGATTCCGTGTCCGTTGTGCCGTTTTTCGTGATTTTCTGCGGACCCATTGGTTTTCAATGGGTCCGTGGAAAACTCGGCAAATGCACCGTTTGTCCTCCGCGTCCGTGATTCCAGTCCGTCAAAAAAATATAACCTGTCCTATTCTTGTCCGTGAAAAACGGTTCACGGACCCATTCAAGTCAATGGGACCCTGAAAAAATGCGGATTGAAATCCGTGTGTCATCCGCGTTCCTTGGCAGGCACTTGGCAAAAATTGTCAGCCTGTCTTTTGGTAAAATCTTTTGGGTCATGTCCGCTAAAAAAAAAAAAAACGGAAGACACACGGAAACACAACGGAAGCAAAAACTGACGCGGATCACGGAACAACGGAACTAAGTTTTGCGGACCGCAAAAAAATACTGTCGTGTGCATGAGGCCCGATTGTGAGCCAAAACCAGGAATGGAGCCTCCACAGACATAAGGTATATGGGAAAGATCTGCACCTGTTCTGTGTTTAGAGACGCACTTGGTTTTGGCTCAAAATCACTGATGGAAATCGCTGACTGAACACTGACGTGTGAACGAGGCTTAACAACTAGGTCAGAACTGTCTAAATGGCGGGCAATTTATCGAAACAACCATCCTGCTTCTCTCAGTCCAATGATCCATGTCTAGCAGATAACCATCTCTTACCAAGAGATACCCTAGCCTCTAAGAGCATTTTAAAGGGCAGCAGGGGAAGCATTTTTTACACCTTCGTGTGGTAAGACCCATTGTCTAATCAGACCACACCTACAATCATTTATACATAGGCCTGAGATATAACAGATTATATATATATATATATATATATATATATATATATATATATATACACACACACACACAAGAAAGAAGTATAACTTGTCCTTGCAGTTGCATCCCTATAATTACCATAAAATAGGGAAGTGTGAGTGTGTGAAGTAACAACAGTTATCATGTCTGAGGTAGGTAACAAAAGCTGAAAAAATAAAAATAAACTATTAAATCTACAGTGTAAAAAAAAAAGTTAATAAAAAATGTTTTTTCTGACTACCGAGTAAAAAAAATTCTAGCAGTCTGGCACGAAGCAATAAAATCTGTAATGTTATAGGTCTTTGACAGGGTTATGGCGGGTGTACGTGGCCCAATTTTTGAGAACAAACATTGTAAATGTGTAAATGTGCTGTCGATGACCCAATGAATGACCATAACGCTCATACATCAGGTGAAATGATCTTTCGTGCAGCACATTACACCATCATTTCCTGCTTCTGGGTACTCTGCTGCCCAGAAATAAAGAATCTGGCCAGTAGCCATTGCTCGTCGTGTAAATGCAGCTCTTTAGCTCCACTGACGAGCAGGTAGGTTTTGGAAAGGATGCGTCATTCCTGATAACTGTCTGCTCGTAAAAGCGTTTAATATCGCCCGGACAACCATTCCCTATAACTGTCCAGGATAATAATGTCCAGTGATCAAATTACAAAAAATTATTTGTCGGCTATGCTGCATTAACCTCTTAAAGACCCAAGTTGAAAATCCCATGCGACTTATAACATACAATGTTTGGACCAGGCTCAGGAGCTGAGGTCGCTCACTACACTGTGCGAGAGATCAAACGATCCTTTCTATCTGGAGCCCGTTCACTGTGCGTGCAGACCCTCGCTTAACCAAAGCTCCCAACACCTCCTTACTAGATGAGCGAACTTCTATTTTTAGTTCGGCGTCCAAAGTTCGGGTTATCATAGCATCCCGTTATGGATTCCATAACGGCATTTGGAATCCATAAGGGGCTGCTTCATTGAACCCGAACCTTGGACAACCCTAAGGACCTGGGGTGACGTCACCGTCATGTGATCAGTGCAGGGGGCGTGGCTCAGTACTGGATCACCTCTTATCCAATCCAGTGCTGAGCCACGTCCCCTGCACTAATCACATGACGGTGACGTCACCCCAGGTCTTTAGGGTTGTCCAAGGTTAGGGTTCAATGAAGCAGCCCCTTATGGATTCCAAATGCCGTTATGGAATCCATAACGGGATGCTACGATAACCAGAACCCGAACTTTGGACGCCGAACTAAAAATAGAAGTTCGCTTAGCTCTACTCCTTACAGCTAAACATGAACGACCTGGGTGGAGGGCAATTCATAAAAACGACCATCCTGCTTCTCTCAAAGTCTGCCAACTAGGTAAAATGTCATAGAGGCATGTCTAGCAGTCAACCATCTCTCACCAAGAGGTACACTACCCAAAAGTAGCCTCTAAGAGGATTTGTATAGGGCAGCAAGGGGAAGCACTTTTACGCCCTCTTGTGGCAAGACCCAGTGTCTAATCAGACCACACGTGTAATGATTTACATATCTGCCTGACACATAATTGCATGCAATCTGACATCTCTATCGGGTGGGGTTTTTTGTCAATGAATATTTATCATCTGCCCTGTGGATAGGTGATAAATGCTGTTTATGGGATAACCGGTTTAAAGATTTATCTGGACGGCATATAGGAATACTCTGTGCAAGCCGTATATATCTCTTACCAAAAACAGCACAGAAATCTCAAGGGAAGAAGGGAGGGGGAAAAGCGCATTTATTTCACTATGGAATGTAAGAAAGCAGCACATAACAGGCAATAGGGTGGACCATACTACACTGCGCTTTCATAAGCACGTCTGAAACTCTAAGGTTGTCTTTTCCATTGCGCTTGATGCTTACCCAACTACAAACAAGGAAGGCCTGACTGGGTGCCATGAATAACATCAACCCTGCTAGCCGAGACATACCCATCAGAGAAAATAATCTACCTTAGGCCTATTGCACACGACCGTATGGCTTTTTCAGTATTTTGCCGTCTGTTTTTCACAGATCCATAGTTCAGTTTCTTTTTTTGATTCAGTAGCGTTTCTGTTTCCGTATGTGATCCGTTTTTTGCAGATCGCAAACGGAAACAGAACCATGGCATATAGAGTATACAAGAAAAATTGGGCTGGTCAGAAAATTTCCAATAGATGGTTCCGCAAAAAACAGAACAGATACGGAATACATACGGATGCATTCCGTATCCATTCCGTTTCTTTTTTTTATAGCCCTATTGACGTGATTTGCGGGCAATAATAGGGCATGTTCTATCTTTGAACGGAACCCCTTTAACAGTAGCAGAGCTACTCTTCGGTGTAAAAACACCAGTCCTAATAAATGGCGGCCTCCCTGCCCTTTCATGAATAGACACAGTCAAGTCTGGAGAAAAACATCTGAACTTGCGGATTCTTCATGTCAGCACTGCCCTGTAACTAGCCAGATTCCTAGCTGACGGAAACCACCAAACACTGCCGAAACAAAGGTTTTTAAAAACCATCACATTTGTGACAAAAATGTCAACATTTTACAGATTTTTTTAAATATAAAAGTTTATAAACTATTCCAAGTGGCCGTTTACCGTAGCTTGCAATCCTGACAAGCCTGTGTGAGGACTGGGAATTATTTTCTACACGGAATAGACTTGCAAGAGGTTTTCTGAAAATCGGTAAAGAGGACAGAATTGTTTCCGAAAATGTTTGCGATTTTGTCCTTCACTAAACAAGATGAGCTGGTTTGTCAGTCATGGCTCTATAATTACAGGTAAACTTGGAGCGAGGCAATAGGTTGATAATAGCTCTAGGGTGGTGTGAACAGATTAATCACATACATTCTTCAACTATTACAGCATATATATCTTGTCAAAAATCAGCGTATAGCAAACTATGCTGAAACATCTGTAGGCTACGTATGTGATAGAAAAAAACGCAGCTTGAGCGCACTGCAAAAACGGGGAGATAATCCCACGTATTCAACCAAGCCTCACAAGGAGACTAGTAACGACACTGTTTATAGGAAACCATTATCACAACTAGGTGTGTTTCATTTTCTGCAACGGGTATTTTTAGTCTTTTTTATTATTATTATTATTTTTTTTTTATAAATCACAGTAGACTCTAGCTGATCGGCAGCTTTTCGTACAAACATGACTCCTCTACTCATAGTAAGGGCTCATGCACACGAATGTGCCGTCTTTTGGGGTTCGCAGATTGCGGATCCGCAAAACACGGATGCCGCCCGAGTGTGTTCCACGATTTGCAGAACGGAACGGGCAGCCCATTATAGAAAGGCCTATTCTTGTCCACAAAACGGACAAGAATAGAACATGATCTATAATTTTTGCGGGCCACGGAACGGAGCAACGGATGCAGACAGCACACGGAGTGCCAGACCTTCCATTCCGCAAAACGGCTGTGTGCATGAGCCCTTACTCCGGATCTTTGCCTCCAGTTTAGGCTGCTTTCGGATAGGACAGCAAAAAACTGGTGACAAATTCCCTTCAAATAGATATTTCTCTATGAGGCGCTATCATCTTTTTGGTGGACCAACCATTACAGGTTTAATTGGGTAATTGATTCAGGGCTACAAGCGTTGAGCTGGTAATACGGTAATAATCCTAAAAAGCTTTCAGAACCCTTTACATTTTACATTACTAAAGATGATTTAAATACCGTATTTTTCGCCCTATAAGACGCACCTGGGTTTTTGAGGAGAAAAATAAGAAAAAAAATATTTTTAACCAAAAGGTGTGCTTTTGAAGTAATGGTGGTCTGTGCATGACAGTATTATGGGGGGGATCTGTGGATGGCACTGTTATGTGGGGGAGATGTGGATGGCACTGTTATGGGGGGATCTGTGGATGACACTGTGATGGGGGGATCTGTGGATAGCACTGTGATGGGGGGATCTGTGGATGGCACTGTTATGTGGGGGAGATGTGGATGGCACTGTGATGGGGGGATCTGTGGATAGCACTGTGATGGGGGATCTGTGGATAGCACTGTGATGGGGGATCTGTGGATAGCACTGTGATGGGGGATCTGTGGATAGCACTGTGATGGGGGCATTTATGAATGACACTGTAATGGATTGGATCTGTGGATGACACATATATAGCATCTTATGCTATATGTGTCATCCACAGATCACCCCAATTACAGTGTCATCCAAAGATGCCCCCTTTTCTAAAACATCTGGCCCATAGTGACTGCTTAGGAGGCGGAGCCTGGCAACACGCGGCGGGCGGCCCGCCGCTCACAGCGTGACTGCTTTCATAACATTTATAATCTTTAATCATGTCTCCTTATTCCCTATAAGCCCAGTACAGTAGCGCTCTGCTAACCTGCTATACCGATCCTCTAGCAGGCAGAGCGGTGCGGCGGCAGGCTGCAGTGTAACGTCCTCACTGACGTCATCTGCCTGCTCCTCCTGCTTCATTCATAAAGTGAAAGGAGCAGGCAGATGACGTCAGTGAGGACGTTACACTGCAGCCTGCCGCCGCACCGCTCTGCCTGCTAGAGGATCGGTATAGCAGGTTAGCAGAGCGCTACTGTACTGGGCTTATAGGGAATAAGGGGACATGATTAAAGATTATAAATGTTATGAAAGCAGTCACGCTGTGAGCGGCGGGCCGCCCGCCGCGTGTTGCCAGGCTCCGCCCCTCCTCCTTCCATGCTGATACATCGCAGGCTGGGCGATGTATCGGCTTTAACTATAGGAAAATGGTAGCATTCGCCATATAAGACGCACTGCCATTTCCCCCCCACTTTTGGGGGGGGGGGGAGTGCGTCTTATATGGCGAAAAATACGGTATATCTCTAAGAAACCCCATTCACTGCATATCACAGAGGTAAGGTTTTTATTCTAAAGTATACGTCAAATGGAGGCAAAAAATGTCCATGGCCTTTTTGGACATACTAAATGTGTGAATGCCAACTGTTAAATAAGAGGTCATCAGAAAATGATCTATTGTTTAGATGTTTAAAAGTTTCTATGGAAAACATTTTTTAATTAATATTTGGTATTATATTTAGTTTTCCATGATACTATCTATATTTAAAAAAAAAAATTTTTAAATCCTGCAGTTTTTGCAGCCTAATTATATGCGCCACTTCTTGTTCTGTATGGATGGACATCTCACCATCATCACAGACCGTATTATTATGACAGTTATCACCTATACATAGATAAGACAGGATCCACTATTCACAGGATTTTTAAAGCTTATCTACGCCTTCCTTGTTCAGTGACCTCTACACAGATCACAGAGCACAGACTGCCATAGACGTCGGAGTCCCCTCCTGCCCTCAATAGACCAGTCCTATTCTTGTCCGTCATACGGACAGGACACGTTCTAGTTTATTTTTCCAGGGCCGCGGAATGGAGGCATGGATGCGGATAGCACACAGAGCGCGGTCCGCATCTTTTGCGTGAATGGGTCCAAGCCGATGTGGACCCAAACAACGTTTATAAGGTCTAAAACACTTGGTCACTTAGAGTAGTGCTTGAAAGCCTGTGAACCCTTCCGAATTTTCTATATTTCTGCATAAATTTGACCTACAATTACATCAGATTTTCATATACGGTAAATCCTAAAGATAGGTAGGTAAAGATAACCCAAAAAAATAAATGAGTCAAAAATATCAGACCTGGTCATTTATTATTGAGGAAAATGATCCAGTATCACATGGCTGTGAGCGAAAAAAGTAGGGGAACCTTTAGGATTAGTACATAATTTAAAGGGAACCTGTCACTGGGATTTTGGGTATAGAGCTGGGGACATGGGCTGCTAGATGGCCGCTAGCACATCCACAATATCCAGTCCCCATAGCTCTGTGTGCTTTTATTGTGTAAAAAAACTGATTTAACACATATGCAAATTAACCTGAGATGATTCCTGTACGCGACTCATCTCAGGGACAGGACTCATCTCAGGTTAATTTGCATAAGTATCAAATCAGTTTTTTTACACAATAAAAGCACATAGAGCTATGGGGACTGGATATTGCGGATGTGCTGGCGGCCATCTAGCAGCCCATGTCCTCAGCTCTATACCCAAAATCCTGGTGACAGGTTCCCTTTAAAGGAAACCTGTCATCAACCTTATGCTGACCTCACTGAGGGTGAAAATAGTGACAGAAATGCTGATTTCAGCGGTGTGTCACTCATTAACTAAAATTAAGTGGTTGCCGAGAACCAACATCATAATCATTTCAGCCCAGACCTTGAAAAGAGTCACATCTACCTGAGAAGAGTCATGGTTATTCATAATCTCCTAGAGAGAAAGGGAGAAAACTAGGTAGAAGACTGTCATCAGCAGGTGGGCAGGAGAGCAGGAATTTATGAATAACCAGGACTCTTCTCAGGTGGATGTGACTCTTTTCCAGACCTCTTTTCCAGGCCAATAGCAGCGCTCAGCTCATATCCTGCAACCTCCCAGAATATGAGCTGAGCGCTGCTATTGGCCAGCGCTCCAGCCTGGGGAAGGAGACGCCCAGGGCAAAAGAGGATGTCTCCTCCCACAGCAAAATTATCAGCAGCACGTGCGCCGGTACCGGGGGCTACAGCAGGCGAACGGAGCGGCACCCAGGGATACAAGTAAGTGCAGGGACAACCCTGGGTGCCGCTATTCATGTACATACCTTTCACTAACAAACTTTGGACCGGTGAAAGGTCCTCTTTATATAAATCCCTTCCTTACATTAGTTAATGTTAATGAGTCCACCACCATCAGGAGGAAAAAAATGGTGTGCATGGCGGGATTGCAAGGAGAAAGCCACTGCTCTCCAAAAATAAAATTGCTGCCATCTAAAGTTTGCTAAAGATCACCTGGACAAGTCAGAAGACGTTTTGTGGACGGATGAGGCCAAAGTAGAACTTTTTGGTTTAAATGAGATAAATTATGTTTGCAGAAAGGACAACACTGCCTTCCAGCATAAAACCTTCCCATCTGTGAAACTCAATGGTGGTAGCATCATAGCTTGGGCCTATTTTGCTGCATCTAAGCCAAGACGGCTTGCCATCATTAATCAAACTTTGAATTATACCAGATTCTAAAGGAAGATCTCAAGATATCTGTCTGTGAGCTGAATCTTAAGAGAACATGGGTCAAACAAGCAAGACAATGACACTAAGCACACAATTCGTTCTACCAAAGAAAAGTAAAATTAACGTTTTGGACTGGCCAGGTCACAATCCCGACCCTAATCCAATAGAAATGTTGTAGAAGGACCCGAAGAAAGCAGTTCATAGAGCAGTGTTGAGGCTGTTTTGGAGGAATGGGCTAAAAAGATGATGTGCAGTTTAGTTGCAGTTATTCCTGCACAAGGGGGGGGGGGGGGGTGATATTGGATCATTTTCTTCAATAAATAAATGACAAAGTCTAAATTTTTTGACTCATTTATTCATTTGGTTATCTTTATCTACTTTTAGGATTTGGGTGAAAATCTGCTGCGGTTTTGGGTCAAATGTATGCAGAAAAATTCTTAGGGGTTCACAAGCTTTGAAGCGCCACTGTACTTGATCTGACCCAGCCATGCTGCTAAAATCAGTATTGGACATCCCCAGCATGAGCCAAGTGCTGGAGTCCATTCAATACACTGCACAAGCTCAGGAGATCCTGGTTCTCCCAGTCCCCTGGTGGTGATTGCCATAGAAAGAGATGTCAATCAATGGCAGGAGAAACACAAGCACTTGGCTCACGCTAGAGCTTCTCAGTGCATATTGTATCAAAATGACTGGGTCAGTCCAAGAACATGATGCAGCATTTTGCTTAGGGTCTTTGTAACCAGTTTATGTTGACCTCAGCTAAAACAGGCCCCATTCATACAACCGTGTCACGACCATGGGCGGTCTGCGGACCACAAAACACGAACACTGGCTGTGTGCAACCTGCATCTGTGCACGTCCCATCTTTGGCTGGATCTTGCGGATGACAAACCCAACTAACTCAATGCAAAACGGACATGGTGATGTAAATGGGGCCTTAAACTGGTGGTAGAGTCTCTTTAGGGTACATTCACATGACCAAATGTGTTTTTTGCTGTCCGCAAATTGCTGATCCACAAAACACGGATACCAGCCGTGTGCATTCCGCATTTTGCAGACAATAGGACATGTTCTATATTTTTTGCGGGGCAGCGGAATGGAAGTATGGATGCAGACAGCACACGGCATGCTGTCCACATCTTTTGTGGCCCCATTGAAATGAATGGACTTTTTAAAGATGTAATCCATGTCAGCAACCTAACACAAATTACAGACAAACGTATTTACCATGTCAATGTCAATTCAGATTTAAGTTTACAAACCACAATGATCTAAAGATCAACAATCAATGGTCATACAAACAATCACTCACACTACCTTCATTTACTTCACACATATAGATTACGCAATTATCCTGTAGGTTAACTGCGCGTGTAAATGACGTTTAAAGGGGTATTCCAACTTTGAGATATTGATGACCAATCCTCTGGATGGGTCACCAATATGAAATCAGTGGGGATACCAGGCAGGCGTAGGACCTCCACTGATCTCTTACTGGTGACCAAGGGTGAGATTTATCAAACTGGTGTAAAGTAGATCTGGCTTAGTTGCCCATAGCAGCCTATCATTTTCCAAAGAAGCTGAAAAATGAAAGGTGGAATCTGATTGGTTGCTATGGGCAACTAAGCCAGTTCGACTTTACACCAGTTTGGTACATCTCCCCCTAAGTCTCTACATCTATAGGAGCCTTTTACAGCCACACATTAGGTGGAAATATCTCGAGGAAGTAGTAGAAAACATAAGAGAAAAGTTGTAGAACTACAAATGATGAGTTGCGTCTTATGTTCAATTCTCTTATCATTAAATGCTAGAAAATGATAAATTCCCACTAGTCCACTGGTCTGCACTCTGTGGTCCACCAGTTGCCACAAAGCTACAACTGGGAGTCACAGGTTCACAAGAGCTGAGGAGTTACAGGTTGGAGACCAACGTATTCCTCCATGGATGAGCATGAACAAACAAAGATGGCCCCTGTAGCCAAAGTCCTTGAGATAGGCAACTGGAGAACGAGAATCAACCGAGTACGACTGACATATACTCATAAAATCAACACAGCTTTGGAACATTTTTTTAATGAAGACGATAGGACAATCAAAACTACCTACAAGAGTCAAAGTGCAGACAAGAAATTATCAATTTGTTCAGATATAATGCATTGTGGGCTACGGATTGAGGGGTCGTTTTAAGCAACCTTCCTCATATTACAAAGTGGAGGCAGACAGAGACTGATATTTTCATCTTAATAAGGCTACATTCACACAAACGTATTTTGTTTCCGTGTCGTTCAGTTTGTTTTTTCCGGATAGGATGCAGACCTATTCGTTTCAATGGGTCCGCACAAAATGCTGACAGCACACCGTGTGCTAGCCGCATCCGTATGTCCGGTCCGTAGCCCTGCAAAAAAGATAGAACATGTCCTATTCTTGTCCGTTTTGCTGACAAGGATAGGTATTGTTACAATGAATCCGCAAAAAAAACAAAAACGTAGGTCATACGGATGTTATCCGATTTTTTTTTTATGAGGATCCGCAATTTGTGGACCGCAAAACAGATACGGTCGTGTGAATGTAGCCTAAACCACAATTTCAGGAAATCCAGCACCTCGGTCCTAGACTTATCATTTTACTGTAAGTGTACACATTTACAAATAGGCTAAAAATGGATATAAAAATACAACCCTTCCCAAGTACAGTATGCAAATCCACCTATAGATCATGATGACTATCTACTGGGCCTCCACCCTGTGCCTGTCACTCAGCAGGTTGGCCGTCCACTACAGAATACATCCGCACCCACAAATCTCTCCTCAGCGCTGCACCACCCTATATCTCCTCCCTTATCTCCATCTATCACCCTGCTTTCTGCCAAGAGACTAACCTCCCCTCCCACCAACACAAGGCTACCTGCTCACGTTGCATCAAAACTGGACATAAATCCTCTCTATTTATCATGGCTTTGTTGCACTTTTTGTGCAGTTTTTAATTGTAGATTTTGGTGCAGATTTCATGTTTATGAAAACAACCCCATCGAAGTCTATGGGGAACCCCCTCTGCATAACGTGCGGAATCGCACTAACCATTGACAGAGTTGAGTGAAGCGCGCTTCGGATGCTAAATCCGACGCCGCTTCATTCAAAACTTTGGAATAATACTGTACAGAGATTCATCTTCATACAGTATTAGAATGTATGGGCTCCGATGAGCTGAAGTAAGTTATTCACAAAGTCGCGCGTGACTTCGTTCAATAAACTCAGTAATTGATTTTTAAAGGGGAAAACCAGTTTAAAACGTGAAACCGAACTCTGCTTTGGTTCTGAGGACTTCACGAATAACCTACTTCGGCCAATACATTCTAATACCGTATAGAGGCAAATCTCTGTACAGAATTATTCATCCGAAGCTCGCTTCGCTCAACTCTAATTGACATGCTGTGGATTTTAAAATTCGTACAAAAAGGTCCATTTCTGCACAGAAAATATATGCAAAGTATACATGAGATATGTGAAATCTTTCACTCTGCTGGTCCTGTATTATGCTGAGGCTTTGCACACAAAAATCTCTGTGGAAAAATTGCATGAAATCTGAAATGTGTGCAGGTAGCCTAACTTTTCTTGCGCTGTAGCATCTTTTTGAAATGTGATGCCCCAGACCAGTGATGCTCAACCTGCGGCCCTCTAGCTGTTGCAAAACTACAACTCCCAGCATGCCCTAATAGCTGTGTGCTATCCAGGCATGCTGGGAGTTGTAGTTTTGCAACAGCTGGAGGGCCACAGGTTGGGCATGCCTGCCCCAGACAATCAGATTACTTGCAATGTCCATTGGCGGGGTAACTGGCTCACGCAGCTTTATGCGTGCTTCCCTATTTTCATAAAAGATGTGCAAACCATCTTTTACGTCACCTTTATTTCCTCATAGATTGCAAGCTCTTCAGAGCAGCACACTCGCTCCTATGGTTTGCACAGTGTAATAGTTTGCTTCTATGCAATGTCTGATTTGGCCTGTGAATGTACCCTCTGATTTGTAATGTTCTACAGTATATGCTGGTGATACACAAGATTGTTACGTGCAATGCTAGTGTGACATAGCTCCGGCTATAAAAGAATAAAATACTTTTTAGTAAATGCACGTGACAAAGAATGAAAAGGGCAATATTGCTAGTTTCACCTCTGTGGCCTAGCATTCAGACGGGCTGTTCCAGCCGAGAACAGCCTACCGAAGTTTTCCGGATCTTACCAAAATGCCCCATTAACTATAATGGGGTCCAGCAGAGGTGTGGCCGCTACCAGGGAAATATGACGGGATTCAGCTGGAAAAACAAATGTTGCACGCAACTAATTTTTTGTTCTGCCGATTCCTGGCATTCAATGCGGAACAGCCTGCCAGAAGAAGCCTCAGTAAGAGTACATATAAGTGTGAAAAAGACATTTCCTTTGCGAGAAAATGGAGTAGGAACTTACTTCAGAAGTTGCTGTAATAATTGAGCAAGAAAGGAATCTTACAAAACTAGATGTTACACGAGGCTGTCAATAATAATCTCAGGTGCTTGTATGGATTAAAGGGTTGTCTCAGTTCAGCAAATAGTATTTATTATGTAGAGAAAGTTAATACAAGCCCCTTACTAATGTATTGTTATTATCCATATTGCTTCCTTTGCTGGCTGGATTCATTTTTCCATCATATTATACGCTGCTTGTTTCCACGGTTACGACCACCCTGTAACCCACTAGTGGTGGTCGTGCTACTAGTGGTGGTCGTGCTTGCACACTATAGGAAAAAGCAGTAGCCTTTGTCTGCTCCCATGGTCCCGGCCACCAGAGAGGCTGACACTTTTTCCTAAAGTGTGCAAGCACAACCACCACTGATGGATTGCAGGGTGGTCATAACCATGGAAATGAGCAGTGTATAATGTTATGGAAAAATAAATCCAGCCAGCAAAGGAGGCAATATGGACGATAACAATACATTAGTAAGTGCCTTGTAGTAACTTTCTCTACATGATAAATGCCACTTGCTGAAGCGAGACAACCCCATTAAGCACCAGCAACAAGAGGTCAAATTATTTCAAATCTGCCATTTCCATGACAGCAATCATGGGGACAAGCTTCCTCTCATCCAGCAGGTGGCGTTATGGCTGTCCAATCGATGGCTCCCACAAAGGCCGTGCTGGCAATGGATTTACCAGTGCCACTGGCGGTAACACAATCTACAACACGCTGAATGTCGCTCATCTTCTTGTACACCAACGCTGGCCAATCATCTTTTAAATCATTGAGATGCTAACAAACCAGAAACAATAACTGCCCAGTGTAAATGGGTCCTGACTAGTGTTCAGCGAACTTGTGTTTTAAGTTCTGCGTCCAAAGTTCGGGTTATCAAAGAATCCTAATTCCGTTATGGTCCGTGGTAGCAGAATCCATAACGGGATTCTTCGATAATCCGAACCCGAACTTTGGACGCAGAACTTCGCTCAACACTAGTCCTGACCTCCATATATGCTGCCACAGAGTAAAGACAATAAGGGTGCCTTCACACGCTGCAGATGTTGTTGCAGAATTTTCCACAACTCAGAATCAGTTTCATTCAATTGAAAGGAACGGCAAACACATGGATTCATGCAAGCTCCATTCAGGTGAAAATAACTTATTTTTAGATTTGAGCGAACTTGTATTTTAAGTTCGGCGTCCAAAGTTCTGGTTCGGGTTATCTTAGAATCCCGTTATGGATTCCGCTACCACGGACCATAATGGAATTTTGAATCCATAAGGGGATTCTTCGATGAACCCAAACCTTGGACAACAGTAAGGACCTGGGGTGACATCACCGTCATGTGATCAGTGCAGGGGGCGTGGCTCAGTACTGGATTGGATAAGAGGTGGTAAAGGGCCTGGTATAATGATCATGTGATGTGACGTGTGGAGGAGAAGAAGGTAGTAGAGCAGTGAAGGACGGTTGTGCGAATTTGGATTCTAAATTACGTTATGGTCCGTGGTAGCGAATCCATAACGCGATTCTAAGATAACCCAAACCCGAACTTTGGACGCCGAACTTAAAATACACGTTCGCTGAACTCTACTTATTTTCAGTTAGATGGGGAGGTCACCGGTGACAGATTCCCTTTAACCTCAAGATTTCTAGTCCCAGTTGTCTCCACTTATGGAGCATGTTCTACAAAACAAGGAGATGTCCCGATGTCAAGCTTTTTACGCCTCGGTACTTGTACATCTGAAAGCATATATTCCATCCTAAGTGGAAAGTAACTATGTACAGATGTCAAACTACTTGGCCTCTTATTACTTTGGTGGAACAGGTGTTTAACAAGTTCATACAAAGCGGCCCTCCTACTTCTCCAACATGCATGCACATGACTGTGATCTGAAGAGCTCCCCGCAGATGAGTGGCAAGAAATACTAGAAAACACGCCCAACGTCAGGTTTTGATGGAGATGAACATTGCGTGGAGATCAGATGAAGGAATGACAAGGAGCCTGTCACAGCACGTTGATGCATGGGTGTTACAATGTGACTGCACATAAATATTGATTACAAAAAAAATTAAGTCTCATCCCATTGAAGGCTACATCACAGGAAGACTGGTAGAGAGGACCCACAAGTATGGCACAGTGGGCGTATGTCTTATGTGATGTGGTTTCCAGGAATCAAAGGCCAAAAGGGATGAAGCCACAATTGCACGCTACATAAATATCTCCTCAAGAGCTTCTTTTAGAACATACTCACAGGGGTTTATTCATGAAGTACAGCACGTAGGAAAAGAAAATAATATGGGAATGTCCGCGGCTAAATCAGGTCTGGAGTGGGGGAATAGATTTTATAAAGACGGTATGGGATATTGAGGTTTCCGTGGAACCATTACAATGTATCTTCCGTTACATCCCATGTGACCAATCCGATCCTTCGAGTAAGGGGGTAGCGGTGAAAGGGGTACACATCGTGCTTATGGCCATCAAGAAAGCGATCCTGAGACACTAGCTAGGCCCGGACCCTCCAAGGTGGGAGGAGGTAGTTGGTATTATGAAAGGGGGGCTTTACCTGGAAAGGTTAGACATGGAAAGTAACAAAGAGAAGCGAATCAAAGCTTTTATGGCAAAGTGGAGAAAAATCATTGAACATGTTCTGTCCCCAGAAGAAGTTAAGGAGTTTATGGCACCCTTTCAATCCACAAAATGGTTTTTGGAAGCACAGCAAGGGGGCACTTTAGGTAGATTGGATCCTTAGCTGGTAATATGATCTAGATCTCAATTTGGTAGACGGAATATATTGGAAACTATCAAACATAGAAGAATGTGGATAATTCACAGGTCTGGGATGGGGGATGCTAAATGTGGGGCTATGGGGGGTTGTTATACTTGAGTTATCAATCTAATGGGCTAGGGAGATGAAAATTGAAAAATGTTTTTTGGGACCATGCAAATTATTGTATTACTGTAAGTGAACCCCCGCTCCACTGAATGTTGACGTGAACGGGGAGACTGTAATATATGATTCTGTATCTCTTGTGACATGCATGAGAGTCCAATAAATCGATATATATACAGGAAATAGTCAGACACCAGTAAGCTCATGTATGGAGGAGCAGCTAGCGATGAAGAACTAGGATCACATATGAAAGGACATCTGCATCATCCATGTAAATTTACTCCAAACCATTCAAAGCTCAAGTGATCTTAGTATATAACGAAGACACAACACTAGTGTCTCAGATATACTTTCATCTCTAGAGGTCAGTAGGGGGCTGCTACAGGTACTCACCCCAGCCCTGAAAGCAGCCATTACACGTGAGAAAGACTGTAGAAAAGATTATCCAGTCTGGCCGTTTAGCATGCTAATCACAAGCCGGTCTCCTTACCCCTTGTAACCATCTCAACAAAGCCTTTCTAAGTAAGCCAGTCAGGAACTTTTTACCAGTCTTAAGTAGGCCTGCACAATATATCGCGAAAGCAATCGCAATTTGCCGACCCAAAAATGTTGCAATTATATTACCGTATTTTTATAAGACACACTTTCCCCCCCCCCCCTATGCTGCACAGCGTGGCCAGCGATACATCAGTTACAGTGCGGGGAGGGAGGAGGGGCTGGTGGAAAGTCGTTATTTTAATGAACACATGTTCTAATATCTATTTTATTTATCTGTTCTGTGCAGCGCTATTAAGAAAATGGCAAGTTCTGTATTTTGTACTTTTGCAGTAATGTAAATATGTATTTTATTTTGAAAAACACTGCGCATTTCAGTTCTTGAGTTCAGCATAACTACATTTCACATTATCAGTCATCTGTGTGTGCTTTTACCTTGAAAATCCAAGCAGATAGACCTCTAGCACAATTCCCTTAAAATATCACATCGCATATCGTTATCGCAATTTTTAGGGCCCTAATCGCAATCGCACAAAATTCCCATATCGTGCAGCCCTAGTCTTAAGCCTACAATATCGTACAGAATGTCGTTAATGCGAACTAAACTGAACGAGCCTCGCCAGATGTAATAGGTATAAGAGAGCAAATGACCAGCGAGGAATCGCCCATTTCTCACCAATCGCGATCTTTCATCCTGCTAAAAAACTATGGCTCCTCGGTCTCAGGTCCGTTCGTATAATTTGGAGTTGGCTACTCGCTTACAGATTACATAGAGGTGTGGTATTGTGTAACAGACGATTACCGAGCAAAGCACCTTTTTAGTTATTATGAGTTGCAAAATCATCGATCTATAATCGTTATCTGCAAGACAACTTCTGGTCTAATACAAGCCTTAGGGAACATTCACACGTCCGTAGTGTGTTGCGGATCCGCAATACACCAGGCCGGCACCCCCATAGAGCGGCCTATTCTTGTCTGCAATTGCGGACAAGAATATGACATGTTCTATTTTTTTCCAGAGCCGCGGGCAGGAAGTTGTGTGCTGTCCGCCTCCTTTCCCGCCCCATAGAGAATTAATGGGCCCGCACCCATTCCGCAATTATGCAGAATTTTTCACAACACATTCACGGACGTGTGAATGGACCCAGAGGAAACATTCGATGGCACAACTGCCGCAGTTGTTCACTTTGAATGCCACAGACCCACTCACGGCTTAGCGCCACTGAATGAACGCTGCGGCTTCTTGGTGCCGTCACAACCTTAGACCACTAGTCCTTGAACTCCAGCACTGCCTCCCATCCAAAACAACAGGAGACAGACACCACCCAGGTTCTGCTGGAATTTGGGAGCAGTGTTCATGTCAAAGCTCCGCCACGTAAACAGGCCCTTAATCTGCGCCCCAACTTGTAAAATAACCCCAGAAAGTGAAAGACAGGCACAAATACATTTCACAGAAACGAATATCAGAAGGAACACCTTATCAGTCATCATCTTTGCATCTCTAGAAGCACTGGCTGCCTGGATTCAGTAATGCCCAGGGAAGACTGTAATGAAGACCCCACATGAACCCACTGATTGTAAAGTGCTGCAGAGTATGTTCACCCTATATAATGCTCCTTAACATGGTGCTTTCAGATTGCAATGCCGTTTCATGGTGACTGGTTAAATGTAACTACTTAAAGGGGTATACCAGTTTCATGAAACTGCTGACCAGTGGGGGGGGGGGGGGGGCATAGAGTACCCCGCCTATCTGATATTGATGAACTATTCTGATGATAGCTTATCAATATCATAAAACTGCGATGCTCCTTTAAGTGAACTTTATACATCCTAGGGCTGTATGACACCAACAGATTTTCTCAGTAATAGTCGGTCAGATGGCCATTTACACACGCCGATGTTTTGTTATACACGCCAACTATTGGTCTGATTGGACAGATATTGCTCAGATAATCTGTTGGTGTAATACAGCCCTTTGTTTTACTGCCCGATATAACAAAGGGGGTAGTGAAGGGAGAGATGTCCAACTTGCGACCCTCCAGCTGTTGCAAAACTACAACTCCCAGCATGCCCAGACAGCTATAAGCCTACAGCAGGGCATGGTGGGAGTTGTAGTTTTGCGACAGCTGGAGGGCTGCAGGTTGGGCATCACCGGGCTAGAGGAACTCAACATCACCCAATATTTGCCATTTAGAAAATCTCCATGCATTAACCAGACTCTTCCCTAAGACCTTGGTGAACATTGTGCAGGGGGTCCCATGATCACTCCCATCAGAATGCACTTCTAACCCACGATACATGGATAGTTGAGATTCTGCAATGAGAAAAGAATTGATGCGGCTTACATTGTAGGCAATGCCCATAAGTGGCAGATGTACACATCTATCATTAGGTGGAAACATGTTGGCCCCGAGCAATAAATCAAAATAAGATATCCAGTGCCAACAACTCCTTTTAAGAAACCACAAAATCCTATTCGATCAGGGAATGAAAAGCATGGGCTGACAGCTTCCATCAAAGCTGATTTTCCTGGAGGCACATCCATAAAAAGCAACGTGCATGAATACTTGGGTGTCGACCGCATTAGACATTTATTAAAAATTCATAACAAGTGCCACACGTGTCTCCTGGCTCTGAACTGAAGCTCATCAGCACCTTCCCTGCAATGTGTTCTGGCCCTAATCCGTGCAGGTCTTTTTATCTGTGGGTACAGGCACGAGGACTGGGTCTCTCAGTGTAAGTCCAGGATCACACATTACAGGGTCTGATTCCACTTTATTTTAGTAAAAGATTGTATACAAAAAAAATTATAAAAAAATGGGAGCATAACGTGTGTAGAAGGTTTAAAAATCTGCACTGACTCATGATCAAGTAGGCAATACGTGCAGCGAGAGCTGGGGAGCTCCATGGCAGAAGAGCGTACGCAGCTTACGTCTTACGACGGATTTATTGTCCGCATCCAATCTGCATTTTTTGCGGGTCCGATGTGGACCCATTCACTTCAATGGGGACCAAAAGTGTGCTGTCCACATCTATATGTCCGTTCTGCAGCCCTGCAAAAGAAATGATGATATGCAGGGAGTAGGCACATCACACTTCTAGGGACAGAGCCGCACTATAGGAACCAGGACCAACAGACCAGGTGACTGGAGGAACCAGGACCAACAGACCAGGTGACTGGAGGAACCAGGACCAACAGACCAGGTGACAGGACCAACCAGGACCAACAGACCAGGTGACAGGACCAACCAGGACCAACAGACCAGGTGACAGGACCAACCAGGACCAACAGACCAGGTGACAGGACCAACCAGGACCAACAGACCAGGTGACAGGACCAACAGACCAGGTGACAGGACCAACCAGGACCAACAGACCAGGTGACAGGACGAACATACTAGGGCTGACCATTCTGTTTTTTACAGGGTCTTGGACAGCCCCTTTAAGTTCACATCAGCATTGTGCCTTCCATATTTCAGTTCTATTAGAGGCACAGAAAAATGAGAACAGTAAAAAAATTAAAAAAAAGTGATCAGTTGTTCCCACTGATGGAATATATAAAACACCATACTGACGTGAGGACTTTTTACCACTCCTGAAATCTCTGTTTTAGTAAATAATTGTATTCTACAACATTAAAAATCTGAAGCATCTATTGTTATGACTCTATATTATGCCATTCCTCTGTTATTCCTGCTAGAAGTTTATGGTAAAAAGGTGCAAGATGGCGTTACAGTTGGGGGGGGGGGGTCTGTTACAGTTGGGGGGGGGGGTTGTACCTTTACTCAAACTTCTATCAGGAATAAAAGAGGAATGGCATTACATACAGTTATAATTAAAGACGCTTTAGGATTGTTATTACAAGGGGAATGCAAGTAGTTACTAAAACATGACTAAGAGGGAACAGGTCTAGGAAATAGGTCTTAGTTTCACAACATAGCAAATATCAAAAACTGAAGAGCTTGCATTCATTTCAGCTGGTTTGTACACCGCCTGTCTGACCCTGAAATAACAGATCTGCTGAATATAGCGCTATGTACCAGAGAACACCAGGCCCTGCTTCACTAAATCCTGCTCATCAATATTTCACAGCCATCTGCAGTGACAAGGCATTTTCCATAAGAGAGCAAAGGCTTGTTCCCGGAGACGAGATGAATAATTTAACCTGTAGCCCGTTCCCTCCACCGTGACCTGGGCTCCAAAACACAAAGGTTATCCTTCAGCAAGTCTGTAAATAGATGTCAGCAGTAAGCCGAGACACAAGGTTGGCGGTACAAGGCCTGGCATCAGCCTTGTACCCAGAAAACAGCAACTATTCACTTTTCCTTCCCTAGAGAGATGTGCATGTAGGCGGATTTTGCAGATTGAATGGGTCTGGGATCCACAAAATTCGGTCTGCACTACAAAAACGAGGGAAGCGCTCTGTAGTGCTTCCGGTCCATATCTTGCGGATTGCAGACCCATTCAAATGACTGGGTCCACATCCATGATACAGTGCACACATGGCGCCTGCTTGTACATTGCGGACCCGCTGTTTGCAGGCCACAATACAGGCATGGGGTACCCACACTACTGTGCATGAGGCCCTAAGGTGGAGCTGCGGAATATAGAAAATAGCGCATACAGCTCTTCAGCTACATGTGTGCTATTTCTGCAGGACGCTGACTTCTTGAGTAACCCTACAGTGAACTGGTTTATAAACCACAGGAAACAGATCAGGAAGCGCAGTGTCGAGCAGCGCAGCGAGCCCCAGCGCCTATCACTACTAATACTACAGGAAAGTCACCGACTAAAACATCAAATGTAGTCTGCAAGAGCAAATACCTGATGAATGCAGCCAGCCGTGCCACAGCTGAAGTAGGGGCTGGAGGCACACGTGGAGCGCGCCAGGCAAACACAGGAGAGAAGTATCCGTCTTTACTCCACTGCTGCCTCCGACACAAAAAACTGCAGTGTGAAACCACCCGTTAGTGACCACCCATACGGGTTTTTACGGCGGTCACTAAGGGGCCTTGGGCTGGAGCACCGCCTTTTTATAGCGGCACTTCAGCCCAAGTTAGCGCTTAAATCAAGCGTTGGAGCTCCGTGCCCGCAGCTCCTGGAGGTAGATGGGGGCTCGGGCAGTGATCAGAGACAGTGACACGCGGTCTCTGATCACGTGACCGGCGTGATATACTGTATCACCGCAATCACCAAAAATGCATGTTAGAGAGGAGGGAGAAAGTCTACGATGCAGGGATCGGGTCCTTCAGCTTCATTATAAGGGAAAGCTGGGTTCCGATCCTGACCCCCCCCCCCTGCCCTCAAGAAAGATGGAGGCCTGCAATATGTCTCTCTCCACAGGAGAGAGAGAGAGAGATAATAAGCAATTATGCCCTGATCGGGTCCCACAGCACCTCGCTCGGGGCAATGTATTTAATAAAGAGCAGGAAAAAAAAATATGGCGCAGACATGCACACTTAGTCACTGTGCTAAAGATCTGCATTCATGATCATGTGGTCTCCATGAGAAACCTATCATGGAGATCACATCCATTATATTTACTAACACAGCCAGGACACGGGCTGAGCTTCTCTCCCCTCAGTGCCTTTCCTTCCGTCAATTTATTCCGTCCAATAGGTGCCGGATATGGGGTAAAATTGTATAAGGTGTGTGAGAGCAGAACCGGCTACACCTGCGGTCTGACTGTATATGAGGGCAGAGACTCCCAACTTAACCGCCCAGGCTGCCTCGAAAATATTGGGACATCGGAAAAAATAGTGTGCGATCTATTGGCGCCATTCCTACACAAACGGAACCACGTGTACACGGATACTTTTTATACCAGTATACCCCTTTATAAATCCCTCCATGCTGCAAACACAGGGGCTTGTGGGACAGTCCGTAAAAATAGAGGATACCCACAACCGCGGGTGTCCAAGCGTTTGGAGAGAGGAGCATCCTTCGCCCTTGTAAGTGACCAGCTGCTTGGAGTGAAGTGGAAGGACAGGAAGGATGTCTACATGCTGACCACCATGCACGCAGACACCACAGGGGCAGTTAGGGAGATGGGGGCTACTGCTGACAAACACAAACCGGTCTGTGTGACAGACTACAATACATTTATGGGAGGTGTAGACCTCTCGGACCAGGCGCTTCAACCCTACCTGGTGAAGCAAAAAACGGGGCCTGGTATAAAAAGTAGCAATCTACCTCCTTCAGATTGCTACCTAGAAAAGTTTTCTTTTATTTATAAAGGCCAAAGGAACCCTCAGCTTCCTTGAGTTCCAGGAGAAGGTGGTTGAGGGTCTCCTGTTTGAGTCCCCGCAGCTGGGCAAGCCTATGAATCAGAGGATGTTCGAAGGCTTTCAAAACGCCACTTCCCTCACCCGTCCCTGCCAGCAAGAAATATCCTCAGACAAGCTGCCGGGGGTGTAGCAAACACGGAAGGAGGAGGGACCCCCAAATTTACTGCCGCAGTTGCCCATCATAATCAGGCCTCTGCAATTACCCCTGTTTTGGGACTTACCATACGGTTGCTAATTATTAATTTTATTTAATACCAAAAAGGGTGGGTGGGGGGGGGGGGTCTTTTCAGGAAGTCAATTTATTCTCATTTTCCGTTTAGTATGTGGGATTTCCAGGGAGGGAGGGATCATTTTGGGATGGGTTGTGGAGTGAATTTTTTATTTTATTTTTTTCAGACATTGTAGCAAATTTTACCTTTTCTGATTTGTTTTCTTAGTTTTCCTAATTTCATTTTTTATGACTATTTCCTGCCACACAAAGCTGTTAATTCCATTAACATTACTGTATCATATTTTTGTATTTGGAGGATCTCTGACTGAGTTGTTCCTCACCAGTACACTTAGGGCTTGTACACTAAGGGATGTCTAGAAATCCTGACATCATTTTGGGAATTAGTGATCCATTACTGTTCCTACAGACTGTTTTGGACACTGTCCTTTTATATATTTTGTAGGTGACTGGTTGATTGTGTGCATAGCGGTTTCTACCTTGCCGGGCTGGGGCCTGTTATGGTGCACCGCGTCACTTATATAGGGATTGATGGGGCTAAAGAGATGTTGTACGACCAGTCACTGTCCTTGAGTGCCAGCTTGTCATTATAGCCCTATCAGTGTTCTTGTATCTTGAGAACTAACTGGAATTTGCAACATAGTTGGAGACATTTTGCTCCGTTTTCTTGGACTTGTTGCCTTTCACTACACTTCAGTTTTTTTCCTTTTTTTAGTTTAGCGAGACATAGTCATACGTACAGGTAAATGCCTTTTTAGAAATCCGCCTCCCTTATAAGCGCACAGCTTCACTTCTCATCTGTACGCGCCACAAAGATAACAATGTGACAGTAACGGGGTTACCCATCTAAAAATATTTTTTTTCCCAATTTCTGTGAAAATTTTATTAACAATTTGAAAAAACCATATTTACTCAATATTTCATCCTATAATAATTTTGCAATCAGAATGCTTATTACACCACTAGATGCATTCTTTAGGGGATCTAGTTCTTAAAATGGGGTCATTTATAAGGGTTTTCTATCATTTTGCAGCTCAACGCCATTACATGTGTGCAATGGGGCCTGAACCATTTTCAGTTTACTATCTGAAAGGCCCCAGGTGCTCCTTTATGTTTGGGCCCTGCCGTGTGTCAAGACATAGGATAAAGGCCACAATGGGGATATCTCTGAAGACAGGAGAAATGGGGCGATACATTTTGGGGTGTACTTCTTCATTTTCATGTGCTCTGTAGAAAAAAAATCTGTCTTTAAATTGATACTTGTGTAAAAAATGAAAATTTTATTTAGGCCTGCACAATATATCGCGAAAGCAATCGCAATCGCAATTAATCGCCATATCGCAATCGCAATTTGCTGACCCAAAAATGCTGCAATTATATTACAGTACATTTTGCTTTATAAGACAAACTTTTTTCCCCCCAAAAGTGGGGGGGAATGGCGGTGCGTCTTATAAAGCGATGGTTGACTTTCTACGTGACACTGACACTGTATCTCCGGCCGCTATGCTGCACAGCGCGGCCGGCGATACATCAGTTACGGTGCGGGGAGGGAGGAGGGGCTGGTGGAAAGTCGTTATTTTAATGAACACACGTTCTTCTTTCTATTTTATTTATCTGTTCTGTGCAGGGATATTAGGAAAATGGCAAGTTTTGTATTTTGTACTTTTGCAGTAATGCAAATATGTATTTTATTTTGAAAAACACTGTGCATTTCAGTTCTTGAGTTCAGCATAACTACATTTCACATTATCAGTCATCTGTGTGTGCTCTTACCTCGAAAATCCAAGCAGATAGACCTCTAGCACAATTCCCTTAAAATATTGCATCGCATATCGTTATCGCAATTTTTAGAGCCCTAATCGCAATCGCACAAAATTCCCATATCGTGCAGCCCTAATTTTATTTCTGTTCACCTTCTTAGCAATAATTTCTTTAAAAGACTAGGGGGTCCAAAAACTCACTCCACCCATGGATGAATAGGTTAAGGGGTCTAGTTTTCAAAATGGGGGTCACTTTTTTCTTTTGGGGGGGGGGGGGTTCTATTATTCTGACACTTATAAGCCTCTGCAAACTTGGCTTGTTGCAGGAAAAAATATGTATTTCAAAAATGTTATTTATTTATGTTAAAATGGTAAGTCTCCCAAATTAAGAAAAAAAAGAAAAGATGTGGAAATATATTTCTGATATAAATATTTAATAGTATGTATGTGAAATATTGCAGTTGAAAATAGGAAAATATGCCAATTTCTGCAAATTTTCATCGATTTTTAATTTTTTTAATAAAGATATAAATTATCGATAAGATATTTTATAGGTAACATTTTACCATCTTAGTACAATATGTGACGAGAAAACTATGTCAGAATTACTGATGTGCAAAACCTTTACAAAGTTATTCTCTGCTAAAGTGACATGTCAGATTTCCAAAATTTGGCTTGGTCATTAAGTCCCAAACAGGCTTGGTCATTAAGGGGTTAAAGAAAAGGCTTCTTCTCCTTCCTGTTGGATCCACTGCTGGCTCAAAAAACTGCTCAGGATACTGCTGACATCATTCTACTCTGCGCCGATGCCTTCTCAAACAGCTGATCGGCGGTCCCTGGTCTAGAGAATAGGTCATCAGTATTTAAAGGGGTTCTGCAGTTATTTTAAACTGATGATCAATCCTCTGATCAGCATCTGATCAGCTGTTTGTGAAGGCAGCGGCTTTGGCAGTAGCGCCGCGGCCTTCTCACTGTTTATTGCAGGCGCAGTGACGTCACGATTAGTATCACTGGCCTGGGCGGGGCTAAGCGCCGTTCACTCGAATGAAGCTTAGCCCCGCCCAGGCCAGTGATAGTAGTCGTGACTCGTGACGTCACTGCGCCTGCGGTAAACAGTGAGAAGGCCGCGGCGCTACTGCCAGAGTCGCTGCCTTCTCAAACAGCTGACCGGAGGGGGTCCCGGGTGTCGCACCCCTGCCGCTCAGATGCTGATGATCTATCCAGAGGACAGATCATCAGTTTAAAATAACTACAGAACCCCTTTTCAGTCTCAGGAAAACCCCTTTAATTATATAATAGGGATCTGACCGATGGAACCGATACAGTAATACTCACTAAAACGAGGGAGCTACCAACATTATCCCCACAGACACGTCCCAGCAGGTGGAAACCCACCGTGCCCAGCCGCAGGTTAGGTGACAAGGCCTACAAGAGTACAGAAGCCAGTGGTCAGAGGTGTGCGGCACATCTAGGTGCTTACCATCTCCAGCTGACTTCATGAAGTTCACGCACCGCCCCCCTCAGCGCCTATGAGTTACACCCATGTTGGAACGTATGCTTAGTTCTGCTAAATCCTGGCATAATGAGATCCCTCCACTTTCCAGCAAAACGCTGGTTTTCGGCCAAACAAAACATTGCAGGCAAGGGTTTTTGTCCAGCAAAAAAATGGAGCTTATGCCAAAAGCGGCCGGATCACATTATGGTCAATGGAGTCTGGCAGTGAATGGCCGTATCCGGTGAACTCCGGCAGGCTGTTCTCGGGTGCATCAGGAGCCAACTGAACGGGTCCAAACCATATAATGGGGGGCGCTTATCAAAACTGGTGCAAAGGAAAACTGGCTTAGTAGCCCATAGCAACCAATCAGATTCCACCTTTCATTCTCAGAGCTCCTTTGGAAATCGAATGGATTAATCCGATTGGTTGCTATGGGCTACTAAGCCAGTTTTCCTTTGCACCAGTTTTGATAAATCTCCCCAATGTGTACAATATATCGTTTTTGGGGGGAGGTGAGGGGCGCAGCCTATTTTCAGCTTCTGAAAACTGACCTCTGACATCCATAGGACGACTCCTGTACCTCAGGCTGCAGTACGGGGTATAGTCATACTTTGGGTTTGTTACAAAATTGCCCTGAAATGAAAGTCCATTCCACACAACTGGAGGCGATCCTGCAAGCACCGTTCATATGAATTAGACAGTTGGAGATATTCTGCTGTGTGTGAACATACCCTTAGAGACAGCTGTCCTGAGTCTATGAAACTGGTGATAACCTATAGTCACCGAGGGCACCACGTGCTGCGCTGTATCCCCTGCCTATGGCACACACTGCACAAGACCGCCTGCCCTAAGGCACCCCAGCATGGGACAGTCCAGGAAGAATGGGGACAAGCCCATACACACAGTAACGTTACAGACCAGGCTGTAAATTGGCATCTTGCAGACAGCGTGTGATCTTGGAACCACACTTGGGCCCTAACCTGAATATAAACACAAGAACGCCGTCGGAGGAGCAGGTTTGGCTGAAAGCAATGTTCTAGCGCCCACCAGAAACAGGCAGTTTTGGCTCAGCCTGCATGCGATTTCTCTGCTGAGAGGATAAGCAGCTGCCAGTTATACGGTTACCGATGCTACTTATCTCCAGCAAAACAAGGGTTCAGACAACCAGCCTGTGCGATCCTTGTACTCATTCCCATCATGTAAGTCCAGCGGTAAATTTAGGACCACCACACCAAGTAGCAGAGATCCTAGGCTCACACCTCCCAACATTCTAGGATTTGGGGGCTGCCCGCTCTCCATTGTCTCTGCGTCCTAAGGACACAGACAGCTGAGTGCAGTGTTCAAACAGGAACCACCGTGCTCTCCCACCGCAGGGCTGAATGACCCCCGAGGCCAGGGAATGATGATCGCACCCCTCAGCAGCCGTGATGATGTTACTTCCATCATCCTGCTGCTGGGGAGATCAGGCTGAGGGGGCATTCTCCTGCGCGCGGGGGCACTACAGGGGGCATTCTGCTGCATGCGGGGGCACTACAGGGGGCATTCTGCTGCGTGCGGGGGCACTACAGGGGGCATTCTGCTGAGTGCGGGGGCACTACAGGGGCCATTCTGCTGCGTGCAGGGGCACTACAGGGGCCATTCTGCTGCATGCAGGGGCACTACAGGGGCCATTCTGCTGCGTGCAGGGGCACTACAGGGGCCATTCTGCTGCGTGCAGGGGCACTACAGGGGCCATTCTGCTGCGTGCGGGGGCACTACAGGGGCCATTCTGCTGCGTGCGGGGGCACTACAGGGGCCATTCTGCTGCGTGCGGGGGCACTACAGGGGCCATTCTGCTGCGTGCGGGGGCACTACAGGGGCCATTCTGCTGCGTGCGGGGGCACTACAGGGGCCATTCTGCTGCGTGCGGGGGCACTACAGGGGCCATTCTGCTGAGTGCGGGGGCACTACAGGGGCCATTCTGCTGCGTGCAGGGGCACTACAGGGGCCATTCTGCTGCGTGCGGGGGCACTACAGGGGGCATTCTGCTGCGTGCGGGGGCACTACAGGGGACATTCTGCTGCGTGCGAGGGCACTACAGGGGCCATTCTGCTGCGTGCGAGGGCACTACAGGGGCCATTCTGCTGCGTGCGAGGGCACTACAGGGGCCATTCTGCTGCGTGCGGGGGCACTACAGGGGCCATTCTGCTGCGTGCGGGGGCACTACAGGGGCCATTCTGCTGCGTGCGGGGGCACTACAGGGGCCATTCTGCTGCGTGCGGGGGCACTACAGGGGCCATTCTGCTGCGTGCGGGGGCACTACAGGGGCCATTCTGCTGCGTGCGGGGCACTACAGGGGCCATTCTGCTGCGCGGGGGCACTACAGGGGCCATTCTGCTGCGTGCAGGGGCACTACAGGGGCCATTCTGCTGCGTGCAGGGGCACTACAGGGGCCATTCTGCTGCGTGCAGGGGCACTACAGGGGCCATTCTGCTGCGTGCGGGGGCACTACAGGGGGCATTCTGCTGCGTGCGGGGGCACTACAGGGGGCATTCTGCTGTGTGAGTGCACTACAAGGGGTATTCTACTGTGTGAGGGAACTACAAGGAGCTACTGTTCGGGGACACTACAGGGGGCACTCTACTGTGTGCATGGGCACTAAAGGGGGGGTTCTACTATGTGTGAATGCACTAAAAATGGTATTCTACTGTGTGAGGGCACTAACAGGGCATAACTTCTAAGAAGGGGACACCGAGCTGGTATTAATCTGTGTGGGCACAAAGGGCGCTGGGTGGGATAGGGACATGTATAGTCAGACACTGGGCAGAGTTAGTTCATGGAATTGTATTGTAGGCTGCCAGGACAATGCTAGTACCAGTCCTGCTTATGCCCAGATGCCACAGCCAATGTTCCAGCACACACATGAACGGCCTCCTGACGGGACATTGACCAGCCACAGGACAGGTACCAGGCAGCAGAGGTCATCCTGACAGGGGGTCACTGTTTACTTAGTTTGGGCCCCGACAGGTGCAGCCAATGAATGGGCCAATGAGGAGCAGCGCCCCCACCCCCCAGCATGGAGACTCGCCAGGCCTGCTCAGGTGGCTCCTCATCACACAACCTGCCACAGCGCGAGCTCCGGGCTTCCCGGTGCAGGTGCAGCAGGGACGAGCGCCCAGCCCCGCACCAGAGGTCACAGGTCAGGCGACAACTCTGCTCCACGCACCCAACCCCCCAAGCACTCACATACCGGAGAGCGACCCGAACCGAGCTTTCATCCTGCGAGGCCGACATGACGCCCAGTGTCCCAGCTTCGCGCTCACAGCTCTCGCCTGTCACCCCCAGCGGCTGCCATCTAACGCCACCTCCGAGAGCCCCGGGACATCGTCAGTATGATGAGAGCCGGGGAAGGAGGCGGAGCTACCGGGGGGAGAGGACAGGAGAGCTCAGGCACACACAACAACGCCCCCTGCTGCCACTACTGGCGCACTGCGACCCGCCCCGTGACGTCACCAGTCCACTCTCCGCGTCACCCCGCACTGGTGGCTGGAGAAGGACAGGTTGTGGTGTAGTCGTGGGGTTGCCCCGGTGACCAGCGTCCCCCACAGCTCTGTCCAGTCACTGTAAACTACACACACAGCGCTGTAGCGTTATTACCAGTTGCCCCTCCCACCGGGCTGTCTCTCGGCGCCGCCCCTTTTTCTCAGCGCTTCCAGCTGTGGCTGTTCCACCTGGCGGCACCCTGCTGAGGAGGAGGATGCGCCTATTATCTCCTCACAGCATGGCCACAAGTGCTTGCCAGGGGGAGCTGCCGCTGCGCCATTGTTTGTGGGAATTAGTTTTCATTTAAACATATTTGACATTTTCCTTCCAAAAAAAAAGTTGCTCTTCACATTTCCTTCTTGCTGTACCAGTTGCTCTGTCACCATTTAGGTTTCTGTCTAGTTTTTCTTGCAGGATAGAATTACATGGTACACCACGCTTACATTGCCGGGGATGGGAGAAATGGACACGTTTTGCTAAAGGACACAAACGTAGTGAAATGTATGCACATCTGTCAAACACAGTGTCAGACTGGGGTGCCTAGGGCCCACTTAAACTTTATTCTGGGAGCCCACCGTACGGATAGATTCAAATATTACCTGCTCACACAGCAGCGAGATGCTTCCAGATAACTGAATATGGGGGTCTCTGCAGCAACGTTCCTGGGGGAGAAGAGGCCACTGGTAACTTTCCTCTATACCTTGAAGTCATCTCAGCTCTGATCGTGTCTATAATAATAAACTGGGGAGTTTCTGTAATAATCTATCAAGTTTTTTATATGAACATAGGCTGGTTGAGATGCTGTACATTGAATATATGTATGTAGTGCAGTAAGTCTACTGTGTTATATGCCACTGGGGACGGGAGACTAGGGGCCCACCGGGGGATCCACCTGTACCCCTGTGGGCCAGTCCGAGCCTGGTCAAACATATATGTTGAAAAAAGGATGGGTAACCACAAAATTGCATATGTTTGTGTACTTTTTTTTTTTCACTATATGTCTAAATGTATCCACCTTTAGTGCAGCAAAAACGAGATGTGAACAGGCCCTCATATCACGTAATTTTAGTAAAGTATGAGGTTTCAGGGCACAAGGTAGGGGTGCACCTAGCCTTTCTGCTGCCTGAGGCGAGAATTGAAACAGCAACCCCCCCCCCCCCCCAAAACAAATTCTCAACCTAACCCCTTCCCTTTTATCATTATGTATATCACTACAGAAATACAGGGTAATACAGCGCCCCATACCTCTTATATCCAGTGACATCTCTGATGTAGATGTTCTCCTTCTCCTTTCAGACCAGACCGCCATGATGATTTTTCAGCCATCTCTCGTATCTGTAGTTTGACACAGTTTGACATAGTTTACTACTTTTCCATCATCCTACCATCTTGTGGACAAATCATCCTTTCACCTCTAATACTGTGCTGATGTTCTCCCCAATATTATACTGCAGAAACCGATAAACCCCCTGAAAATACTAGTACCACACAGATAGTCCCCTTCAAAAATTATTGGCACACAGTGTCCTAAAATAACTGTGCCTAGCAAATAATACCCCTGACACTAATAGTGTTAACATAACGTCCCCCAAAAATAACTGTGCTAAGCTGACACTGTGCCAAGGTGCCCCCACAGTAATAGTTCTCCCCAACGTCCCACCAATAGTAATAATTCTCTGCTAGAGCACACTTCGCAGTAATAGTGCTCTTACAATGTCCCCAACATGTCCTCACTGTTCCTCAGAAGTAATAATGCTCCCATAGTGCCCATACTAGTAATCATGTTCCCCATAGACCCCCAGTAGAAATAAAACCCACCACAAGGCCCACGGTAGTAATAATGCCCCTTATAATGTGACAGTAGAAAAAATGCCCTGTAATGTTTACCAGTACAAAACTATGCCCCCTTATAATGTGTGCCAGTACAAAACTATGCCCCTTTATAATGTGTTCCAGTGCAAAAAACACCCAATTTTAATGCCTCCAGTTGAGCTAATGTCCCCATTGTACCCCATAATGTGTGCCAGTATAAAATACCCCTATATAATTCCCCCAAGTCAATGCCCCCATAGTGCTTCTCTCCCCCTTCCCCATAGTGCCCCCATAATGTGCCAGTATAAAATACCCCTATATAGTGCCCCCAGTAAATGCCCCCATAGTGCTCCTCTCCCCCTTCCTCATAGTGCCCCCCATAATTTGCCAGTATAAAAAACACCTTCTTAGTGCCCCCTGTAGATGCCCCCATAGTGCTCCTCTTCCCCATAGTACCCCTCATAATGTGTCCCAGTATAAAATGCACCTATACAGAGCCCCCCCCCCCATTATTATAAAATACCCCTTATTTATGGCTTCAGTAGATGTCCCCATAGTGTTCCTCTCCCCCTACCCCATAGTGCCCCCTATATAAAATACCCCTTTTTTGTGCCCTCGGTAGATGCCCCCCAATAATGTGCCAGTAAGAAGTGCCCCTATATGCCCCCTCAGTGTTCCTTTCCCCATAGTGCCCCCATATAAAATACCCCTTCTTGGTGCCTTCAATAGATGCCCCCATAGTGCCCCCCAATAATGTGCCAGTAAGACGTTCCCCCATAGTCCCTCCAATAATGTGCCACTAAGAAGTGCCCCCATGGAGCCCCCCAATAATGTCCCAGTAAGAAATGTCCCCATAGGGCCCCCAATAATGTACCAGTAAAAGGTGTCCCTATAGATGCCCCCATAGCGCTTCTCTCCTGCATTGTGTGATAGATAAAAAAATAAACACTTACTTACCTCCATGAGGCTGGCAGTGTTGCAATGCAGGCCTCTTTCAGCCCGTGTCCCGCACTGTATACGGCTCAGGCGGCATGATAACGTCACCGCGCCGCCTGCACTGGCCTCTGCATCGGTGCATGCAGCCTATCAGAAGAACGGGGAAGGGAGACACCTCTCGCTTCTCCGCCGCACCATTCATCTGTATCGCTGTCCTAAGGACGGCAATACAGATGAATATAGAGATAAGCGCTTCCACAATTGGAGCACTCATCTTTACTCCTGCTGCCGCCCCCACTTGTCACTAGGGCGATTGCCACACCTCGCTCCAGGCTAAAAAATAATAATCTGCAGTGTATTATCACCAAAGTGCGTGGTTACTTATCAATTTTCAGCCGAATGCTGTGGAAAAATCCACACAGAAATAATCAACGACATGAAGGATACCGATTTTCACCAGGGGCTTTACCATTAGCAATGCATAGGGTGAACTCAATTAAAAAATCCACAACAAACATACAGATTTTACAGCATTTTTTGGCAGATTTTGTCCACCCACTTCGCCCATGCAGACATACGTTGAAGGGGTTGTTCATTTTTATAGCTGACCTCTATGCCAGCATCCCCCCCACGTGGCTGAATCTGCGGAGGGAAGCATACTTACCTGCTCCCCGCCATTGGGTTCCAGCTCGTTCTGTACCCCACCACTGTTGCCTCGCTCTAGTCTCCACTTGTCAACATCTTGTTGGATGGAGGTCACTGCGACGCTGCAGCCAGTGAACGGCCATAGTGTAGCATAATGTGGTAACTAGTGTTGAGCGAACTTGTATTTTAAATTCGGCGTCCAAAGTTCGGGTTATCGAAGCATCCCGTTATGGATTCTGCTACCACTGACCATAACGGCATTTGGAATCCATAAGGGGCTTCTTCAATGAACCTTTACCTTGGACAACACTAAGGATCCGGGGTGACGTCACTGTCATGTGATCAGTGCAGGGGGCGTGGCTCAGTACTGGATTGTATAAGAGGTGGTAGGCTACCAGTCGCTACCGGGCCCAGGAGCCTGAGAGGGCCCAAATACTTTTGTGCCGCATAAGAAGACACACAAAGCACTGAGTGAAGGGGGCCCCAAGCTGAACTCTTGCACCTGGGCCCATGAGCCATTAGCTATGTCCCTGCTAAAAGGTGAACAATCCCTTTAACACTAGACTGTAGAATGCCTGCAGATTTTGCACTGTACTGTGGACGGACTGATCGTAGCATTTACATTATACTGTAGATGGACTGGTTGTAGCATTTACACTAGACTGTGGATGGACTGATCGTAGCATTTACACTATACTGAGGATGGACTGATTGTAGCATTTACACTATACTGAGGATGGACTGATTGTAGCATTTACACTAGACTGTGGATGGACTGATTGTAGCATTTACACTACACTGTGGATGGACTGATCGTAGCATTTACACTACACTGTGAACAGACTGATCGTAGCATTTATATTATACTGTAGATGGACTGATCGTAGCATTTACACTACACTGTGAACAGACTGATCGTAGCATTTACACTAGACTGTGGACAGACTGATCATAGCATTTACACAACTGTGGATGGACTGATCGTAGAATTTACTCTAAACTGTGGATGGACTGGTTGTAGCATTTACACTAGACTGTGGATAGGCTGATCATAGCGTTTACACTAGACTGTGGATGGACTGATCTTAGCATTTACACTAGACTGTGGATGGACTGATCGTAGCATTTACACTATACTGTGGACAGACTGCTTTTATAAGAGTGTAAGCTTCTTTGACATCACATCAGATCAGACCACTTGGCTTCTACACTTCCTCTCCACTGACATCCCCACCATAATCATGGGCGATTTCAACATCCCTTTTGAAACACGCGACTCAGCTGCTTCCAAACTCCTGTCTGTTACTTCCTCTTTTGGCCTCACACAATGGCCCTTCACAGCCACCCACAGAACAAACCCACACTAGACCTTATCTTTACCTGCCTTGCTCCCTATCTTATCTCTCAAACTCTTCTCTCCCCCTCTCTGACCACAATATTCCTGCTTTCTCAACCACTCTCTCTTTAACTGCCCCTCCAATCCATAAACTATCACGTCCTCATAGGAACCTCAAACATCTCTCCTAGCCACCATAGTTACAGGCCCTAACCCACCTTTTTATCTTATCACTAATCACTGTACTCTTCTCTTCCTCTTTAAAACATGCTTTCATAACACCCATACTCAAGAAGCCTTTCCTGGACCCATCTTCTTTATCCAGCCACCGCCTCATCTCACTACCCTCTTTGCATAACAAACTACTACAACAATATGTCCATGTCGAACTGTCTTCCCACCTCTCATCCCAAGCACTTTTTGATCCACTACAATCCAGCTTTAGACCATTCACTCCACTGAAACAGCCCTAACCAAAGTTGCAAATGATCTGCCAGATGCTAGTATCGGCTAGTATCCCAGCACATCTATCAGCTTTATCTTCATTCTTCTCCTCCTGCTTCTTAAAACTGAAGATGGACGAAACAGAATTCATCATCTTCTCAACATCTCACTTAGCCCCCTACCAGACCAATACATTACAGTTAGCAGCACCACACTATCTCCCGTCTCACAGGTTCGCTTTGGGATAACATTTGATGCCTGGTATAACATTTAAATCTGCCCTATCTCTCAAGCCACACATCCAGACCTTTACCACTGCATGCTGCTTTCAACTCGAGAACCATTCTCGTATTCGCTCCTTGCTCACCCCTGAGTCGTCTAAGGTGCTAGTGCACGCTCATCATCTCCCGTCTGGACTACAGCAACATCCTCCTCTGTGGCCTCCCATCTAGCACTCTTGCCCCGCTCCAATCTATCCTGAACTTTGCTGCCCCTTTAATCCACCTCTCCCATAATTTATTTTCTGCTTCTACCCTCTGATAAATTTGAAGAAGAAATAACTTTCATTTAAAAAAAAGGATGTATTTTTAGTTTTTGTACAGCTTACTCCAATTAAAACAAAAAATGAAAAATGTATTAATAATGTATTAATAGACAGCCCTAAGTTTCCTGAAAAAGGCCTCAAAAACTATTTAGGTAGTCTGAATATATATATATATATATATATATATATATACAAAAGAAAAGAAGGGGCAGCACTGACTAAAAGAAGAACTAACTGGGTACACGCTCAATGGGAATAAGCTTAACCAATATACAGGATACAAAAAAGCGAGCAGCACTCCAAAGGTAATAAAGTAAAAAAAGGATAATTTATTCACCCATTGAATTATCCTGTTTTCGCTTTATTACCTTTGGAGTGCTACTCGCTTTTTTGTTATATATAAATATATATATATATATATATATATATACTTATCGTATATAAAAAGAGTTAGGGTCATTATAGGGGTTCTCCGGGAATTAAGAAAATGAAAATACTTAAATAATACTTTATTATAAATATATTCCCAAATACCTTTCATTAGTTAGAATGACTCATTTTATTTAAGGAGCAATCATTAGGAGAAATAAAATGGCCGCCATTATATTAGTACACACAGAACCTGTCCAAATCACACAGCAGGACAAGTTACTCAGACCCCTCTCTGCTCTACTTGTCCGGGCTTATGATCCTGAATACAGCTGATATGATCTTCATCTGAATCTCTGAAGAGAGATGTTGTGAAGTAACTTGTCCTCCTGTGTGATCTGGACAGGTTTTGTGTGCACTAATAGGACGGCGGCCATTTTATTTCCCCTGATAATTGCTCCCCAGAAAAAATGAGCCATTTTAACTAATGAAAGGTATTCGGGGATATATTCATAATAAAGTAATATTTAAGTATTTTCGGTTTCTTAATTCCTGGAGAACCCCTTTAAAGCCCATTGTCTAGTAGGGGTGATCCTGCAGTTTAAAATATACCTTCCTCCTCACTGTCGGCACCATGGTTGTTGATAAAATCATACTTTTACTCCTTTGCTTTCGAGCACGGAGAGGCAGGATTTTAGAGTACATGCAGGCATGGGATTCAGCCGTTACCTCAGGTTCTCCAGATCCGGTTGTTAAAATTACAGCGGCAACTGGAGATGAGCGCTTCCATTCCATAGTTTAGCTCCTTAGGCTTTTTCAAAGTGGGTTGGTTTGTGTGTGTAGTGTATATATGGTGTATTTATGTGTATGTGTGTAACATATATGGTGTATGTATATGTAAACATATGTTGTGACGCCCCATGTCCGCCGTTGAGTAGGGCACCTGCTGTTAAAAATTTTAATCCCACCCCTGAGTACAAGCACCGTTTTGCAACGCCTACTGACATCTAAACATACCCCCTCCTCTTGATTGACAGCACTACGACTTTGACTTGGAAGGGTGTGTTAAGATGTCGGTAGGTGTCTCATAGCGGTACTCGTAGAGAAAAAGCCCGTCTCCTGGTGCTTGAAATTGCCTGGCAGCAAAGGAATAAAATTATGACTTTATCAACAACTGTGGCGCTGACAGTTTGGACAAAGGCATCATTGTAGACTGCAGGATCACCCCTACCAGGCTATGTGCTTGGTTTAATAGGGGTGATCTGGGTGCCAGAGCCTATTTAAACCACCACAAGCACAAAATAGCAAATAACTGCCCATTAAGAGCTTTCCAGACATCATCATTATTGGGTTAAAAAATGAATATTGTTCCCCATATCATACATGTCTCACAATTGGATTGGTACAGCAGTGAGAAATTTTCTGGAACTTTGACCTATGGCTGGCACTCGTCTGTTCTCAAATTAGCAGTTGGAAGTCAAGGAGCCCATACTGTATAATGTTTTTACACGGGGTCATCCGTATACTTGACAAAAGGCTCTGATGAGGGCTGAAACGTCATCTTGTGTCAGTAGATTACAGAATGTACTTTTTAAATATGCACTGAGAGACAAAAAACATATCCAAAACTTATCAAACGATATGTGCTTACAAAGAGGCTGTGAGTGTAGAGTGCACTTAAGGCTTCATGTAGCACCTGATAACGTGGTGCCCTTGTGTGTAGTTTCCTTTGAGCAACTGTGTAAAGGAACTGATCTTGATCACTATTTCTGATAAGGGGGTAACACTTTCTGTGAGCACACCGAGGCACTGTAAGTTGAACAAACCGAGCAATGCTTAAAGGGCATTTCTTCGTTCGTAAAAGTTCAGAGCAGGGGAGAACATACCATATGTGACCCCATAGACAAGAGGACCCACTGTTATCTTAATAGAAGCTACTGTGCATCAGATTTCATGTAAGGGACTGATCTCATGAATTTCTTGGCTCAAGAGTATACTGGTGGTTTGTTAGGGTGCCATCACACATGGCAGAATTTGCTGCAGAAATTTTCTAAGACTGAAATTCCCATCCATTCATATGATGAGGCTTGCAGAAATCCATGTGCTTGCTGCCAAAACAACCCTATACAAATGAATGGAACTGATTTACAGTCGCAGATATTTTCTGCAACAAAATCTGCCATGTGTGAAGGCTCCTTTAGGCATAAGCTGGGGCTCTCAGTTGAGCTATTTCAGAGCTGGAGGCCCAGATGTTGTTCTTGCACAGGGGCACTATGTGCGTCGCACTTCGCGGGAATTTTTTTCATACTAGGCCACGCCTCTAACTTCGCCCAAAGCATTATTACTGACTTTGTCAGAAGTGGAGCAGCTGGAGAATGGTAAGGTCAGTGTAAGTTCCTTTATTTTTTTACATGTGCTTCAATATACATTCATATATTAGCTCATAAATCATCCGATTATAGATATTTTAAGGTAAAAATTGCACAATAATGAAGTTCTGGTTTAATAAACAGGTAGAAACCATACAGATAGTTTAGTAAGGAGCAATTTAGTAAATGTTTTAACGCACATTTATGCATTCATTCCCCAGGTCAAAAATAGGGACATATAAGGATCAAAGAGGGACAGAGGGACATGGGTCAAAAAGAGGGACTGTCCCTCCAAAAGAGGGAACTTGGGAGGCATGAGTTACGGTACAGCCACATGGTGTGAGAACTGTGCGGCCATACAAGAAGTGGCGGAAATCTAAGAACTCTTTCTGAACAGATTGTTTATTCAGCATTTATTGTTAATGGCAGTGCAATAACCCGAAAACTACACAACCATTGGCAATGAACGCTGAATAAATACACCACGGCTCCCGTAGACACGTGGTTCTTGCCGCAGGAGGGGTGCATCACAACCCTTGACATATGGCCTTCCCCTTAAGAGACTTTTACATAAGGTGATAATTGGTCAAACGATGGTTAATATAAACAGTCATTCACAATCACTGCCCATTGTGAACTATACCCAGCAGTAAAACCACAAACCATAATTTGCACGTTTGTCAACATAAAATTAGCTTTTATTCTCAGCCTCGTATAATCAGGCATGTAAGCTGTATGTAGGGGGAACAATCACATGAATGCTCATACTAACAGAAACAAGCATAACAGTATAAGGCCTCACTTACATGACCGTGAAAAAACTGTCATTTTCGGAACCATTGCAGTCTATGGGGCTGATATTTTAATGGCCAGTGAATAGACCTGTCAATAAATAGAGCATTTTTGACACCCATTTTTAATGGCCGTTTAGATGTTAGTGCACCAGTTTAACGGCTGTTAAAAATTCTATTTAAAAAAATCTTTCCACGAGCACACACATGAACACTTGTTCTTGCTCGGCACTGGAGGCATCCGACACTCCCGGCGTCAAATTCGTTGACAATACTGTGGTCGGGCATAATATATACTGAGAGCACTTGCAGGGGTTGGGGGTTTCAAAAAAACGATAACAAACAGATTTATCTGTTTTTAACGTCTGTTTTTTTTTTTTTGTCGATTGAATGTACACTAAGGCGACTTTCACACAGTCAGTGTTTGATCAGTGATTTCCATCAGTGATTGTGAGCCAAAACCAGGATTGAAGCCTCCACAGACATAAGGTATAAGGGAAAGATTTGCTCCTGTTTTATATTTTTGACCAACACCAGGATTTGGCTCACAATCACTGATTAAAATCACTGACCAAACACTGTGTGAAAGTAGGCTAAGGGTCCGTTCACACAATCGTATGGGTACGGCCACACGGTCAGGCTTCTGCATGCAGTTTTGGAAGCCAAGATCAGCAGTGGATCATAAAAGGAGAGAAAGTATAGTATGGATACAACTTCTCTTTTTTTAATTTACTCTTTGTCTTGGCTTACAAAACTGCATGAAGGAATATGACCATGTGGTGTGCCCCATCCGTTTTGTGCATCCTATACTTTTTGCGCAGGGGCATAACTACCATAGCGGCAGACCAGGCGACTGCTATGGGTCCCAGGGCAAGAGGGGGCCCAGTCGTAGCTGGGATTATCTCCTCTTCTACTGGAGGTGAAAACTTGGTCAGGACTCTACCCTCTAAAGCAGGGTTCCCCAACTCCAGTCCTCAGGGCCCACTTGCCGGTCAGGATTTAGGAGTATCCCACAGAATGAATACCTGTGGTAAATCCTGATGGATGGACACTAATTATATCAGCTGCCCAATACTAAGGAAATCCTGAAAACATGACTGGCAGGTGGGCCCTGAGGACTGGAGTTGAGGACCACTGCTCTAAAGGAACAACTTTTAGCAAATGAGGCCGTGGAAAAAATGTCCCAAAGGTCCTGAAAGGGGTTTAGGCGGAAACCCTTCTGTCCTGTGTGGGGGGCCTGGTTTGATCCCTGTTATGGGGCCCTTACTTCTCTATGTACGCCACTGTTTTTGCGGGACCCATTGTAACAATGCCTGTTCTTGTCCGCCAAATATCTTTTTTTTGCGGGGGCGTGGAATGAACAAACGGATGTGGACAATACACAGTGTGCAGTCCACATTATTTGTGGCTACATCTAAATGAATGGGTCAACATCTGATCCGCAAAATATTCTGGATTGGTAGGTCTGCTTTTTTCTTACATATACTAAATTTTGAGATTATTAATTCTATTTCTACAATCTGTTGTAAAACTTTTTGGTATTTTATATATTTCAATATCTTCTGATATGCCCCAATCCAAGATGGCCACGACCGCATCTCACCATAGCGAGCATGCCTGCGATACCCTCTCTCTGCCAGTGGGACTTGCTATGTGTTTCGCTCTGTGGAGAGTTTGGGGCTGCACTCTGGACTCAACTCACTTTGACAGTGAGGTTTGGATACCAGACAGGCGCAGTATGGATGCCACAACACTGAAGGTAGACTGTATTAAGTATGTTAATCTACTGTATAGATGATTATTCAACACCTGCGCAGTAATTATTTACTTATTAGGATTTCACTCTATTAATTGCATACTGTAATCATGCTGTAAATGAAATAAGAGAGTATGGCAATGGAATATGAATGCACTGTATGGATTTTAATCATGGACACCTAATTATCTCTAATCCTGTATAATCACTTTGGTCTGTATATAACTTGGTGGTTTATCACACTCATGTTATGCTTGAGGAAAGCTCCCACAGAGCGGAAATGTTGGAACAATAAATGACCATTCACTGGAGAGCTGCCTGGGGCGTAGCTATAGGGGGTGCAGAGGTGGCAGTCGCTACGGGGCCCAAAGACCCCTGTGCAGCCACATAAGAAGACACTGGTATTATAAAAAAGTGCATGCAGGTTACACCTCTGTCTGGAGTGAAGGAGTTAAGTCAAGAATTTGTCATGGCGGGAAGGGGCATTTAAATTTTTGCCTCGTGCAGCAGGAAGGCTATGTGCTCCCCTGGCTACAAAGCACTGAGGGAAGGGGGGCCCAAGTTGAACTCTTGCACCAGGGCCCGTGGGCCTTTAGCTACGCCCCTGGTGCTCCCCTTTGTCCGTGACAAAATCTTCCGTATGTCCCACAGCAGAGACTGCGGTGGATTTTCATGCGGACCTACTGTAGATGTAGCATTGAATGGAGCTAAACCACAAGCAGGGTCCTGCTGTGGCTTTGCAAGGGGTCCACGCAGTAACTGCACCAAGAATGGACCTGTACCTTCTCGGTGCAGTCTTGAAAACCACTCTGCAAAATCCCTCAGCTATATGACCTGTAGCGCAGCCTTCCATTGAAAGCAATGGGAGATGGTTTCAGCTCAGATTGAGATTAGTTTCTGCACTGAATCCACGCTTCGATAGAGTAGTTCCCCTCATTGCCTCTTCACAGTAAGAATTCTCCCTATGTGTCTCAACACAGTAGGATGCCCCTTTAAACTACAAACAGTAGTATCCCCACACAGTAGTTATACCCCCTTAGTGCTCTTTCACATTAAGTATGCCCCCTTAGTGCCTCCACATAGTAGTTATGCCCCCCAAGTGCCCCCCTCACAGTAAGAATGACCCCTTAGTGCTTTCCCAGGCTAAGAGCTCATGTGTTTTGCAGTCCGTTTTTCACGGATCCGTTGTTCAGTATCTGAGTTTTTTTCCCCTCTAATTTAAGTCCTCTTCCGTTCCGTTATTGCACAAAACATATCCGTATTGTTTCCGTATTTGATCAGTTTTTTGCGGATCGTATACTGAAACAGTAACCCATTAATCACCAAACACATGAGCAATATGTGCTGGGCATAGCATTTCTACAGTATGGATCCGCAAAATACGGATGACATACGGATGTGTTCCGTGTGTGTTCCGTATTTTTTGCGGATCCATTGACTTAAATGGGTCCTCGGACCGTGATTTGCAGACAATAAGGCCTCTTGCACACGAAGGTTTTTTTTGCGAGTGTACGGACGTTTTTTTTTATGTTCCGTATACGGTCCGTATACGGACCCATTCATTTCAATGGGTCCGCAAAAAAAAAGGAAGTGTTTCCATGTGCATTCCATTTCCGTTATTCTGTATACCGCATGCTGCGGTATTTTCTCCGTTCAAAAATCCAGAACCATTGAAATGTATTAGTACCTGATCTGGCATTAAAATTACCGCATTGACGGATCCGTTCTTCCGGTCTGCGCATGTACAGACCTTTAAAGATGTGAAAAAGATAAATAACGGATCCGTTTTTCCGGATAACAACCGGAGAGACGAATCTGGTATTGCAATGCATTTGTGAGACGGATCCGCATTCGGATCCATCTACAAATGGTATCCATTTGCATACAGATTTGCGACGGAACTACCTACCAGATTCCAACAATGCAAGTGTGAAAGTACCCTTACTATCGAGGCTGAATCTTCTTGCCTGACCATCCTGTCCAAGCATCTGGCGCCCTCTACTGAACTTAGATGTTGAAGCAGTGTCTCTGAGAGTTACATATGTACAACGTAGAAACTGCCCATGGTAGTAACAAAGCAATTATTTATTCAAGAGGCATGAGGGCCCTGCTCACAAGAGCTTGCAATCTGAGTAAACAGAGGTAGAAGAACAGTTTAAAAAATGAAGTACTGTATACGGAAAGCTGTATGAGCAGGTTACCTGTCTGTATGTGTTTATACGCAGATATCCATAGGGATTACTGATAATGTACAAGGGGGTAAAGGGTAAGGAGTCAGATTAGGGAATGTGAGAAAAAGAGAGATGGGAGTAGAAGGTTTGGATTGTTTAAAGTGACCAGAGGGATAAAGATTTGATCAATGTGGAAAATTATTCCCACAAATCATCAATATGCCCAATGAACATAGAAAGTCTTCTCATGGATGCTGTCCCTATCATCTGATAGTTTAACACATGTTTCCAGGACACAAATGCCTAATAATCAGGTCTTTAGGACCGAGTTAAAATAATAAATGAGGATATCCCCCTTATTAATAGGTATAACTATAGACACAGCAAAGTTATGGGGCCGATAGGCTAAAAGGCCAATGTTTGTGGGGTGTGATTATCCTGAACATTTCGTGGTTATCTAAGTACTTACTACACATACATATATTATCACATGAGAAGACATTATTACAATCAGTACATGAAGATGGTCAAACTTAGAAAAGTCACTGGCTACTTACTGATGCCAACAAGTCTGTGGGTTCTAGACCCGTACCATGGGTCAGCGGTTGTAATCTGGGTTTGGGTAGAGACTGCAGCTTTGGTGATGTAGAGGATTCAGGTCTGTTTCGGTAATATCAGGCTTCTGGTCAGGGCGATCTATTGGCCCATCATAGACTCGACATACCATGAAAGACATGGAGTCGCTAATTCATCTTTTTGGGAAAGCCTGTGACCCTGTCATTCTGCAGGCAGGATATTAGGGCTCTTTCACACTTGCGTTCTGAGGATCCGGCGGGCACTTCCGTCCCGCCGGATCCGTCAGAACGCAAGTCACCTGAAAGCATTTGAATCCTGATCAGTCTTCGAAATGCTTTCAGGTTACCATGGCAGCCAGGACGCTACTGAAGTCCTGGCTACCATGGTAAGTACTCCACAGCAGTGTACTTACCTGGGCTGCGTCCGCCGGGCGCTCCTTCATGACGTCACAGGTCCCTGCGGCGCATAGATCATCTATGCACCGCCCGGACCTGTGACGTCATGAAGGAGCGCCTGAAGGCCACAGCGCAGATAAGTACACTGCTGCGGAGTACTTACCAGGGCAGCCAAGACTTCAGTAGCGTCCTGGCTGCCATGGTAACCGATCGGAGCCCCAGCTTACACTGGGGCCCCGATCGGAACTGCTGCTGCGCATGCGCAGAGCTAAACGTCGGATCTGGTGATGCTCTGAAACGACATTTAGCTTAATGTCGGATCCGGATTAATGCACTTCAATGGGCATTAATTCCGGATCCGGCGTTACAGTATGTCTTCCGGATTTTTGGACGGAGACAAATCCGCAGCATGCTACGGTTTTGTCAACGTCTAAAAAACGTTCACATACTGAACGGAAGACATCCTGATGCATCCTGAACGGCTTTCCCTCCATTCAGGATGCATTAGGATTATCCTGATCAGTTTCTTTCCGTCCTCGAGCCCCGAAGACGGAACTCTAGGACGGAAAGCAAAAACGCATGTGTGAAAGAGCCCTTAGATGGTCTCTCATCACATTGTGCTGGAAGATCGCCGTGGGTTCACCGTCATCTGCCAGAAACTCAAAGGCGAATGCTATGGCGAAAACTCCACAGTCATAGGTGTTTCTCTGCTGATCCACATTGGGAAATTTTAGATCTTTCAGGGGCTCATTGACCACTACACTGTAGATGTTATTAATCTGCTTGCAAACAGATAGAGGCAAATTGCTGGTCTTGATGCTGTTGGCCACTAGGATGTCGCCATTTTTGAAGCAGGTGGTCAGCCAGTGCACCCTGTCCTCATCGTAGTGGGTTTGTACGGCCTTCTTTTGCACACTGTACCCTGGAAGGAGAATAGCAGCGGTGGGCTGCAGGCCATCAAAGTCCCCAAACTGATTCTGCAGGAGATCCTGGGCCTTGTTAATAATGTCATCCTTCAGCATGCCTTCCTCACCGCTGCTCTTCAGGATGGATAAGTGATTTGGAGACAAGTTATTCTGTGCTTTCCGGGTATAGACCATCTTCACTTGTAGTGTTCCCAGCTCCGGGCTTCTTACACCTTTGATAGATGAAGCAGACATGTTTTCTGCTGCCGATCTTTTGGCTGGTGGAAATGTCCTGGACTGACTGTCATTGGAGATGCTTTCCTTTTAAGACTGGCTTTGGAAGCTTCACGAGATGCCTTCAAAAGCCATTTTCTTGTCCAATGTTTTAAGGGTCTCAACATGTGACGTACTATTACATCATGAAAGTCAGTGACTTCCCGCATTTTGACGTAATAGTACATCATGGTGATCATGGCGGGCACCAGGGCGGTGTGCGCCTGATCACTGCAGGGGTCCGGCAGTCCCTGATAACCAGGTCCCTGCTGTATCATGGATTAACCCCTTCTATGCTGCAACATAGAAGGGGTTTGCTGCAGGTGAGGGAGCCCATCGAGTCCCCACGCTGCTGTGGCGCCTTTCCCCAGATTTTATAATAAAAAATAGAAAAAAAAGGAAAAACACACATATTAGGTATCGCCGTGTCTGTACCGACCGGCTCTATAAATATTTCACATGATCCACCCCGTCCGATAAACACCATAAAAAAAATAAAACTGTGTAAAAATAAAAAACATTTTTGTCACCTTACATCACATAAAATGCAACACCAAGCGATCAAAAAGGCGTATGTCGGACAAAATGGTACCAATAAAACCCTCACCTCATCCCACAAAAAATGAGGCCCTACATAAAAAAAATCACTTACCGGACAGCACACTACAGTATGATCATAAGTGGCAGAATGATCTATTCTGTTGCATCAGGTACTAGGAAATCCTAGTTGATCTACGCCTGATTCTTCTTTATGAAGGTTAGTTTCTCAACATTTTAGGGTGAGTTTTCTTAGTGGAAAATATACCCCCCACTGCACTGAACACCCGCTCTGATGCCACACTACTGGCCAGGCAGGAAAGCATGCCCATGGCAAACTCAGCCAGTTGCAGCCACACTTCAAGTTTGCATAACTAGTAGTTCAGTGCTGGTTGCTGGATTTCCCACTGCTGCTGCTGGGTGATGTCTTCAGAAGGAGAAAACTGGCCATCAAAGACTTCAGATTGAAGTTGCTTGTTGCTCAGACGGGAGATGGCACTCGTAGGCAGTGACCAACCAACTACACAGCATGTTTCTATAGTTGTCTATTTTTGTATCCCTCTCAGAAGGTTTAAAAACTGCACCCATTTTTGACCCGTAGGGTGAACAATGTGGAAAGCCAATAGTCACCCCTCTGCCGAATCCTAACAATGCGGCTATCACTATACAAACATGACAGCATGCATCTGGCCATTTGCGCAAGGGACTTAGAGGGCCTCCCTACCTCCATCTCCACTGCATACTACCACAATCTGTAGGGGTCATCTGCGTCAACTTCATTGTTGCCCTCCAGCTCCTCCTGCTCCTTTCCTGTCCGTTAGGCAGATAAACCACCTAGCTGTGTATAGAAATGTATATGTAAAGAAATGTCAGCTTGGGACTCTCCACCTTGGCTGGGCACAAGCCATTAGTTCTCTGAAATGTGCAAAGTTAACTACATGGAAAGGAAGGGACTGTAGTACCAGCTACTTGGCCAGGTGCATGTTCAGCTTCTGCGCCAGGGATTTAAATATGTACAATGTGTATCTGAACTCTAATCAGATGCCTTTTTCAGGATCTAGAGTCTCGACTGCTTCTTGGCCCTTTACCTAAGATAGTGGGAGGGGATTTTAATATGGTGTTCGCATAAGAAGAAGCTAGGAAATCCTTGGGGGTGGAAGGTACTAGAGTCGACCACAAAGACTCTATTAGGAAATGTATTAGAATTGGTGTCCCTAGTTGATCGCTAGAGATTTCACCATTTACAGGACAGGGAATAATCATTTTACTCTGGCGTGCATGACTCTTGTTCCAGTATTGACTAGGTCTGTGATGGCTAACCTCCGGTACTCCAGCTGTGGTAAAACTACAACTCCCAAGATGTAAACTTGCTTGGCTGTTCTCAGAATGTAATGAATGGAGCATGCTGGGAGTTGTAGTTTCACCACAGCTGGAGTGCCAGAGGTTAGCCATCACTAGACTAGGTCCTCCTCAATCATTTTCTGCTACGAATAGTTCATGAAATGTGATGTGAGGGGATCTTACTTTTTATGGCCTTTCCATACATTCTTAGCTAAAGATGAGTCCTTTATTCAATTATAACGGGGATAGGGACAACACCTCTCATGCGCAAGATTATCTGTTGTTTTGGGAGATGGTAAAGGCTGTGTTGCGAAGTCGCTTTATTGCACATATCAGCCAAGTAGGATTTTGATATTTTGGTACAAAGGAAAAAAGGTTACATTATATCCCAGATTGAGCAGAACTTCTATAAATTCTGGAATAAATTTGGTAAATGATTGCCCAATTTGGTTAGGGGTCTGCCTTGACCATCAGTAATCTGAGGTTGTCTGATGGCACTCTTAGCTCTGACCCATAGGAAATCAACTCACTATTAGGCAATTTCTCTCAGACTCTCTATGAGGGTGGCCCCTTACACCTAGGATAGAGGAAAGGAAGTTTTTGTCATGAGTTTTGTCAGGGGTAGGTCTACATTCACTAACATTAGAAAGGTTTTACTGGCTTTATATAGAACCCTTTTTTCCCTACTACTATGGGTCCAGCGCTTGTTCTGGTCACAATAGATGCAGGGAAAGCTTTTGACTGTGTACAGTGGCAGTGGCTGGAGCAAAAGGTGCTGGACGGATGGGTTTCTCTGGAATATCTCAGTTTTTTGGGGGTGTTTATATGACAGACCCCAAGCTAGAGTGTATCTACCAGGTTTTCTTTCTCGACCCTTTATAAAGGAGAACCTTTCAGGATTGTCCCCTGTCTCCCTTGCTTTTTAATATCATACTTGAGCCCCTTGCCCATTTATTGGAGTACCACCAGGTTTTTAAGGGCATTCAAATTAAATTAATAGCAAGTCATTTTACACTGCTTTGTTTACTGAAGACATTTCGACGACCTTTTGTTTATGTCTGATGTTCAGGCAGATTTAGAAAGTACTATATTCACACTTATTCAAGTATCGCAGTATGCGTCCACTCTCTTTGTACAATGAGTCTCAGCCTGATAGGACGTTTAAAATAACATAATGAACTTTATTGTTTACTATTCATTAAAATCATGTCTGGGGCACAGTGTATAGCCAAATGAACAGGCTGTTAGACCTACTACCCACAGAGAGGGAAGGTATAATAAACCATCTGTGGCAAGTGGTCTAAAAAAATAACGGTATGTCACACGCAGCTGGATAATCAAACACTGCGTGCCGGACTACCGCATGGACTAGTGCGACCTAGATATTGGTCGCTCGGTGGGAATAGTTAAGGAACACTGGCAGTAATGATGTTGGTAAGGTGTTAGACGGGCGCTAGATACAGGTCAGTTGTGACCTCTATGTACTCTAGTCGTCTGCTCACTGCAGGTTTTGCTATAGTCGAACCCCACCAACATTAACTCTCAGTGTAGGAGAGTACAACACTGGACGCTGCTGTCAGATAACGCTGATGATTACGCCTTCTTATTCAGGCGCCTGACATCATTGCACATGTCACTGGTGCTAACTCTATATGCCAGCAATGTGTATGTAACACAGCTATTGCTAGGTGTATGCAATAGCCCTGCACTGTCTAGTCCACTGTGAATAACTAGCTCTAGCTCAACGCGTTTCTACGTGGGCAGTTGTTCACCCACACTTCCTCAGGAGCTATCTTCCTAATAAATCATTCAAAGAGCCCGATTTGAAGGCGCTTGGCACTGTTCCGTGCTCAAGCTCCGGCGCTGTGACGGCCGTGGCTCGCCTCATGCACGCCGGATATTTAAAACTTAAGCCCCACCTCTCAGGGGTGTGAGCCTAGGCGTCGGGCCAATCAGGATCGAGGCACGGCAGCTGCCCACGCCTGCCAAACCAGCCCACGCCTCTCTCTGCTAATGTACCCCGGTGGGTTCTGTGTCGCAGTATGGGGGACTTTCATTAGCGGTCGAACCTATTAGTGTCACATAGGATACAGCAGATATGGATAGGAAGCCGCAGGTAAAGGACGAAATTCAAGAAATAGCGGGCAGTCACATTCGAATAGATGCATCATCTTCGTCAGTGACTGCTTATGGTCCATTGAGTTGAGAATATATACATCGGTGCCGAGTAAATACTGGATGATGAAGCTACACCATGGTCTAAACCCATCTAGATATATAAATCATAGTCATTACAGTAGGCATATTGAAAAAGCATAATGCTAGGAGTAGAATAATAGCAACATTAGCGTAGGACTGGATGACACTTTAGGGTAGTTATTGCAGTATCTCAGAAGTATTCGGACTATATCTAACCTTAGCCGACAGTTGACCAGTGGCACTTATTTTTATTGTCACATTTAATGCACATTACATGCCGGCATGTGGTATATCCTACACCTCCACTTAGACCGCTGGTCAAATCTGCCCTTATAGTCAAATGAAGCACGCAAATGATAATGCCTCATTCAGTCCCTGCGGCTGTATGGTCTTCAGCTTAAAAATCCAAAATGCCTCTTTCCGGAGCAATGGCATGTCAATGTCACCACCACGTGGGGATCTCGCTAGCATCTGTATCCCCTGAACTTTCAGCGCATTCGGGTCGCCACCATGATATTGGCAGACGAGGCGGGCCATCGGTGTATCACGGTTATTTTTTACAGCCAGTAAATGTTCGCCTACTCGTCTTCTGAGCTCGTGTTTTGTCTTACCCACATACTGCTTACCACAGCAGCATGTAATTCATTATATAACGCCCATTGACGTGCATCTGATGAAAGAGTCAATCCGAAATTGTTCACCTGTCACCGTGCTTATAAAAGATTTGCCCCTTAGTACATGGCTGCATATAATGCATGATCCACATGGGAATGTCCCTCTAGCTGATGTTTTAAGCCATGTATCTGGCGAGGGTCGTGTAAAAAGGCTCTTTACTAGGCAATCTCGTAAATTCGAGCTACGGCGATATGTGATCGACGGACGTGTCGATAATGACTGGCCTATATCTGGGTCAGATTGTAATATCGGTCAGTGGCGTGACAGTATCCTCCATATATCCTGGTGGGCTTTGTCATATGTGGCAATGATTCCGGGGATCGGTTTCTCCAGAGACTTAGTTTTAGGGACCAGTAATTCCGTGCGATTGGTATTCATCGCATGATGATATGCCTGTTTTAGCGGGTGTTCTGGGTACCCTCTGTTTCTGAACCTAGTCCTGAGCTCAGATGCTGCCTCCTTAAAGGTACCAATCCCAGAACAATTTCTTCTGGCCCTCAGGTATTGCCCTTTAGGGATACCTCTTCTGAGGGCCCAAGGGTGTCCACTCCCCCAATGAAGGAGGCTATTGGTTGCTGTTTTCTTCCTGAATAGTTTCGTATTAAGTTTTCTGTCTGACCTGATGGTTATTGTCAGATCCAAAAACGTAATTTGGTTGGCATCTATATCAGAGGTGAAAAACAGGCCTAGCTGGTTGTTGTTAAGCTCGGCCACAAACTCACTAAAAGACTCCCTGGTCCCTTTCCACAGCACCAGGACATCATCTATGAACCTTATCCATAATTGTATGGACAGGAGATGACGTTCCATGCTGTCCCCAAAGACGACTTCTTTCTCCCACCAGCCCAGGTACAGATTTGCAAAGGTTGGGGCACAGGGGCTGCCCATAGCAACCCCCCTGAGCTGGTGGAAGATGCGTCGGTCAAACAAATAAATGTTGTGCGTTAGCACAAACTTTAAAAGCTCCATTAGGAATACATTATGGTGCTGGAGATGTTCTCCTCTCTGTTGAAGGAACCACTCCACAGCCCGACATCCACTATCATGGGGAAATCGAGCTGTAGAGGGCCTCCACGTCTAGACTTGCTAACCAGACATCTTCCTCACAATGGATGCCCTCTACACGCTGTAGAACATTCATGGTGTCTCGGGCATAGGAGGGTAGACTTTCCACAAATGGACGCAGTATCAAGTCTACATATGAACTGATAAATGATGTTAAACTTCCTATGCCTGAGACTATTGGCCTCCCCTTCAACAGTGCCCCCTGCTTGTGTAGCTTTGGCAGACTGTAAAAAGTGGCCAACACTGGATGCCTGGGTAGCAAGTACTCATACTCAGTTTTATTGATCAGTCTGTCATCACGAGCTCTAGTCAGAATCTCCTGTAATTTGATCATAAAGTTTGCAGTGGGGTCATTAGGGAGGCGACTATAGGTCTCTTTGTCATTAAGGAGCCTAAGACACATTTTACGGTATTGTCCATAGTCTAACACCACAATGTTGCCCCCCCTTATCGGAAGGTTTAATGACGATATTCCGATTTTTTTCCAATTCACATAGGGATCTCCGTTCATCTGCACTAAGATTATCAGGTCCAAAGGATCTGCCCTCTATTTCTTGCAGGTCCCTGGTGACTAAAAGTGTAAAAGTGTCTATTGGGGTACCGTCATTTAAGGGGGGATACAACTTGGATAGATTTCTTAGACTTGTGAAAGGGCCGTCACCTATCTCTCTAGACCCCTCTTCATACAGGCCAGCTAGTAACTGTACTCCCTCTAAATCTTCTTGTTCTATGCCTAGATCTTGGCATTTGAAGAATTTTCTCCACTTGAGTTTGCGGGCATATAAATGTAGATCCTTAGTCCAACTAAATAAATTGAATTTTGAAGTGGCACGAATGAGAGAGCCTTCCTAAGTATATTCATTTGAGGCACAAATAGGGGATATGACGAAAGATTAACTACCTGGAGCTCTTCTATATGGTCTGATCTTGGAGCTTTTTTTGGCGCAGCAGATAGTCTGAGACCGGGGGGGTTTGATCTAAAAAAACACCTCTCGATGTTTTGGCTCCTCTGCCTCTTTGTCTTCCCCCTCTACCTCTTTGAGAGCCTCTGCCCTAGAAATTTCTACCTCTCAGAGATTTAGAAAGTACCCTTAAACTGATGTCCGATTTTGGCCATTTCTTAGGTTTCAAAGTAAAAAGTCTGAATGTGAAATATTATTTTTGGATCTTACGCAATGAGGTTGAAAATGAAACATTGATACTTTGGTGTTACAGTGGCAGAGACGAGAATTGCTTATCTGGGCATTAATATTGGGTAGTCTCCTGATCTTATTTACAAATTTAACTCTCTCCTAGTTATCTATAAAAATTTTCAAGATTTGAATCACCAGCATAGTCTCCCTGTAACATTGCTGGATAGATGTCATTTATTGAAAATGAGTGCTGTTCCTGTTGCAAACCGTTCCTATGTCATTCAAATGCATTGATAGATAAGTTAAATAGAGGAATTATTCTCTTCCTTTGGGGTGGGAAAATGATCTGGAATATCGCTCCTTAAACTAATGGTCCTTGAGGGAAGGAGGATTCAATTTGCCTGATATATGGGGTTACAGTAATATGGCATGTATTATGAGGCATGTCATTGATTAATTGTAAAAAGCTCAAACTATCTTTAGCAGGGAGTAAATTACTCAAGGTATGGTGCCTAGTTTGTAGAAAGAGGCCATATTAATTTCCAAATAATGCACATAAACGAGTCGTTCATGCTTTTGATCTTCCTACATCCAAAACTAAACCACAACACCTGACGCATTGTCCTAAATGTAATAAACAGGGTGCAGATCTTTTCCATGAATTTTGGGAATGTGTAGGCGTGGGTCTTTTGGTAGGGTGTGACAATTGATCTATGAGCTGGGATTTTTGATACTGCCACTCTCTCCCACGATTTAATTTTTTCATTACTTTGCATTGGATGGGACTGTATATAAAAAAAAGACAGATGAGAGATCCACCTCAAAAATGTCATACTATTTGTATTATTGGCAAAGATATGTCTTCTGCAATTTTGGTTAAAGTCTTTGCCACCAACATTAGACAGTTATTGATCAGTTGAAACATCTCTTGACCTTTGACTAGATACTTAAAAGTGCAAAAGTCAGCGCACTGCATGCTTTTTTCGGTAATGGAAGGCATTTAGTGGGAAACATTTATCTGCCATCTGTAACAATTCAGCTTTACTCCTTTACTTTCAGTGACTAGTACCTGAGATAGAACTTATAGAGAGCTTTAGGAGCCTTACGGCCGCCCTGTAAGCCTTTGGAAGAAGAAAACCTTCCTTGTGGGCTCTATAATTTTATTGGGGCTTTGATACCCTGAGATGCCGGGCGAAGGACTAAATGGCAGTCTTAATTTTGGATTGTATACTCAATTTCACGGTGATGAACAGCTTTAATTAGTTGTAACAGTTTTTACTGTTTGGTGTTTGTTATTGTAAATTGTGAATTTACAAAAAAAACTTAAGAAAGGATTAGCAAGCTAATGGCTACATGTTCAAATCCCGTAAATAAAGTGAAAAAGTGAATATATTTAGAAAAATATTAAGCAAAGAATAAAAAACTCCAAACACCCCCTTCCCATTTAAAAAAAAGCAAAGAAACAAATGAACATTGCCATACCCGAAAAAGTACAATAATCTAAAAAGATTTTCCAGTACGGAACATAGAAGAACATGATACATACACCAAAATGATATCAATGGAAACTACAGCTCAGCTCACAAAAAAGAGCCCTTACACACTTCCATAGGTCGAAAAAAGTGTTAGCGATGCATTTTTTTATTTTTAAAAGCATTAAAACATAAAAAATATAGAAATTTGTTTTCGCTGTAAATGTACTGACTAGAGATGAGCAAAGTTTTGAGAAAGTTGATTTGGCAGCTTCGCCGAAGTTCAACAAGAAATTTGATTAATTTGTTATAAATCGCTATAAATCAGGCCACCCTGCCTTAGGTTACGGCCACATGGATCAGCCGTGCTGCGGGCGGGTTGCAGCCATGGTGCGGTGTAGAACTGTGTGGCTAATTGGCCTGCAGCTGCCTTTCATTTAATAATGAAGACCACACTGTATACTTGGTCTTCATTGCTAATGACCCTGCCTTTAATGCAGCTTTAAACAGGGGCAGTACCCACTTCTCAAACCCCAGCACTCGCCTGCCTTAAATGTCGGAGCCCTTTTTCTGCCATCTGCTTTTCCTCCTTTTCCACATGATCTCATATTGTTGAAAATATGTCATTCGGAACATCCAGCTCCTCCTCTCTATAAGGTGTGCAGACTGGATTGTATTGGTTGGCATGCTGGCAGTGGACTCATAAAGGCTTCCATCTTATTGGTATTGAATTACATATATTAGTTTATGGCTGATGTAGGAATAAATAAAACTAACGCAGAATCAGTCTCCCAGCACTCTCCCTCTCCAATATTCTTCTATTAATCATTTTCAGCAACACTAACCCTAGCGCATGAGCACTTGCCACGTCTCTCCCTATGGTCAGCTCACAGGACAATGGCGGAAGCCGCGCGGGATGAGGGTTTTATAGGGCTGTGACATCACAGGGGATGGCTATCTGCTGATTGGCTGGCTGCACGGCATTATGGATGATCTTGCTTTCCCGGGCTTGTCTCCTCTACACTTAGTTTTGCTTTGTAACATGTGCAGCCGCCATTTTGGGATAACCAGAATCATTACCACTAAGCATGAGAAAATTCAGATTTGTAGTGAATCGAAGTTTTCCTAAACCTTGGACCAAATTCAGCTTCGAACACTTCGCTTCACTCAACACTAGTACTGACCGTCAAAATAAAGGTGTTATCTTTACTGCAGAGAGAGAATGCAGTAAAAAAAAACTAAACCCATCAAACAATGGTGGAATTGCATTTTTTTCTAATTCCACAACATTAATATTTTTTTTTTCCAGTTTCCCAATACATTTGTGTGAAATAATATAAAGTAACATTACAAAGTACAACTTGTTCCACAAAATAGCTATGTGAATGAATAGTCAGCAAGGAAAAAAATGCCAAAGAAAAAAAAAATAATTCTCCTGGTCCATAAAGGAGTTGTCCACCTTAACCCCAATTTTCAATTTGACCAGGACAGCACCGTCCATAAAAAAAAGTCAACTACTCCCTGCTGCTCCATTTCATCAGAACAACCCTTTTAAGGGGGTACAGATTTTTTCTAATAGGCAGTGAACATCTTAAGGCTGCAGCACTGTTTTCTGTGCTACATATGATTATACGTCAGCACCACCTAGTGTAAAATTGTGTTTAGTTTTTTACTGTACATTGTTCTTAAACTAAATAACCAATTTTTTTGGCCTAAAACCAAGCTACTTGTAAAACTTGAAAAGTGCATTACTGTAATGAATAAATAATACTTGTACTTGACGTGGCTGTGAAGGCTGTTTTCTTTAAGATGCTGGCAAGAAGCACTGCAGTCAGCTTAAGGTGAGTTATATATAGCACTGAGAAGGCAATGCTTTTAGAAACTGAGCTGTAATTGATATGAACTCTCTGTACTTAGCATAGATGTAACTCAAGTTCTCATAAGTTATATTCCTTTCAAGAAGTAGGATCTATATACTGTATAAAAAATCTCCAGGGCCTACACAGATATCAGGGTTCCATAGCAAAACTTGTATGGGCCCCTGCTTCATCCCACAAGATATTTCAGTCTAAGGCCTCATTGACATGAGCTTGCCTGGATTAGGTCCGGATGCGCTGCGGATGCGTTCAGTGAAAACTGTGCGATTTCGCAGGCAAAGCTATTCAGTTTTGCCTGCAATTGGGTTCAGTTGTTCAGTTTTTATCGCGCAGGTGCAATGCGTTTTGATGTGTTTTCTACATGCGTGATAAAAAACTGATTTTTTACAAACAACATCTCCTAGCAACCATCAGTGAAAAACGCATCGCACCCGCACTTGCTTGCGGATGCAATGCGTTTTTCACGCATCCCGATTCACTTCTATGGGGCCAGAGCTGCGTGAAAAACGCAGAATATAGAACATGCTGCGATTTTCACGCAACGCAGAAGTGATGTGTGAAAAACAACGCTCATGTACACAGAACCATTGAAATGAATGGGTCAGGATTCAGTGCAGGTGCTATGCGTTCATGTGGTTTTTGCTGCAACATACAGTACCTATGTTTAAGCTGCGTTGCTTTTTTTCCCCTGTGCTGGAAGGAAAATCACATACAGCTAAGGCTAATTTCACACTAGCGTTTTAGCTTTCCGTTTGTGAGATCCGTTTCGGTCTCTCACAAGCGGTCCAAAACGGATCAGTTTTGCCCTAATGCATTCTGAATAATAAAGGATCCGCTCAGAATGCATCAGTTTTCCTCCGATCAGTCACCATTCCGCTCTGGAGGAGGACACCAAAACGCTGTCTGCAGTGTTTTGCTGTCCACCTGACGAAGCGGAGCCAAACTGATCCATCCTGACACACAATGTAAGTCAATGTGGACGGATCCGTTTTCTCTGACACAATCTGGCACAATAAAAAACGGATCCGTCCCCCATTGACTTTCAATGGTGTTCAAGACGGATCCTTCATGGCTATAGACGACATAATACAACCGGATCTGTTAATGACCGATGCATGCGGTTGTATTATTGTAACAGAAGCGTTTTTGCAGATCCATGACGGATCTGCAAAAAACGCTAGTGTGATAGTAGCCTAAAGTAAATTATATTAATTCTAAAATTGAGTTTCATTAATGTAATTTAAGTCTGCTGTGTGTCTTCTTTTGCTGGAAGAAAACTGCCCCTATGTTGTTGTATTGTAAAGGAGTTGTCCACTTTAGATTCGTACTTGATAGCCATTTTACACGTTCTTCATCATGTGTAAACAAATCTTTTGTCAGGTAAGTGCATCCTTAACATGGCACTAAAAATCAGTTTACTGCCAGCAATTCTTCCTCTGTTAAACGGGATGTGCTGCTAACAAATTAATCTGTATGGCGACGAACAAGCATAATAATGATCGTTCGGCCCCATACTCACAAAAATTATCATATGGTCATATTATCATCTCATATCAGGTGTGCAGTGTGAATGATGGCCTATTCTCAGATAGTATTTGAAAATGGCGTTTTCTAAGGGTACTTTCACACTTGCGGCATGGCTATCTGGCAGGCTGTTTCGGCGGGTGAACAGCCCGCCGGATCTGACATGCCACAAGTACTCATGTGCTGCCGTGCAAGGCCAGAGATCGCAGGACTAAAAGTACCGCATGTCCAACTTTTTTAGTCGGGCGATTACTGCCGTGCTGCGCCGCCGCCCCCCCCCCGCCCCTATTATAGTCAATGGAGACGGAGCGGCAGCACACGGGTACTTGCGGCATGGCGGATCCGGCGGAGTCTGCCGGATAGCCATGCCGCAAGTGTGAAAGTACCCTAATCTGGAGAAACCCATTAACATCAGTATTTTAATAAAAAGGAAGCAGACAAAATGTGTTTTGGATTTTTCTGTAATAAAATATTTATTTTATTTGTTTGTCATCCATAATATTTTTTATTAGGCTAAATACAGTTTAGTGGCCCTAGAGGCAGCTGATGTTGACATGTTTGTTATTTTAATGTCTGAATTAGTCATGCCTTTATTGCCATCACATTTGCGAATCAGGTTACATAATTTTTACAGCATTTACAGTTCATATTCATCTTTTCACATGCTACAATTTTATTCTGCTCTCCAATAGCTTTTGGTTTTTCCATTCTTTATTTCCATATGAAAGGTTGTTCTATGGCATTCTTTTACTGTTAGTGTTTTGCTTGAATAGGTCTAAAATGATTGAATTATAGTAAACTAAGACATACAGTATGTGTGTGTTGTGTAGTTCTGTATGGTTAGTACATACCAATCAACTGTAGGGCTACAGAAGGGCAGTAAAACATTTATGACCATGTCATGCTGCCTATTTCTGTAATTGTGCTAACTTGCTTTTTAGAAAGCACCTTAAGGTCAATCTATCTTGCAGCCGCATTGTGGAAGCTTTCCAGTATGTGAGCCTTATTATCTTATTCATTCCCCAACCTACAAACAGTATCTACTTTATTTACGTGAATCATGCATTTTATTCAATGTTACCAAGATGTATGTTAATACACCCAACCCGGTTATTTCCTGGTCACATATTCACATCTGTTTGTGGTTTAATTAAAGGGGTTATCTGACTGCACAGACGCAACTCATGTACATTGTGGATTGTAACCGTCACGTGCGAATCACGCGCAAAATGTGCGGCATGTGATCCAGGAAGAGAGGGCGACCTAATTACATCGGGGAGTGCAGGGAGCTCAGCGCTGGCCAAGTAGGAATATTTTCACTGTTAAAGTGCTTAGTTACATAAAGGGGGGGACCATTAAATAAATTAAAAGAAAATTGTGGATAAGTTAACCCCTTTAAGATTTTAACTAAGGATTTGCACTTTGGCACAATTAGAATTTGAACCCTTTTTTAAGATCTGTTAAAAAGCTGGTTATATTGAAAAATGTACCGTAATTATGCTGTATTGTGCCCTGACCAGTAGAAAATAAGGCCATGCATATAGCCGTACTACAGCGTTATACAGGAGCTGTATAGTTAGTGTGAAAGATAGGACTGCATATTAAACAGACTTCTGGGAAAGGCTTTCCTAATCTTACAAGATGGATCTGATCTTGTCCTGGGAACTAATTATAAAACGTATGCACCGGTAGGTAGTAGGTTTCTGAGCATAAACCTTTAGGGTAAGTTACAGATGTTATTTTCCCATCCAGTAAAAGCCAAGTCCAAAGAATAGCTATAGATGACACCATATTACTGAAGTGGTACACTGGTTTTCATTTATGAGTCATTTACACAACCGTATCCATTTTGCGGTCCACAAATAACAGATCCACAAAATGGATCCAAATGTGGTCTATGTGCATCCTGCACTTTTCACGGACCCTATTGAACAAATGCCTATTCTTGTCTGCTGGACGAACAAGAATAGGACATGTTCTATAATTTGTGCCTCGGCCGCACAGATGCGGGCTGCACACAGATTGGCCTTAAAGACGGACATCTGCCGTACATGTATGGCGGATGCCATGAATGGGTTAACTGCTGTATGTTAATGTTGACAAAAGTGTTGGAAAAGGCAATATATGTAACTTACTAATATATACGTCTTACAAGTTCAGCAACGATCTCTTACATTGTGAAGCCAGGCCCTCTCCAGTAAAGTTTTTTCCATTGGCCGCACATGAAGGGGCATGTGACCAGATATATCCAACAGCCTCCGCCATGAGCTAGTTTCCCATATATTGTATATATTACGGTTTCCAACACATTAGTTAAAATAAACATAAAGCAGCCAACCACTTAAAAAGTATTTAAAAGAACATTTCAAGCAAAACAGGTACACTGGCTCAGATTTACTAAAGTATCATCAAAAATCTGTGTATAACAGTGGAACAAAATGGCATCTAGGGGGCTTTACACTTTTTTTCTGACATGGTCGACAAGCGGGTGGAACTTAGCAGAAAGTGAGAAGAGCTTCATTGGAAAGGGGCAAGCATTTTTGCTCCAAAATTTCTGCACAATGCTGGTTTAAAAACTTTTCTCAAAGTAAGTCAACCAATGATTGGTATAGAGTTAGAGAAAAGTATCTATTCCTCCACCACATTTATCATCCTGCCTGAGCCAAGCTTATGCCATAATGCTATAGGATTAGTAAATGTGGGCCAGTGTGTAATGACTAGATCAAGGCCACAGGAGACATGAGTAATCGCTTTGATTTTGTTTGAATCCCTGTGTCATATGCTGCCCCCTCTGGCAACACAGTGTATTCGTTTTGACTGCAGTGTTTCTTTAAAGGGGTTGTGCCACTAATATAAATGTAATCTTCCCAACAGATATCACTTTTATCAAACCACTATTTATCAAAGCTGCCATATTCCAAACTAATTAGCCTACCATTGCACCCTGTGGCAAATCTGTTTTGTTATTCATCTGCTGAAGGTTACGTCCTGCATTGGAGCCTTGTAATGTAGGACGTAGGAATCGTCATTGGTAAGATTAAGGGGCGTGGTTAGTGTCACATGATCTGCTGATGTCAGGTCACATCTCACTACCCTAGGACATGATGGGACCACAGTCACATGACAAATCAAGAGGTAGGATTGAAGCATGAGGGATAAGAGAAAACCGCAAATAAGGTAAAATTGTAAGGAAAAAAAATATCAAGGAGGAAAGGGAACTAAAGGAATTGATGAAAATACACTTTACAGGGAAAAGTAGTTTATGGTGCACCCCTTTAAAGTAAGGTGTATTATTTGGGAACAATCTTTTTCTTGAAACAAATTTACATATAAATTAACCTTTACATATATCCTACTGCACATTTATAATTGGGTAAAGCCTTTGCCAGACCCAAATTGACGGTGGTTTATCACCCCAAGGCGTGTTTTCTTCTCTGAAACTGTCTTTGAGAGGCTCCCATACATATTTAATGTTCAGTTGGTCCTGCTAAAAACCGTGGGTTTGGCTGATATTAATATAATGTATATGGCCAGGTTAAAGGGATTGTCCACCTTCGGAGGCTTTTCGGCTAGACTCCCTCCCCATATTGCTGGGCCCAGGGGCGGACTGAGAACTTAAAATTACCCTGGAAAAAAACTAAAAGTGGCCCCATGTTGTAGGGCCATCCTAGCAGAACTATATACCAGGGTGCAGCACAATATATTGTCCAAAAAGCGGTTTCTCTGCGATAGTCATCAGTAGATGCCATTTTCGGTCCTCCTTCTCCAGTTGTCTCTGATTAAGATATGGAGCAAGGGGCTTAGAAGGCGACATACAGGCCACAGCAGTTGAATTCAGGAGGACATGTGTAGTCGCTGGCCGGGTACATGAGTACCTGATTCTCTTAGCGTTACTTACCACTCATTATGTACCCAGCCAGCGGGAGAGAGGAGGGCTTGGGTGGCCCCCTGGACATCGGCCCACCGGGAAATTTCCCTGTAAGGTTTATGGCCAATCCGCCCCTGGCTGGGCCTGCAGAGGGAAGTATACTTACATGCTTCCTGCCAGTGCCATTGTTGCTCTGCCACTGCTGCGTTTCGGTCTCCGCTGATAAACTTACTGCTTGATGGGGATCACATGGCTGTTGCAGCCAATCACTGGCAGAAGTGGTGACACGTCCCCCATGTGTTGTTTGACCCAGTGATGTTAGGCTTTGGGGACATATCATTTCTGCATCCAGTAGTGGGCTGCACTAGCACACATGACCCCCGGTAAATCGGATGTTGATGAGAGGGACCAGAGTTAGTAGGTTTCCTCTGCTGGTCGAGTAACATGGGAGGACTGGCCGAAAGGTCTCCTAGGGTGGGCAACCCCTATTACAGCTGTTCTGTATATAACAAGCACAGCCAGGCCACAAAGGACAACCTACAAGTTATTATTACACATATAATATAGGTACAGAGAAAATAACTATATAAAATATACCAAGATTGGCAAGCCATTGTGAAGCATGTGACCAAATATATTCAGATCACAGGGTCAACCCAAGCTGCGTGACCAGCAGAATAATACTGTCAATGTTGTTCTAACACAATACTCACATTACACGGAATATAAAGATATAATCATTATTTAACTCCTCTCAGTACCCCTTTCCAGAAGATAATCATGGGAGCTTTCCCTGCGGGAAACCACAATGCCAGTGTCTATTTACTTTGCTGTGCATCAGGGAGAATGCAGAATTAGGCCTCATGCACACAGCCATGTCTGTATTGCGGTTCACAAACCATGAATCTGTAAAATACAGATATCTTTCCTGTGCAATAAGCAATTTTCTCGCTCCAATTACTAGAAATGACTATTCTTGTCTGCAATATGGACAAAAATAGGACATGTTCTATAATTTGGATAATCCGGACACATGGAAGTGGACAGCACCAGGATGACATTTGTGTACTGTCCAGGTTTTTTTTTCATACCCACAGAAATTAATGGGCCAGTGTGCGATCCGCAAAAAATGTTGAAACAGATGCAAGTGCAAGTGGAGGCCCATCCCCTACATTAGCTACACATGGCCTAATTGTCATGAGAAAAGGCTGCCTATTGCATTTGACCATTTTAAATATTGAAAAGGGCCCATATGGTAGAGATTCTGTATATCTGATACACGTCACATGTTTTTGTAAGTAACATATATTAATGTTCTCAGATATTTACTTTATTTCATTTATTCATTCATCCTTTCATTCCAGATTCCGGTACTTCATCCCATGCACAGAGTACATTCATTACAAAATACATTATAATCTTGTATTTGTGTAAACTCTTGTAAAAAAATCTACAGAGCGTGGACACTGACACCTGGAAATAGCTACTGCTTTTCACAAACTGTTTTAAGAACAGAGTCTTCTCCAAGGATTTTACACAGTTCATTCAACCTCTGCTGCATTTTAGGTATTCCAGCAAGCTGAGACTCAAGTCTTTGTTTCTCTTCACTCAGTGATAACCGTGTGGCAGTATCCAGTTGTTCAAACCGCCATCCGCCTTCTCCATCAAACTGCAACAGATGAGTGTGGTATTTCCTGTGCAGGTACAATAAAAGTATGGTTTGAGAATAGAATACAATAAAAATGTTATTGGCCATAAACATAGCCGGATTAGGCTAATTTCATGCTAGCGCTTTTGCTGGATCCGGCTGGGTTCAGAAAAAACGCTTCCGTTACTGATAATGCAACCATCTGCATCCGTTATGAACAGATCCGGTTGTATTGTCTTTAACATTGCCAAGACGGATCCGTCATTAACTCAACTGAAAGTCAATGGACGACGTATCCGGATACCAGAAAACTAAAACTGTAGTGTGAAAGTAGCCTAAAGAGTTAAAACTTTTCATAACTCCTTCAGCCCCTGGCGATTTTCCATTTTTGTTTTTCACTCCCTTCCTTCTTGGAGCCATAATTCTTTATTTTTCCATTCACATAGTCTTTTTGCAGGACAAGTTGTAATTTGTAATGGCATTATTTACTATTGCAAACAATGTAGTGGGAAGCAGGAAAAAAATTCCAAATGGGGTGGAATTGGGAAAAAAAACGCAATTGCATCACAATTTTATGAATTTTGTTTTTATGTGTTCCCTATGTGGTAAACATAATCTGTTACCTTTATTCTCCAGGTTGCTGGGGCTGAACGATCAATCAAGTGGTTATAACAGAGATTAGCAGATAGCATGAGCCAGTCCGATATTGACAAGGCTCAAGTTAAAAATACTTAACAGCCCCTGTAGAAACATATTCTCAATATGATGGGAACCAATGAATCCAAATTTTGAGGGACCAGTGACAGGAGGAGAAATGAAGCAGGCCCTGTTTGATTAGGGCAAAGTTCAAAAGGACTGGTGAAATCAGCAGAAAGCATACAGGTCAGGGTAGATGTCCCTGATATTGTGCATGGACCCAGTTTATGATGACTAGGGTTCCTGCAAGACACGCTCCTCCAACTCGTCAAAGGACAACCTCCTGTTGTCTAGGTCACTAGGGATTGTCTAGGGGCTCCCAGCTTAGGTACGAGGACGAGGAGTCCCCACCATTAGGGGACGTCCCCGGGCTGAGGACTAGCATAGGGGTATACTAGGGCTAGATCCCATATCTCCCTGCTTATTGACCGTATAGTGATTATTATCATCACCCGGACAGTCCCTGTTACGATCATCATCTTTTAGCTATCACATTGATAATAGTTTGTTTCACTTTTTGCTATCCATGGGGTTATATGTGACCTCTCTATTTTAACCTTATAGATTAAAAGTTTTTTTTCATATTCTATTATAGAATGCATATCTATGCCATATAGAATACTGAATTCAATATATTCCAATGCAGTGCTGCCACCTACAGGTCTGCACTGGAATATACTTAATCAGTCTGTAAGCCTATTAGTACAGATTTAGGCCTATTCCTAGTACAGGCCGCCTACCCTGATCTCAGCCAGGGGAAGTCTGCTCTGGCCAGGAAGCATGCGGCTCCTGATTTTAGCTCTCCTAGATGCTGTGGTCACATTTGACCTCAGATTCTGAATGGCTAAATGTCCGCGATCATCATTACAGGGTTGCGTAGTACAGACGTCTTCCGACCTGGCAAGCATCAGGGCTGTACTGCATGTGCGCCAATTAAAGGTTTAGATGCCGTGATCTCACTTGATGCGCTTCCTACCAACACCCCCTGCGGCCAATGGGGCTGTCGGTAGTTGTTCTGAATGCCATCAGCCTCGCTGATGAGGCTGATAGTATTCATACTGCAATTCTTATTTTGGCCACCAGGCCAACATAAGAAATGAGCAATTCACAATAATAATAATTAAGTCATTTTAAAAATCCCTGATTGTACAAAATGAAAAATAAAAAAAACTGAATTTATAGGCTCAAATATGAGCTTCAAAATCATTACAAAAAATTTTAAAATGTAAAAAAATATAAAAAATAAATGATAAAGGTTTAAATCACCCCCCCTTTCCAGATAATAAAAAAATAAATACCTAAATCACAATAAATATAAACATCATGGGTATCACCGCGACCGAAAACGCCCGTACTATTAAAATATTTTTAAAAAAAATCAAATACGGCGAATGCCATAACGGAAAAAAGGGTCAAAATAGCCGATTTGCAATTTTTTCATTGCTTCTCTTACCCAAAAAATGTAATAAAATGTGATTAAAAAAAAGTCACACACTCCAAAATGGTATCAATAAAAACTACAGATTCTCCTGCAAAAAATTAGCCCCTATACAGCTCAGTAGACATAAGTATAAAAAAGTTGTGGGGGGTCAGAATATGGTGATGTAAAACGTTTTTCAACGTTTAAATTGATTTGTACACTATTTATACAAACACAACCTATACATATGGGGTATCGTTGTAATCGTACTGACCCAGAGAATGAAGGGCATGGGTCAGTTTTGCAGCAAACGAAACGCCGTGGGAACCAAACCCGTAAAATGGTGGAGGAATTGCATTTTTGTTTTCCAATTCCACCCCATTTCGAATTTTTTTACAGCTTCCCACTAAATTGTATGCCATAATTAATGGTGGCAAAAGAAAGTACAACTTGTCCCGCAAAAAATAAACCCTCATACAAGTATGTGAACAGAAATATAAAAAAGTTATGGCTCAAGGAAGATAGGGAAGCAAAAGAAAAATGCAAAAAACAAAAAAAAAAACAGTAATGAAAGGGTTAAATATGGCACCCGCTCGTGAGCGCAGAGGTCACCATAGCTGCATGATTTCTGCTATTTCATACAACAGACAAACAGACAACCGGACTAATGTCTGCGATTGGCGATAATACTGATCACAGACATTTAACACCCAATGACACAATATAGTGCTTTTGAAAACGGATCCGTTCCCCATTGACTTTCAATGTAATTCAAAACGGATCCGTTCGGCTCCGCATCTTCAGACGGACACTAAAATGCTGCATGCTGCGTTTTGGTGTCCGCCTCCAAAACGGAATAGAGGCGGAACGGAGCTGTACTGATGCATTCTGAACGGATCCTTATCTATTCAGAATGCATTGGGGCTTAACTGATCCGTTTTGGACCGTTTTTGAGAGCCCTGAAACGGATCTCACAAACGGAATCCAAAACGCCAATGTGAAAGTAACCAAAAACGCAATTGGGAAAGTAGCTTCACTTACCAACATGGGATCAGTGGATACAGCATTGCATAACTAGATAGATCTGTCATTAAGGAGTCATTGGCTGCAGCAGCACGTCTTACACCAAACGGATTTTTCTTTAAAACTAATGCAAAAGGATCTTTTCTGAACGGATACAAATGTTTGCATTATAGGTGCGGATCCGTCTGTGCAAATAAACAGACGGATCCGCACCAACGCAGGTGTGAAAGTACCCTTTGCTGGATCCGGCAGGGATCAGCAAAAATGCTTCCATTACTGATAATACAACCATCTGCATCCGTTATGATGTCAGAGAAAACGGATCCGTCCCCATTGACTTGCACTGTGGGTCATGCCGGATCCGTTTTGCTTGACACACCAAGATGGAAAGAAAACCGCAGCTTGCTGCGGTTTGCTCTCCGGTATGGGAACGCAGTTAAACGGAACGAAATGCATTTTGGAGCATTCTGTTGAGTTATGTTTTGTCCCCACTGACAGTGAATGGGGGAAAAACTTAGGCATTTTTCTCTGGTATTGAGATCCTATGATGGATCTCAATACTGGAAAGGAGAAACGCTAGTGTGAAAGTAGCCTTACTAGTAATACTTGCCTTTCTGGACCCTAGTAAATTAGGTAAAGGTAGTAAGAGCTGTATTTATTGTGAAACAAGTGAATATAATTCATATCAATGCGACAGAAAAGAACGACTGGAAGAAACAGAGTCGATAAATGGTATTCTCAGTTGTACAGCAGAAGGAGCATGGGTCATTAGCGAGCTGTTCACTACTTACCAAAGAGATGGACGGTGAGTTATGGAGAGGAGGCTTATGCCAGCATCCTTTGCAGCTTGAAATATCTTTCCTTCTACATCTATGCTCACAGCACTGGTGCACTCATCTAGCAATGCATATTGTGGTCTATTGGGAAGAAATAAAAACCATGTAGAAATGTTTATTTGCATTCAAGTAAATATTACAATTAGTACATAAAATACATACTTTCATAATATATGAAAATTGGAAACAGAAAAATGAAACATTTCTCTTAGCTATCTAATATTTATAATATATTTAAATATCTGAGATATCCTTTTAAAGGTAATCTGCCACATTGAACATGGTGTCTGAGCAGCATGTTATATACCAGGAGGAGCTGAGCAGACTGATATACTAATCTATGACTGTGTATACAGAGAGCTGTATGGAGGAGGAGGTCCTATCAGTGATGACAAATTACACTAAGTTAGTTGCAAAAATTTGATAGAGGTATCCAAATTTTCTGAATTATCGCAATTGGGACAGTGGACCCTTTAAAACGTAACCTTTACTCGATATAAACAATAAAATTACACCATAACGTGTATAATAAGTGTGATAAACAATACACCAACAACATATAGCCTAGTATTCGGCAGAGCAGATTTAGGGAACAGAGTCAGGGGTGCAAAGGTACTTGATGACAGGGGATGGACTTACTGGCCCTAGTAAATACTGTCTAGGCCTCAGCCCAGGGACAATCCCTGAAGGTGGAATTGCCCTGTCCCCGTACCTAGCCTACCACGCCCTGGACTCACCCTAGATCGGTCACTGATAAAGAAATAGATGTCACATATACAACAGTCACTTCATAGGTTCAGAAGTGATCAAATAATTGACAGATCCCCACAAAGAAACATCCCTGACGCGTTTCACCCTTCACGGGTTCATCAGGAGGAGATTGTCATAAATCCTGATTATTAAGTGGATTATACTTGCCACATACTCGGGCATGGGGAAAAAACATGTATATTGAAATTACAAATCTCCCAGTGGATAAATAGGAGATAGAGTAAAAGATGACCTACTTGGTGGCAGTCAGAGAAAAGATGAAGGTAGCGCTACGGTGGAGCAAAGTATACGGTGAGATACAAGCCTAAAACAATGATAAAACATCTTTAGTATAAGATCATACTAGACATGTAATTGATACCCAAGGAGGTCATGCTCACCATGATACGCTTCCACCTGTAGCCTGACTGCCCTCTGCCAGTGTATTGATGCGGCAGTGAGGGCCCTCAGGTAATAGGGGGGGTTTAAATAGCTCCAGGTTGCGCGCGCTCCTTCCCATCCAGACACGATGCCGGGATATGGAACGCACGCCGACTCAGGCACTTCCGGGTTTTGAAGCGCATACGTCACATCCGGTATAGTGACGTGCGCCAGCCCCACATGATAGATTAGTCATGTGATCTGTCACGGAGCTGCATTGAACACAGAACCTGACTAGGATCAACTCCCACGGTAAATTATAGCCAATTTATCTCCTAAGTCAGATATTATCGATACTGTTAAGACTCAATACAATAGACACTGTTAATAGATACTGTTAAGTGATGACAGCCTTCCCTCTATGACTGTGTATACAGAGAGATCTGTATGGAGGAGGAGGTCCTATCAGTGATGACAGCCTTCCCTCTATGAATGTGTATACAGAGAGAGCTGTATGGAGGAGGCGGTCCTATCAGTGACTGACAGCCTTCCCTCTATGACTGTATATACAGAGAGAGCTGTATGGAGGAGGAGGTTCTATCAGTGACTGACAGCCTTCCATCTATGACTGTGTATACAGAGAGCTGTATGGAGGAGGAGGTCCTATCAGTGACTGACAGCCATCCATCTATGATGTGTATACAGAGAGAGCTGTATGGAGGAGGAGGTCCTATCAGTGATGACAGCCTTCCATCTATGACTGTGTATACAGAGAGAGCTGTATGGAGGAGGAGGTCCTATCAGTGATGACAGCCTTCCCGCTATGACTGTGTATACAGAGGTAGCTATATGGAGGAGGAGATCCTATCAGTGATGACAGCCTTCCCTCTATGACTGTGTATACAGAGAGCTGTATGGAGGAGGCGGTCCTATCAGTGATGACAGTCTTCCCTCTATGACTGTGTATACAGAGAGAGCTGTATGGAGGAGATGGTCCTATCAGTGATGACAGCCTTCCCTCTATGACTGTGTATACAGAGAGAGCTGTATGGAGGAGGAGGTCCTATCAGTGACTGACAGCCTTCCCTCTATCACTGTGTATACAGAGAGAGCTGTATGGAGGAGGAGGTCCTATCAGTGATGACAGCCTTCCCTCTATGACTGTGTATACAGAGATAGCTGTATGGAGGAGGAGGTCCTATCAGTGACTGACAGCCTTCCCTCTATGACTGTGTATACAGAGAGAGCTGTATGGAGGAGGAGGTCCTATCAGTGATGACAGCCTTCCCTCTATGACTGTGTATACAGAGAGCTGTATGGAGGAGGCGGTCCTATCAGTGACTGACACCCTTCCCTCTATGCCTGTGTATACAAAGAGCTGTATGGAGGAGGAGGTCCTATCAGTGACTGACAGCCTTCCCTCTATGACTGTGTATACAGAGAGATCTGTATGGAGGAGGAGGTCCTATCAGTGATGACAGCCTTCCCTCTATGAATGTGTATACAGAGAGAGCTGTATGGAGGAGCCCGTCCTATCAGTGACTGACCGCCTTCCTCTACGACTGTGTATACAGAGATAGCTGTATGGAGGAGGTGGTCCTATCAGTGATGACAGCCTTCCCTCTATGACTGTGTATACAGAGAGAGCTGTATGGAGAAGGAGGTCCTATCAGTGATGACAGCCTTACCTCTATGACTGTGTATACAGAGAGAGCTGTATGGAGAAGGAGGTCCTATCAGTGATGACAGCCTTCCCTCTATGACAGTGTATATAGAGAGAGCTGTATGGAGGAGGAGGTCCTATCAGTGATGACACCCTTCCCTCTATGCCTGTGTATACAGAGAGCTGTATGGAGGAGGAGGTCCTATCAGTGATGACAGCCTTCCCTCTATGACAGTGTATATAGAGAGAGCTGTATGGAGGAGGAGGTCCTATCAGTGATGACAGCCTTCCCTCTATGACTGTGTATACAGAGAGCTGTATGGAGGAGGAGGTCCTATCAGTGACTGACAGCCTTCCCTCTATGACTGTGTATACAGAGAAGCTGTATGGAGGAGGAGGTCCTATCAGTGACTGACAGCCTTCCCTCTATGACTGTGTATACAGAGATAGCTGTATGGAGGAGGTGGTCCTATCAGTGACTGACAGCCTTCCCTCTATGACTGTGTATACAGAGAGAGCTGTATGGAGGAGGAGGTCCTATCAGTGATGACAGCCTTCCCTCTATGACTGTGTATACAGAGAGAGCTGTATGGAGGAGGAGGTCCTATCAGTGACTGACAGCCTTCCCTCTATGACTGTGTATACAGAGATAGCTGTATGGAGGAGGAGGTCCTATCAGTGACTGACAGCCTTCCCTCTATGACTGTGTATACAGAGATAGCTGTATGGAGGAGGAGGTCCTATCAGTGACTGACAGCCTTCCCTCTATGACTGTGTATACAGAGAGAGCTGTATGGAGGAGGAGGTCCTATCAGTGACTGACAGCCTTCCCTCTATGACTGTGTATACAGAGAGAGCTGTATGGAGGAGGAGATCCTATCAGTGACTAACAGCCTTCCCTCTATGACTGTGTATACAGAGAGATCTGTATGGAGGAGGCGGTCCTATCAGTGATGACAGCCCTCCCTCTATGCCTGTGTATACAGAGAGAGCTGTATGGAGGAGGAGGGCCTATCAGTGACTGACAGCCTTCCCTCTATGCCTGTGTATACAGAGATAGCTGTATAGAGTAGGAGGTCCTATCAGTGACTGACAGCCTTCCCTCTATGCCTGTGTATACAGAGAGAGCTGTATGGAGGAGGAGGGCCTATCAGTGACTGACAGCCTTCCCTCTATGCCTGTGTATACAGAGATAGCTGTATGGAGGAGGAGGTCCTATCAGTGACTGAAAGCCTTCCCTCTATGACTGTGTATACAGAGAGACCTGTATGGAGGAGGAGGTCCTATCAGTGATGACAGCCTTCCCTCTATGACTGTGTATACAGAGAGAGCTGTATGGAGGATGTGGTCCTATCAGTGACTGACAGCTTTCCCTCTATGACTGTGTATACAGAGAGACCTGTATGGAGGAGGAGATCCTATCAGTGATGACAGCCTTCCCTCTATGACTGTGTATACAGAGAGAGCTGTATGGAGGATGTGGTCCTATCAGTGACTGACAGCTTTCCCTCTATGACTGTGTATACAGAGAGAGCTGTATGGAGGAGGAGGTCCTATCAGTGACTGACAGCCTTCCCTCTATGACTGTGTATACAGAGATAGCTGTATGGAGGAGGAGGTCCTATCAGTGACTGACAGCCTTCCCTCTATGACTGTGTATACAGAGAGCTGTATGGAGGAGGAGGTCCTATCAGTGACTGACAGCCTTCCCTCTATGACTGTGTATACAGATAGAGCTGTATGGAGGAGGAGGTCCTATCAGTGACTGACAGCCTTCCCTCTATGACTGTGTATACAGAGAGAGCTGTATGGAGGAGGAGGTCCTATCAGTGACTGACAGCCTTCCCTCTATGACTGTGTATACAGAGAGAGCTGTATGGAGGAGGAGGTCCTATCAGTGATGACAGCCTTCCCTCTATGACTGTGTATACAGAGATAGCTGTATGGAGGAGGAGGTCCTATCAGTGACTGACAGCCTTCCCTCTATGACTGTGTATACAGAGAGAGCTGTATGGAGGAGGAGGTCCTATCAGTGACTGACAGCCTTCCCTCTATGACTGTGTATACAGAGAGCTGTATGGAGGAGGAGGTCCTATCAGTGACTGACAGCCTTCCCTCTATGACTGTGTATACAGAGATAGCTGTATGGAGGAGGAGGTCCTATCAGTGACTGACAGCCTTCCCTCTATGACTGTGTATACAGAGAGAGCTGTATGGAGGAGGAGGTCCTATCAGTGACTGACAGCCTTCCCTCTATGACTGTGTATACAGAGATAGCTGTATGGAGGAGGAGGTCCTATCAGTGACTGACAGCCTTCCCTCTATGACTGTGTATACAGAGAGAGCTGTATGGAGGAGGCAGGTCCTATCAGTGACTGACAGCCTTCCCTCTATGACTGTGTATACAGAGATAGCTGTATGGAGGAGGAGGTCCTATCAGTGACTGACAGCCTTCCCTCTATGACTGTGTATACAGAGAGAGCTGTATGGAGGAGGAGGTCCTATCAGTGACTGACAGCCTTCCCTCTATGACTGTGTATACAGAGATAGCTGTATGGAGGAGGAGGTCCTATCAGTGACTGACAGCCTTCCCTCTATGACTGTGTATACAGAGAGAGCTGTATGGAGGAGGAGGTCCTATCAGTGACTGACAGCCTTCCCTCTATGACTGTGTATACAGAGATAGCTGTATGGAGGAGGAGGTCCTATCAGTGACTGACAGCCTTCCCTCTATGACTGTGTATACAGAGAGAGCTGTATGGAGGAGGCGGTCCTATCAGTGACTGACAGCCTTCCCTCTATGACTGTGTATACAGAGATAGCTGTATGGAGGAGGAGGTCCTATCAGTGACTGACAGCCTTCCCTCTATGACTGTGTATACAGAGAGAGCTGTATGGAGGAGGAGGTCCTATCAGTGATGACAGCCTTCCCTCTATGACTGTGTATACAGAGATAGCTGTATGGAGGAGGAGGTCCTATCAGTGACTGACAGCCTTCCCTCTATGACTGTGTATACAGAGAGAGCTGTATGGAGGAGGCGGTCCTATCAGTGACTGACAGCCTTCCTCTATGACTGTGTATACAGAGATAGCTGTATGGAGGAGGAGGTCCTATCAGTGACTGACAGCCTTCCCTCTATGACTGTGTATACAGAGAGAGCTGTATGGAGGAGGAGGTCCTATCAGTGACTGACAGCCTTCCCTCTATGACTGTGTATACAGAGATAGCTGTATGGAGGAGGAGGTCCTATCAGTGATGACAGCCTTCCCTCTATGACTGTGTATACAGAGAGAGCTGTATGGAGGAGGACGGTCCTATCAGTGACTGACAGCCTTCCCTCTATGACTGTGTATACAGAGAGAGCTGTATGGAGGAGGAGGTCCTATCAGTGACTGACAGCCTTCCCTCTATGACTGTGTATACAGAGAGAGCTGTATGGAGGAGGAGGTCCTATCAGTGACTGACAGCCTTCCCTCTATGACTGTGTATACAGAGAGATCTGTATGGAGGAGGAGGTCCTATCAGTGATGACAGCCTTCCCTCTATGACTGTGTATACAGAGAGAGCTGTATGGAGGAGGAGGCCCTATCAGTGACTGACAGCCTTCCCTCTATGACTGTGTATACAGAGATAGCTGTATAGAGTAGGAGGTCCTATCAGTGACTGACAGCCTTCCCTCTATGACTGTGTATACAGAGAGAGCTGTATGGAGGAGGAGGTCCAATTAGTGATGACAGCCTTCCCTCTATGACTGTGTATACAGAGAGAGCTGTATGGAGGAGACCGTCCTATCAGTGACTGACAGCCTTCCCTCTATGACTGTGTATACAGAGAGAGCTGTATGGAGGAGACCGTCCTATCAGTGACTGACAGCCTTCCCTCTATGACTGTGTATACAGAGAGAGCTGTATGGAGGATGTGGTCCTATCATTGACTGACAGCTTTCCCTCTATGACTGTGTATACAGAGAGAGCTGTATGGAGGAGGAGATCCTATCAGTGACTAACAGCCTTCCCTCTATGACTGTGTATACAGAGAGAGCTGTATGGAGGAGGCGGTCCTATCAGTGATGACAGCCCTCCCTCTATGCCTGTGTATACAGAGAGAGCTGTATGGAGGAGGAGGGCCTATCAGTGACTGACAGCCTTCCCTCTATGCCTGTGTATACAGAGATAGCTGTATGGAGGAGGAGGTCCTATCAGTGACTGACAGCCTTCCCTCTATGACTGTGTATACAGAGAGAGCTGTATGGAGGAGGAGGTCCTATCAGTGATGACAGCCTTCCCTCTATGACTGTGTATACAGAGAGAGCTGTATGGAGGAGGAGGGCCTATCAGTGACTGACAGCCTTCCCTCTATGCCTGTGTATACAGAGATAGATGTATGGAGGAGGAGGTCCTATCAGTGACTGACAGCCTTCCCTCTATGACTGTGTATACAGAGAGAGCTGTATGGAGGAGCCGGTCCTATCAGTGACTGACAGTCTCCCCTCTATGACTGTGTATTCAGATAGAGCTGTATGGAGGAGGCGGTCCTATCAGTGATGACAGCCTTCCCTCTATGACTGTGTATACAGAGATAGCTGTATGGAGGAGGAGGTCCTATCAGTGACTGACAGCCTTCCCTCTATGACTGTGTATACAGAGAGAGCTGTATGGAGGAGGAGGTCCTATCAGTGATGACAGCCTTCCCTCTATGCCTGTTGTGGTAAGGTGCAGGGTGCCGTCCTAGATGGCAGGTACGTGTCACCGAGGTTGCTGGCCTCGGTGAGGTGAGAGCCGGGTTTTTGTCTGCAGCAGCTAGTGCTGTTTGACTTTGTTAAATAGCATGGCTGCAAAGCCGATCCGGGCCGGCTCTTACTGGGAGCAGCTAAAGAGTAGGGTGGGTGGCTGCTCCCCACGGTCCAGTCCGAGTTTTGGGCTGGGTTTATAAACTCAGCCAGCACCACCAGCTGGGAGTGTGATTATCCTGGAGCTGCTAACAGGGCTGGGAGTTCTCTGTCCTGGAGGAAAGCGCTCAGCAAGGAGGTGTTGTGTTCCTGGCTACCTGAAGCTGGATTCTCCTGCGGCTGGGCCGACAGCGTGGTGCGAACCTGCACCTACACCTCCCAGGTGACTGAACCTGTGTTGGACTGTTTTTGCTTGGCTACGTTATTTCCGTTGTGTGTGAACTGTCACCAAGAGACTGTTTTTCATTTTGTGTGCAAGTGTGAATAAAACACTGTTTGTTGCACAATCTGGACTCCTGGTTTTGCCTCTAAACTGCACCCGCACCGCTGACTACCAGAGCGACTCCCACATTTGGTGTCGGATGCGGGCATGCGCAGTGAGGCTGGCGTGAACGCCGAAGTTTTGTTTTTCTAAAGTGTATGGAATATATTAAGCCAGCAAAGCTGCAAGCAGGAGTTTCTGACAACATGGAGGCTGCTGTGAAGGCTCTCATAGAGGCTAACGTGCAGCAGCGGGAGACCAACCAACTATTGCTACAACATGTGATGGCGTTACAGGTGGCAGGAGCGTCCCACCACGTCCATGATGCCCGGAAGCGGTCCGTGCGGCGATCCCAAAATGACCCCGCAGACGACGTTGAGACGCACCTGGCGGTTTTTGAGAAGGTCGCCGTGAGGGAAAAGTTACCCCGTGACCAGTGGGCTGAGGTGGTCGCTCCGCTCCTGGCTTCCGGACCCCAGCAGGTGTTTTTTGACTTGTCGGACGACCAAGCCGGCAGATTATGACACTGTGAAAGGAGAGGTCCTAGCCAGACTGGGCGTGAACGTGCTGGTCCGCGCTCAAAGAGTCCACCAGTGGGACTTTAAAACGACTGAACCCGCTAGGCCGCAGTTCTACGATCTGCTGCACAGGCTGCAAAAGTGGCTGCAGCCCGATCTACTAAGTCCCACTGCCATGCTGGATCGACTGTTGGCGGACATCTTTTGGAGGGCCCTGCCTTATCCCCTCCAGCACTGGATCGGCCAGGTATCGCCCACCAATGCCCTGGAGATGGTCGACCTGGTAGAGCGCCACGAGGCCACCAGAAACCTGCAGGGGACTCTTGCGGGAAGGGGTCAGTCAAACCCCGGAGGCCTCTGCCCCAGTTCCGACGTCCGGCGACAGAGCGGCCTGCCCGGAATATACCCCCTGCGAGTCCGCCTCCCGTGGTATGCTGGAGGTGTCAGGAGCCAGGCCACATCAGGGCCGACTGTCCGCATCGGGATGAGCCGATGGATATGACCCACGGGGTCGCCACTCCCTGTATGCACGGAAGCTGTGCGCAACTGGCACCCGTGAGGTGCAGGACCATAACCACCTGTGTCAGGTAGAGGTGGGAGACTCTCTGGCGGTGGCTCTGCTGGACTCCGGGAGTTTAGTCTCCCTGGTAAGGGCTGCACTTGTACGTCCTGGCGGAGTATACTGGCCGTAAAGTCGGGGTCCTGTGCATCCACGGAGACCTGAAAGACTACCCCACTGCACTAGTGACTTTGTCCACCGCGGCTGGTAGGTGGACCCACGAGGTGGCTGTCGCTACTAAACTCCCACACGAACTGATACTTGGGAGGGACTTCCTCGGTTTTCCGGCGCTGTGGCCGGTAATAAAGGTATCTGAGGGACCCGAGACAGGGTGACCCTAGTGGAGTGGCCTGATACCACTGGAAGGCCAGAACCCTGGGAGCCCGAGTCTGACGGGCCAGCGGTAGGGGTGACCACTGCTCCAGCGGTAGAGGGGGAGACAACCCCACTGAGTGTAATGGTGGGAGACACGGAGGACTTGCCACCGGGACCTGAGTTGGCAGACCTCAATGTCTCCGGGAAAATTTTGGGACCGCACAACACCGGGACCAAACCCTCAACCAGGGCCTGGGAGAATGTGCTGAAATTGATGGTAAACCCCAGAAACCAGGGGCTGAATTAATGTTCCCACGATTTATTGTTCTGCAGGATATGTTGTATCGGGTGAACCAAATCCGAGGCGAACCTGTTGAACAGTTGGTGGTGCCCACAGCGTATCGCAAGCTTGTCATGGAGCTTGCCCACCAACATGTTCTTGGGGACACCTGGGGTGGCAGAAAACCCAGGACCGCATACTGCAGCGGTTTTATTGGCCCAGTGTGTTCAAGGAGGTAGAGAATTATTGTAAGTCCTGTCCGACTTGTCAGATAACTAGCCCCCAGCCACATTTCCGTAGTCCTCTGGTACCTCTGCCAATTATTGAAGTACCGTTTGAGCGAATCGCGATGGATTTAATTGGGCCTGTACCAAAGTCTGCCAGGGGCCACCAACACATTCTGGTAGTTCTCGACTATGCCACTCGGTATCCGGAGGCGGTGCCTCTGCGACATACTTCAGCTAAGCTCATTGCCAAAGAGTTAATGGAGATGTTTTCCCGTGTGGGCCTGCCAAAAGAGGTTCTGACAGACCAAGGGACCCCTTTTATGTCTAAAGTAATGAGGGAACTGTGTAAATTGTTGCGTATAAAGCAGTTACGGACGTCCGCTTACCATCCGCAAACAGACGGTCTTGTGGAGAGGTTTAACCAAACTCTAAAAATATGTTAAAGAGGGTGGTGTCTAGAGATGGGAAGGACTGGGATCTGCTTCTGCCCTATCTCATGTTCGCAGTGCGAGAGGTGCCCCAGGCCTCTACTGGGTTCTCGCCCTTTGAACTGCTTTATGGCAGACACCCTCGGGGCCTGTTGGATATCGCCAAGGAAGCATGGGAACAACAGCCTGTCCCCCACAAAAGTGTCATTGAGTATGTCGCCCAAATGCAGGAACGGATGGAAAGGGTGTTGCCCTTGGTCCGGGAGCATATGGAGGCAGCGCAACAAGCCCAGAGTAGGGTGTACAATCGTCAGGCTCGGGTACGGGACTTCAATCCGGGAGATCGGGTTTTGGTTCTGGTACCCACCCTTGACAGCAAATTCCTAGCTAGGTGGCAGGGCCCCTATGAGGTGATCGAGAAGGTAGGGAAGTAAATTACAAAGTACACCAGCCAGGCGGCGCAAGCCGGAGCAGGTGTACCACGTGAATTTACTTAAGCCGTGGAAAGATAGGGACGCGGCCGACGACCACAGCCCCGGCCAGGGCTTCTAGGTGAAAAGGGTCCAGCCCCACAGTTCGAGGCCTGTGAAGCCGTAACCACGGTAAAAATTGCAGACAGCCTATCTTCCAAACAAGTTCAGGAAGTCAGGAGTTCCTCAGTCGGAACACGGATGTGTTCTCGGACCTCCCTGGCCGCACGTCTCTCAACCGACATGACATCGCCACTGAGCCTCAGGCCAAGGTCCGGTTAAAACCATACCGGGTACCCGAGGCTCGGCGACGGGCCATCGCGGAGGAAGTGCAATTAATGTTGAAGCTCGATGTCATTGAGGAGTCGAAAAGTGAGTGGGCCAGTCCCATAGTCCTAATACCTAAGCCGGATGGGACGCTGCGGTTCTGCAACGACTTTCGCAAGTTAAATGAAGTATCCAAGTTTGACGCGTATCCCATGCCCCGAGTAGACGAGCTTGTTGAAAGTTTAGGACAAGCCCGTTATTTTTCTGTGCTGGACCTCACTAAAGGGTACTGGCAGGTACCCTTAACGGAGTCGGCTAAGGAAAAACCGCATTTGTTACCCGCAGGGCCTGTATCACTACAAGGTGTTACCCTTTGGCCTGCATGGCGCCCCGCCACTTTCCAAAGGTTAATGGACATAGTGCTGCGACCACATCGTCGGTACGCCTCGGCCTACTTAGATGATGTAGTCATCCACAGCACCGACTTGGAAAGCCATTTACCCAAGGTGCAGGCGGTAGTGGATGCCCTGAGGAAAGCCGGTCTGACCGCTAACCCAAAGAAGTGCTCCATAGGGTTAGAGGAGACAAAATATCTGGGATATGTAATTGGGCGGGGAGTCATCAAGCCTCAGGTAAATAAGGTAGAGGCAATACGGAGTTGGCCCCGACCGGTCACCACCAGGCAGGTAAAGTCGTTCCTGGGGATTGTGGGGTATTACATGAGGTTTGTGCCCCACTTTGCTACTATTGCTTCGCCATTGACAGAGTTGTTAAAGGGGCGTAAGACAGGGATGGTCCGCTGGAATGAGCAGGCGGAAAAGGCTTTCTCCGCCTTGAAATCGGCCCTGTGTGGGTCCCCGGTTTTGGTGACACCCGATTTCAGGAAGGATTTCGTAGTCCAGACCGACGCCTCTGAAGTTGGCCTTGGTGCGGTACTGTCGCAGGAAGTCAACGGGAGGAGCATCCCGTTGTCTTCCTCAGCCGCAAGCTCACCCCAGCAGAGACTAGGTACAGTATAGTCGAGAGAGAGTGCCTGGCCATCAAGTGGGCACTCGAGGCCCTCCGTTATTACCTGTTGGGCAGAAGCTTTCGCCTGGTGACCGACCACTCCCCACTCAAGTGGATGTCCTAAGCCAAAGAGAGGAATGCCCGGGTCACCAGGTGGTTTCTGTCTCTACAGAATTTTAAATTCACGGTGGAGCACAGAGCGGGCCGGTTATTAAAAATGCAGACGCGCTCTCCCGGGTACACTGTTTGTCCTGTGTCCACCCCTCAGGGTTGAACAAAGGGGGGTATGTGGTAAGGTGCAGGGTGCCGTCCTAGATGGCAGGTACGTGTCACCGAGGTTGCTGGCCTCGGTGAGGTGAGAGCCGGGTTTTTGTCTGCAGCAGCTAGTGCTGTTTGACTTTGTTAAATAGCATGGCTGCAAAGCCGATCCGGGCCGGCTCTTACTGGGAGCAGCTAAAGAGTAGGGTGGGTGGCTGCTCCCCACGGTCCAGTCCGAGTTTTGGGCTGGGTTTATAAACTCAGCCAGCACCACCAGCTGGGAGTGTGATTATCCTGGAGCTGCTAACAGGGCTGGGAGTTCTCTGTCCTGGAGGAAAGCGCTCAGCAAGGAGGTGTTGTGTTCCTGGCTACCTGAAGCTGGATTCTCCTGCGGCTGGGCCGACAGCGTGGTGCGAACCTGCACCTACACCTCCCAGGTGACTGAACCTTTGTTGGACTGTTTTTGTTTGGCTACGTTATTTCCGTTGTGTGTGAACTGTCACCAAGAGACTGTTTTTCATTTTGTGTGCAAGTGTGAATAAAACACTGTTTGTTGCACAATCTGGACTCCTGGTTTTGCCTCTAAACTGCACCCGCACCGCTGACTACCAGAGCGACTCCCCACACTGTGTATATAGAGAGCTGTATGGAGGAGGAGGTCCTATCAGTGATGACAGCCTTCCCTCTATGACTGTGTATACAGAGATAGCTGTATGGAGGAGGAGGTCTTATCAGTGACTGACAGCCTTCCCTCTATGACTGTGTATACACAGAGAGCTGTATGGAGGAGGAGGTCCTATCAGTGATGACAGCCTTGCCTCTATGCCTGTGTATACAGAGATAGCTGTATGGAGGAGGTGGTCCTATCAGTGACTGACAGCCTTCCCTCTATGACTGTGTATACAGAGAGAGCTGTATGGAGGAGGAGGTCCTATCAGTGATGACAGCCTTGCCTCTATGCCTGTGTATTCAGAGACAGCTGTATGGAGGAGGAGGTCCTATCAGTGACTGACAGCCTTCGCCTCTATGACGGTGTATACAGAGAGAGCTGTATGGAGGAGGCAGTCCTATCAGTGACTGACAGCCCTCCCTCTATGACTGTGTATACAGAGATAGCTGTATGGAGGAGGAGGTCCTATCAGTGACTGACAGCCTTCCCTATATGACTGTGTATACAGAGAGAGCTGTATGGAGGAGGCGGTCCTATCAGTGACTGACCGCCTTCCTCTACGACTGTGTATACAGAGATAGCTGTATGGAGGAGGAGGTCCTATCAGTGACTGACAGCCTTCCCTCTATGACTGTGTATACAGAGAGAGCTGTATGGAGGAGGAGGTCCTATCAGTGATGACAGCCTCCCCTCTATGACTGTGTATACAGAGAGCTGTATGGAGGAGAAGGTCCTATCAGTAACTGACAGCCTTCCCTCTATGACTGTGTATACAGAGAGAGCTGTATGGAGGAGGAGGTCCTATCAGTGACTGACAGCCTGCCCTCTATGACTGTGTATACAGAGAGAGCTGTATGGAGGAGGAGGTCCTATCTGTGACTGACAGCCTTCCCTCTATGACTGTGTATACAGAGAGAGCTGTATGGAGGAGGAGGAGGTCCTATCAGTGACTAACAGCCTTCCCTCTATGACTGTGTATACAGAGATAGCTGTATGGAGGAGGAGGTCCTATCAGTGACTGACAGTCTTCCCTCTATGACTGTATATACAGAGATAGCTGTATGGAGGAGGCGGTCCTATCAGTGACTGACAGCCTTCCCTCTATGACTGTGTATACAGAGATAGCTTTATGGAGGAGGAGGTCCTATCAGTGACTGACAGCCTCCCCTCTATGACTGTGTATACAGAGAGAGCTGTATGGAGGAGGAGGTCCTATCAGTGATGACAGCCTTCCCTCTATGACTGTGTATACAGAGATAGCTGTATGGAGGAGGAGGTCCTATCAGTGATGACAGCCTTCCCTCTATGACTGTGTATACAGAGAGCTGTATGGAGGAGGCGGTCCTATGAGTGACTGACAGCCTTCCCTCTATGACTGTGTATACAGAGAGAGCTGTATGGAGGAGGAGGTTCTATCACTGACTGACAGCCTTCCCTCTATGCCTGTTTATACTGAGATAGCTGTAAGGAGGAGGAGGTCCTATCAGTAATGACAGCCTTCCCTCTATGACTGTGTATACAGAGAGAGCTGTATGGAGGAGGAGGTCCTATCAGTGATGACAGCCTTCCCTCTATGACTGAGTATACAGAGAGGACCTCCTGCTCCATACAGCTCTCTCTGTATAAGTCATAGAGGGAAGGCTGTCAGTCACTGATAGGACCTCCTGCTCCATACAGCTCTATCAGTGACTGACAGCCTTCCCTCTATGACTGCGTATACAGAGAGAGCTGTATGGAGGAGGTGGTCCTATCAGTGACTGACAGCCTTCGCTCTATGACTGTATACAGAGATAGCTGTATGGAGCAGGAGGTCCCATCAGTGACTGACAGCCTCCCCTCTATGACTGTGTATACAGAGAGAGCTGTATGGAGGAGGAGGTCCTATCAATGACTGACAGCCTTCCCTCTATGACTGTGTATACAGAGATAGCTGTATGGAGCAGGAGGTCCTATCAGTGACTGACAGTCTTCCCTCTATGACTGTATATACAGAGATAGCTGTATGGAGGAGGCGGTCCTATCAGTGACTGACAGCCTTCTTTCTATGACTGTGTATACAGAGATAGCTTTATGGAGGAGGAGGTCCTATCAGTGACTGACAGCCTCCCCTCTATGACTGTGTATACAGAGAGAGCTGTATGGAGGAGGTGGTCCTATCAGTGACTGACAGCCTTCCCTCTATCACTGTGTATACAGAGAGAGCTGTATGGAGGAGGTGGTCCTATCAGTGACTGACAGCCTTCCCTCTATCTCTGTGTATACTAGGAGAGAGCTGTATGGAGGAGGCGGTCCTATCAGTGATGACAGCCTTCCTTCTATGACTGTGTATACAGAGAGCTGTATGGAGGAGGCGGTCCTATCAGTGACTGACAGCCTTCCCTCTATGACTGTGTATACAGAGAGAGCTGTATGGAGGAGGAGGTTCTATCACTGACTGACAGCCTTCCCTCTATGCCTGTGTATACTGAGATAGCTGTAAGGAGGAGGAGGTCCTATCAGTGATGACAGCCTTCCCTCTATGACTGTGTATACAGAGAGAGCTGTATGGAGGAGGAGGTCCTATCAGTGACTGACAGCCTTCCCTCTATGACTGTGTATACAGAGAGAGCTGTATGGAGGAGGAGGTCCTATCAGTGACTGACAGCCTCCCCTCTATGACTGTGTATACAGAGAGAGCTGTATGGAGGATGTGGTCCTATCAGTGACTGACAGCCTTCCCTCTATGACTGTGTATACAGAGAGAGCTGTATGGAGGAGGAGGTCCTATCAGTGACTGACAGCCTTCCCTCTATGACTGTGTATACAGAGAGAGCTGTATGGAGGAGGAGGTCCTATCAGTGACTGACAGCCTTCCCTCTATGACTGAGTATACAGAGAGAGCTGTATGGAGCAGGAGGTCCTATCAGTGACTGACAGCCTTCCCTCTATCACTGTGTATACTAGGAGAGAGCTGTATGGAGGAGGAGGTCCTATCAGTGACTGACAGCCTTCCCTCTATGACTGAGTATACAGAGAGAGCTGTATGGAGCAGGAGGTCCTATCAGTGACTGACAGCCTTCCCTCTATCACTGTGTATACTAGGAGAGAGCTGTATGGAGGAGGAGGTTCTATCACTGACTGATAGCCTTCCCTCTATGCCTGTGTATACTGAGATAGCTGTAAGGAGGAGGAGGTCCTATCAGTGATGACAGCCCTCCCTCTATGCCTGTGTATACAGAGAGAGCTGTATGGAGGAGGAGGTCCTATCAGTGATGACAGCCTTCCCTCTATGACTGTGTATACAGAGAGATCTGTATGGAGGAGGAGGTCCTATCAGTGACTGACAGCCTTCCCTCTATGACTGCGTATACAGAGATAGCTGTATGGAGGAGGAGGTCCTATTAGTGACTGACAGCCTTCCCTCTATGACTGTGTATACAGAGAGAGCTGTATGGAGGAGGAGGTCCTATCAGTGATGACAGCCTTCCCTCTATGACTGTGTATACAGAGAGAGCTGTATGGAGGAGGAGGTCCTATCAGTGACTGACAGCCTTCCCGCTATGACTGTATATACAGAGATAGCTGTATGGAGGAGGTCCTATCAGTGACTGACAGCCTTCCCTCTATGACTGTGTATACAGAGAGAGCTGTATGGAGGAGGAGGTCCTATCAATGACTGACAGCCTTCCCTCTATGACTGTGTATACAGAGATAGCTGTATGGAGGAGGAGGTCCGATCAGTGACTGACAGCCTCCCCTCTATGCCTGTGTATACAGAGAGAGCTGTCAATCACTGATAGGACCGCCTCCTTGACTTCACAGCCCAGAATGAGCAGGAATTTAAATGACTGAAATATAAGTTTTACTGAATCTTTCTCCATAAAACTATATATCAATCTGCTCAGCTCCTCCTGCTATAACCTGCTACCTGCAGAATAATTAGCATTTTCATGACGACAGGTTTCCTTTAAAGAGGTTTATAGGTGGTAACCACTGGAATGTAATTCCGACATAGCAATGGGTCTGAAGTGGCGTTGGTTTGGAAAACTGCACTTTACAGAACATTGTGGACTTTTTGGTCTAGGCACTGGTGGGAGTCCCAATTATAGGGGACCCAGTAGTTGATGTAATATGAAACTGCACATAACTACAATTTGCATACATGCCACTGTTTAACATTCCATATCCTTTGTTTCCCCAGCCTTTTAGAGGTATCTAGCAGTAGCTTATCCCCCTTTCCTTTTGATTATAAAAATGTATGGTTGCCCTGTGTTTTGGCATTAGCTGTAAGTTGAAAAAGCTTTCAACCAACCACTACCTTAGATGTAAGGTCAGCCTTTAGCTACCCCTACAAGATGAAATGATTGTCCATGAGATTGTTTGTATGAACGACCCCACCAGATTTATCTGGCCGACCAGGGAGTCAGTCCTTGAGCACAATGGCAAATGATCAGCTGAATACTCATGCAGTTTTGTCCGACAGTGGGCAAAATTTTTCAATGTGACTGATCACATTGTAAGCAAATGAAATTCTACTGTGAATGATCAGGCTAGTTATTCGATTAATAGGTGGCCAAATTTTGGAGGACTTTATTCTCATGTGTATGGCCTGCTTTAGGTTGGCCATACAAATTAGATAGCTGTAGCTGTAGCATTGAGAAGGGGCCAAGTTCCTGCCTTGCTGCCAGATATCTATGGTGGCATCTTATCTACCCTGAGAACAAAAGTATGTTCAGGGATAGTCAAATGGCCTCCATACAAATTAGATGGTTGGCCAATCCCACCGAAACAACAAGTATGGCAAAGAAATTTCTGATGACCACCAGCTCTTCTGAGAGCACTGCTACACAACTGTCCATACCTCACCTTTCTGAATACCTGAGAACATAATAAGAGTTATCTGAAATTACCAATGAATATTCAGGCTTTGAGCACCATTAGACCTGTGGTCCAATCTAAAGTCTGCCACAGCCTTCACTAACAGCAGAGAGGAGGGACAATGAAGCTGCTCATACACTCAGCCTTATTGGCTGAAGCCTGCGGTCCCATCCCTGGAGCATTTCTGGTGAACTCGCAGGAGTGGTGCCCGAAACATTTGAAACCTATTTCTTGCAACACTCCACTGACTAAACCAGGGACAGAGGCATGTATTACTTACTACTGCCTGCTCCTACCTATGTCTGTCAGCAGTTTGACAGAACTGCTGACAGACTACCTTTAACTTAGACACTGACTAAAATAATGCCACTTTTGCTAAATGTGGCCTAATGAGTCAGCACTAGAAGTATAATAGGGTATACAAACATGTCTATAAGGGCCTGTTCACATTACTGTTGTGGTGATGACAGATTTATAGCACAACAGACACCAATGTCTTCCAATGGATCCACTGATTTATTATGAGGTCTGTAAGTGCTAGTTTTCTGCGGGTCGGAATCTACGATGAAGGCTTCAAATTGAGCCTCCAATGCAGATGTGAACACAGCCTTAGTAGTTAAAAATGCTTTGTATGATGAACAGTAAAACTGGACAACTGCTGTGCAAGGAACTGCAGCAAACCTTCATTCAAGTGAATGAAGGAGACAGGAGCTCAGAGGTACAGGCAATATTAGCAACCAGCAGTGAAACCATTTTCATTCTTAGGAACATGGGGCTTCCAGAGGTTTCCCCCCTAAAATCACAAAGTGTAGGTATATCCTTTCAGCATTCTATCACTTTATAAGTTGGGAAGGACCCTTCAATTAACAATTAAAACACTAATATCAATACCATCTTGACTGGCAGTCATTTGAGATTTTTGGTGATTATTAGGATTTTACAAACACTGCTCATTATCTAGGCATACAGCCAAGGCTTCAGGCAGAGTAGACACTTCAGTTTTCTGCTTTCTATCAGAATTTTTAATGGAAAGAATACAGCAGTCTGCAATGTTATTCATGCCATTAAAAATATTCCAACAGAAACCTCATGGAGCCCATTAAGGCTCTTTAATGATTGAATGCGATGATGCTGGTGTCAACTGAGAGGAGAAAACTACAGCACTCCAAGTTTCAAAAGATGTGCGTTCACTGTGCTCACAACTGTGCGTCTTTTCTACCTCAATGAGTGGATAAAGATATGCTTTTGGTACTTGGAATACTGCATTTTTCTTTACCATGTCGTTTATTAGAGGCCCAAGGAATTGGGAGCTTTGCTGTTCAGCACCCCTTTGATCTATATTGATACAGGCTGTGGTTACGCTGCTGTTGTCCAAACTCTTGCAAGAACTATCATCCAATCACCCAACCCCCTTCTAGATAATTAAAAAGTAAAAATGAAAGGAAAATGAGCACAGAACATCTTCACATGGCATCGATTGGTGATCGTTAGAACTTAAATGGGAGCAGCACTGCAGTAACCAAGAATGGCCACTACACAGTGTACAAAGCTGTTTAGTTCCAATACCTAATTACGGTGCCCCAGCTCATGAAAACAGCTAATCTGAACAGATGGCAAGAGATGATATTGATGACCCATTCTAAGGATAGGACATCAATAGTTATAATACTAGTCAAAAGTCTGGACACACCTTTTCATTCCATAGTTTTGTTTTTTTCTACATTGTAGATTAATTTCGAAGACATGAAAACTATTAAGACAGGCATAAGGAATTAAGCAGTAAACCTAAAAGTGTTAAACTATAATATGTTTTATATTTTAGATTCTTAATAAAGTTGCCCCTTTCACTTTGTTGACAGTTTTGTAAACTCTTGGCATTCTCTCAACCAGTTTCATGAGATAGTTGCCTCAAAGGGTTTTCAATACAGCGTTGGCCGTATTCTACTACTGTCCTTATCCATATTATGGAAAGAACCACTCAACTTAGGCTACTTTCACACTAGCGTTAATATTTTCCAGTATTGAGATCTGTCATAGGGTCTCAATCCTGGAAAAAAAAACCTGCTTCCGTTTAGTCCCTATTCATTGTTAATAGGGACAAAATGTAACTGAACAGAACGGAATGCTCCAAAATGCATTTCGTTCTGGTCTCATACCAGAGAGCAAACCGCAGCATTCTGCGGTTTGCTTTCCGTCCTGGCATGCGTAGCAAAACAGATCCGTCATGACCCACAATGCAAGTCAATGGGGATCGGTTTTCTCTGAGACAATCTAACACAATAGAAAACGGATCCGTCCCCTATTGACTTTCAGTGGAGTTCATGCTGGATCCGTCTTGGCTATGTTAAAGATAATACAACCGGATCTGTTCATAACGGATGCAGATGGTTGTATTATTAGTAACAGAAGCGTTTTTGCTGAACCCTGCAGGATCCACCAAAAACGCTAGTGTGAAAGTAGCCTAAATAAAGAGAAATGAAATTCCATCAATACTTTAAGACATGAAGATCATTCAATACAGAAAATTTCCAGAACTTTGAAGGTATCATCAATTGAAGTTGTGAAAACCATCAACTGATATGATGAAAATAGCTCTCATGAAGACTGCTCCAGGAAAGGAACACCAAGAGTTAACTCTGCTGCAGAAGATAAATTCATTAGAGTTACCAGACTCAGAAACTGCAAATTAACAGCACCTCAAATTAGAGCTTACATAAATTCTTTGCAGGGATCATGTACCAGACACATCTCAACATCAACTGTTCACAGGTGACTGTGAGAATCAGGCCTTTATGGCTGAATTGCTGCAAAGAAGTAACTACTGAGGAACAATAACAAGAGGAGAACTGCTTAGGCCAAGAAACACAAGGGATGCACATCAGACCAGTGGAAATCTGTACTTTTGTCTGAATTTTGTCAAAATTTGAGATTTTTGATTCCAATTGCCAAGTCTTTGTGAGATGCAGAAACGGTGATGGTTTCTGCATGTGTGGTTTCCACCGTGAAGCACTGAGGGTGTGAAGGTGTGGGGATGTTTTGCACGTGACACTGTTGGAGATGTATTTAAAATTCAAGTACAAAGACATGTCTACCAAAGAATTCTGCAGTGACATGCCACCCCCTCCAGCTTGCGCTTAGTGGGACTATCATTTGTTTTTTTAACAGTACAATGATCCCAAACACACCTCCAGACCATGTACTGTAAGGGCTATTTGACCAAGAAGGAGAGTGATGGAGTGCTGCGTCAGATAACATAGCCTCCACAATCACCCAACCTGAACCCAACTGGTTTGGGATGAGTATGGCCACAGAATGATGAAAAAGCAGCCAACATCAACATCAGCACCTCTGGGAACTCCTTCAAGACTATTGGAAAACTATTATGTGACCACCTCATAAAGCTGATTGAGAGAATGCCAAGAGAGTGCAATGCTGTCATCAAAGTAAATGTGGGCAACTTTGAAGAATCTAAAATAAAAAAACATATTCTGATTTAACACTTTTATGTTTACTACTTAATTCTGTATGTGTTCCTTTATCATTTTGATGTCTTCAACATGAATCTAAACTGTAGAAAATAAATGGAATGAAAAGGTGTGTTCGTTTAAACTTTGACTGGTACTTTGGGTTCTGGAAAACCACTTTAACTTTAAGCTGTGGCTTAAATAAGTAGCAGAATGTGGCTTAAATAAGTGTTTATGACCTCTTAGAGATAAGATTTATTAAATGACCGGCACAAAGTTAAAGGGCTTCTGTCACCCCCACTGACGAATTTTCACTAGCTGACATTAGCTACTTGCTAATGTCAGCTGAGTTCAAACATATGTTTAATATCTTTTTTTCTGTTTGCAATCTTCTTAAAAACTTACTTTTGTCATATGTAAATTAGCTTCGCTACCAGCAAGTTGGGCGGGTACTTGCTGGTAGCCGCCGCATCTTCATGCCCTTGGAACGCCCCCTCTTCTTTTGATAGAGAGGGCCAGCGCGCTCTCCTCCTCCCGCTGGCCCTGTCTGCAGCTGCAATCCCGCGCCTGCGCCGTATCGGTCTTTAGTCGGCGCAGGCGCTCTGAGTGAAGGACGCTCGCTTAGGCGCTCCGTCCTCAGTGCGCCTGCGCCGATGACGTCAGCGCTACACCCGGAAGAAAAGACGCCGGCATCGCCTGGATGATAGACAGGGCCAGCGGGAGGAGGAGAGCGCGCTGGCCCTGTCTATCAAAAGAAGAGGGGGCGTTCCAAGGGCATGAAGATGCGGCGGCTACCAGCAAGTACCCGCCCAACTTGCTGGTAGCGAAGCTAATTTACATATGACAAAAGTAAGTTTTTAAGAAGATTGCAAACAGAAAAAAAGATATTAAACATATGTTTGAACTCAGCTGACATTAGCAAGTAGCTAATGTCAGCTAGTGAAAATTCGTCAGTGGGGGTGACAGAAGCCCTTTAAAGTGAAAGTACAAGTCACACAGTTAGAAAAACATTTAATCCTTTGTAACTGTCACGGATGTACCGAGACATACGGATGTTCCCGCAACAGGTGGAAGGAGATCTGTGAGACTGGCTACACGTAGTTTAATCTGACATGTTTTCCTTTTTGACGTCTGTGTTGTTTCTGGTGCTTGCCCCATCTTCTTTCCCCAGGTGTGGCTATTGTCATAATTTAACCTTCTCTATTTATTGTTCTTTCTCCCACTATGGTTAGCTTGTGTTTGGTTCTCGGCTGAGTTACTGTTGCTAACAAAGCTTCATTGAAGACAAGTGTTTCCTTTCCCTTTTGTATTTTGTTTATATATATATATGTGTGTGTGTTGCCTTTCCCTGTTGTTTGTCATTAAGCCTGAGGGAGACTCCTGTTCGTCCTTCCCTTTGGAGAAACAGGTAGACTCAGTCCTGACATTAGTTCCAGGGTTTTATAGGGTAAGATAGGATTCTAGGTATCCGGTGTATAAACTTGCCTACCTTTGGGGCCTGTTCATACTGGTAGACTGTCAGGACTGGAGTTAGGGTTTTCTCTAGGCGGTGTCCATCTTCCTTCCCTAGTTTCCAGGTCTTATTTCAGTATCCCCTTTCTCTCCTATGCTCGTGTGGTGTTTTCCTCCCACACACAAGTGTGACATTATAAACCGGCAAAAAACGTCATTTTTGCTTGTTTCAGTACAGCCATGGATCCTATTGCTGCACTGGCCGGACAGCTGCAGGGGCTGTCTGTGGAGGTAGCTGACCTCCGCACGACCGTCTCGCAGACCCAGAGACCACAGGCTGCCGGTCCTACTGGTGGTGGTGGTTACCAGGCCTGTCTTGAGCCTAAAATTGGGCTTTCATTTTGTTTAGGGAGGCGTGCAAATTGTATTTTAGGCTACGTCCACACTCATCTGGGGATGAGAATCAGAGAGTTGGTGTGGTTATTTCATTGCTTAGGGGGACGCTCAGTCATGGGCTTTTTCTCTGCCGACCGGATCGTAGTCTCTCTGGCCGGTGGATGAATTTTTTAAAGCTCTGGGTCTCATCTATGATGACCCGGATCGGATCTCCCTGGCCGAGACCAAGCTATGTGGCCTTCATCAGGGAGAGCGTTCTGCTGAGATCTATTGCACTGAGTTTAGGAGGTGGGCTATGGATACTGAGTGGTCAGTTTTGTCAGGGATTATCAAAGATGCTGAAGGAAGCTTTGGCCTTTCATGAGAATCCTGACTCTCTGGAAGCGGCTATGTCTCTTGCAGTACGCATTGATAGACGCCTGAGAAAGAGATCTAGGGGCCCCCACTCTCAAGATGTACTATCACATAACGTATCATTTTCCTCTGACACTTTGGGTGAAGATATTCCTGGGTTTATGTCTGGGGACGAATCCATGCAGTTAGGGGGAGCTACTCCCAGATCCACTTTTAAGCATTCCGGTCGTGGGAGTGTGCTCTTTTTCTGTATGTCCATGCATTTTTTTTCTGCATGTCCATGCATTCAGCCTCAAAAAGAAAAAAAAAGGGGATGTTAAATTCCCATCTGACTCTTTGAGGGGTGGGAGGAGAGTCAGAAAATGTGCATTTGTCTTTGCCTGGTAGTACCCGATTTCTCCTGACTGCTGAGGTGGCGCTAGAGTCCAAGACAGTGGGGATTGAGGTGTTTTATCGACAGTGGGGCAGGGGTGAAACTGATTGATGCTCAGTTCGTCCGTATGCACAGGTTGTCTCCAAGTGCATTAGAGAAAAACATTTCCATTTTTGCTATTGATTCTGCACCTCTAACTTAGAAGTATTTATCTCAGATGGTGCATGACATCCGATTAAGAGTGGGTGACTTTCATCAGGAATACATCTTGTGTTTTGTGTTGGAGGGTCTCCCTGCTCCGTTGATTCTGGGTTTACCCTGGTTAAGTAGGCACAATCCAACCATCGATAGGCAAGCTAGACAGATTCTGGATTGGGGTGATTACTGCGTTAACAATTGTCTGAATACATCTTTTTCTGATTTAACCACTAAAACATTAGCCTTTTTTATATCTGATTTTGCAGATGTATTTTCTGAAAGTGGATGCCAGGATTTACCTCCGCATTGGGAATATGATTTTCCTATGAACCTTATTCCCAGAGCTAAATTGCCCAAATCTAGGTTGTCTAACCTTTCTGGACTGGAAAGAACGGCCATGAGAGAGTATATTACCGAGAGTTTGGCTAAAGGACACATAAGACCTTCCAAATTTCCAGTGGCAGCAGGGTTTTTCTTTGTTAAAAAAAGGACGGAACTCTTAGGCCATGTCTGGATTTCCGTGAGCTCAATCGCATTACTGTCCGTTATCCTTATCCCCTTCCTTTGATTCCTGATTTGTTTAACCAGATTGTTGATGCCAAGGCATTCTCCAAGTTGAACTTAAGGGGGGTATATAATCTGGTCAGGGTCAAGGAAGGAGATGAATGGAAGACGGCTTTTAATACCCCAGAGGGTCACTTTGAGAACCTGGTCATGCCTTTTCGATTGACCAATCCTTCTATGGTTTTCCAGCATTTTGTGAATGACATTTGGGGCAACTACAGTACCCTGAAAGGTTATCAAAATTAGGGTTATTCACTTTAGAAAAAAGACGACTGAGGGGAGATCTAATAACTATGTATAAATATATCAGGGGTCAGTACAGAGATCTATCCCATCATCTATTTATCCCCAGGACTGTGACGAGGGGACATCCTCTGCGTCTGGAGGAAAGAAGGTTTGTATACAAACATAGAAAAGGATTCTTCACGGTAAGAGCAGTGAGACTATGGAACTCTCTGTCTGAGGAGGTGGTAATGGTGAGTACAATAAAGGAAATCAAGAGGGGTCTGGATGTATTTCTGGAGTGTAATAATATTACAGGCTATAGCTACTAGACGGGTCGTTGATCCAGGGAGTTATTCTGATTGCCTGATTGGAGTCGGGAAGGAATTTTTTTCCCCTTAAGTGGGCAAAATTAGCTTCTGCCTCACAGTTTTCTTTTTGCCTTCCTCTGGATCAACTTGTAGGAAACAGGTCGAAATGGATGGACAAATGTCTTTTTTCGGTCTTATATAATATGTTACATTTTTTATCACCTGGTGGGGAGGTTTGACGTAATGTATTTGGATGACACTAATTTATTCTCCAGACGTGAAAACTCATCAGGATCACGTTAGACATCCTAAAAGATAATAAATTGTAGGCAAAATTAGAGAAGTGTGTTTTTGCTGTACATGAGGTGCAATTATTGGGCTACCTGCTGTCATCTTCAGGTTTTGGAATGGATCCAGAGAAAGTCCATGCCTGACATGACTAAGAAAGGGACGGATGTGTGGTCTGATTCGGCGTTGCGAGCCTTTTCTGCGGTTAAGGAGTGTTTCTCTTCTGCCCCTATATTGGTGCAGCCGATGTATCACAACCTTTCATTGTGGAAGTTGATGCGTCCGAGGTGAGGGTAGGAGCAGTTTTATTGCAGGGCCCATCACCTGGTAAATGGCACCCACGTGCATTCTTTTCTAAAAAACTCTCTGCCTCAGAGAGAAATTACAATGTGGGTAACAAAGAGTTGCTGGCTATTAAGTTGGATTTTGAAGAATGGCGTCATTGGTTGGAAGGGGCAATTCATCCAATCACGGTGTTCACAGATCACAAAAATCTGGCTTATCTGGAGTCAGCTAACGACTGAACCCGAGGCAGGCCAGATGGTCTTTGTTTTTCACCAGATTCAACTTCATTGTCCTGGGGTTAAGAACGTTAAGGCAGATGCCTTGTCACGTAGTTTTCCAGGAGGTGTTGATTTTGAAAATCCGAGTCCGATACTGTCGGAAGGGGTGGTGATATCCGCTCTATACCCTGATCTAGAGGTGAAGGTGTTAGAGGCTTAGGGAGATGCATCGGAGTCTTGCTGCCCTGGGATATTGTTTGTTCCATCAGAATTGCGTCATAAGGAGTTTGAGGAACATGACTGTACAGTTCTTACGGGACACCCTGGGAGTAGATCAGCTGCCGACCTCATCTCTCGTAGATTCTGGTGGGCGGGGTTGCGTAAGTGTGTTGAGGACTATGTGTTGGCCTGTAGCATCTGTGCACGCGCTAAGGTGACACATACTCGACTTTCTGGATCTATACTTCCTTTGCCTTGCCCATCCCGTCCAGACCATGGACTCACTTGTCTATGGATTTTATTACTAATCTGCCTAATTTGTCTGGAAAGACAGTAATTCTGGTGGTAGTAGTTTGTTTTAGTAAAATGGTGCACTTTAGAGCATTACCTGGCCAACCGAATGCTAAAACACTTGTGCAAGTGTTTGCTGACAACATTGTGAAACTTCATGGCATTCCCTCTGACGTAGTCTCAGATCGTGGGACTCCGTTTGTGTCCAGATTCTGGAAGGTGTTCTGTACTCGGCTGGGGGTAAAACTGTCTTTTTCTTCAGAGAGCAGAGTCTGGAGACTTACTTAAGACGTTTTGTCTCTGAGAACTAGGAGGAATGGTCCTCGTTTTTGTCTTTGGCAGAAATTGCCATAAACAATCGTAGACAGCAGTCCACGGGTAAGTCGCCGTTTTTTGGGGCATATGGATTTTACCTACAGTTTGGCACATTTTCTGGGTCAGATACTTCTGGCATCCCTGAAAAGGAATGTTTTTTGTCATCATTGTTATCTATATGGCGGAAAATTCAAGATAACTTGATGACTATGCTCAACAAGTATAAACGTGTGGCTGACAGGAAACGTTATTTAAGGTTCGGACCTAAGAGTGGGTGATTCTGTGTGGCTGTCCACAAGAAACATTAAGCTGAAGGTTCCTTCTTGGAGGTTGGGTACAAGGTTTATTGGTCCATATAAGATCACTGCCATTATTAATCCTGTAGCTTTTCGTCTTGAACATCCTCAGGCTCTGAAAATTCATAATGTGTTTCACAAATCTTTGTTGAAGAGATATGTTGAACCTTTAGAGTCGTCCCCCTTGCCACCCGCTTCTGTCATTGTGGACAGCAGTTTGAAATTTCAGATCGCCAAGATAATTGACTCTCGAGTTCTCCGTAGATCTCTTCAGTATCTTGTTCACTTGAAGGGTTATGGACTTGAGGAAAGGATGATGGTACTGGCATCTGACGTGAATGCCAGTCATTTGCTGAAAGCCTTTCTTATGTCTCATCTGGATAAGGTTGTTCCTGGGTGCCTGGAGGTTACCCGTAGAAGGGGGGGGGGAATATACTGTTACCGACGTACAGAGACATACGGACATTCCCGCGACAGGTGACAGGAGATCGGTGAGACTGCCAACACGTGGTTTGGTCTGACATGTTTTCCGTTTGGATCAAATGATGTGTGTGTTGTTTCTGGTGCTTGCCACACCATCTTTCCCCAGGTGTGGCTATTAGGGTCATTTAACCTCCTCTATTTATAGTTGCTTCTCCGACAATACTGTGCGGTTTATAGCTTCTGTTTGGACCTTTGGATAGATTGTGGTTGGATCTCGGCTGAGTTCCTGGTGCTTCCATTGCTTCTTTGAAGTTAAGTCTTTCCTTTCCCTTTTGTATTTTGTTTGGGTTCCGTGTGTTGCATTTCCCTATTGTTTGTATTAGGCCTGAAGGAGACTCCTGTTCGTCCTTCCTTTTGGAGGAACAGATAGTCTCATCCCTGCTCTTAGTACCAGGGTCCTATAGGGCTTGATAGGACTCTAGGTATTCCTGCGTATGAACTCACCTACCTTTGGGGTCTGTTCATACTGAGAAAGCAGAAAATGCTCAATGCCATATGCAGTTGTGCATTTATAACCGGGGGAGCAAATCCTGCACATGTCAGTCAGCTCTGGTTGGGACTCACAGCCTCCTCCCTCCTCCCATTGTCACACTGGAGGCAACTGGGAGCTGTTTGCTGTGAGTCGGACCTTACGCTTCTGTAATTCGCCCACTGGCCCCTGGAACTGCCCACATGGCACAGGTAGGTTAGCGTTAGGTCCCGTGCCACCTGAGATACCTTGACGTGGTGCTCGGGCCCTGGTATGTCCTTTATATAAGAATATATTGGCTAAAGTCTTATTTTAACATCAGTGTGAGGATTTAGTCAGATATTGTTGATTGCATCCACCACAGTAGTGCACCTATTGTTCTAAAGGTCTGTTCACACGTAGTCAGTCAGTTTTTACTAGGAGGTGTCCAGGCCTGAATCCCTGTTGCCCCCTTCTCTCCTATGCTCAGTGTGGTGTTTCCCTTCCACACCGAGGCGTCACAGATCATTTAACCTTCTCTATTTATTGTTGTTTCTCCAATCTATGCTGTGCGGTTTAGAGCTTCTGTTGGACTTGTGGTTAGCCTGTGTTTGGTTCTTGGCTAAGTTCCGGGTGCTACTAAAGCTTCATTGAAGATAAGTGTTTCCTTTCCTTTTTGTATTTTGTTTATATATATGTGTGTGTTGCCTTTCCATGTTGTTTGTCATTAGGCCTAAGGGAGACTCCTGTCCGCCCTTGCCTTTGGAGGAACAGGTAGACTCATTAGTTCCAGGGTGAGATAGAATTCTAGGTATCCGGTGTATGAACTTGCCTATCTTTGGGGCCTGTTCATACTGGTAGTCGGTCAGGACTGGAGCAAGGGTTTTCTCTAGAAGGTGTCCATCTTCCTTCCCTAGTTTCCAGGCCTTATTCCGATATCCTCTTTCCTTCCTATGCTCGGTGTGGTGTTTTCCTCCCACACACAGCTTGACAGTAACATAACGACTCAATATTTTTAATAACGGCCAAGTGAAAATATGATTTTTATCCCAAAAATGAGTACAATGCAATCATAAACAAAAATTGCTTCCGAAGGTGTACATAGCCTTTAAGAAATTTCATCTTGTGCATTATTTCATCCACTAATTCACTTTTCTAATGAATATGATTGTGATTTATGATTACTTGTAAATCCTCTTTCCTTCTCAGTTGCTAAGTACAGAAAAATTCATAGATCCAATATCCATTTAACAAAATTTGTATTACTTGTATTTAATTTGCTAAAAGCAACATAATAATCTTACCTGTGATAGAACATTCGTGCCATACCCATCCTTTGCTTCTCGCCTCCTGATAAAACATCCTTCCAGTCTGAGACAGCATCCCATCCTGTATATAGGCATAAATATTTTAAGCATTCAGCTATAGCAAATAACACTGTTGCTTACATCACTTTTATTACCGTTTATTTAGGCTTTAAGTAAACTGTAGATTAACGGGGATATCTCACAAGCGAATATTAATTTACTCTGTTACACCTCTCAAAACATATTAATTTTTCAATTGGAATAATTTTTTAAAAGCTCCTATCTTAATATTGCTGTTATGTACTTTTTTTGCCGCTCCCTGCTGTTCTTATCATTTCATCTCAGAATGCCCACCTAATGTATCCAGTGGCAATGGTCATGAATGCTCAGTAGCCCAGTCCCACTGCTCAGATCCTTATGTTCATGGGCAGTTGAGTGAGGCCAGCCAATAAAATTCAGCCAACAGAAGCAGTTTCTTCTCTCCAGCAATGAACACAATAGGTGGATGTTCTGAGAGGGGATTATTCGCAGCGGCACTCTAACAAGTATGTACAGTAACTAGACACAGGAGCATTTTTATAAATAAATCCCAGTGAAAACTTGCTATCAATATAATTGTAAACTGGATTAACATTTATGGGACAATGGGTAGTCAATAGAGTGAACAGAGATCATATATATTGGGTGAAGATTATCAATAAAGCCTTGCTGTCTTGGATTTTAACAGTTTTGGCCTTTGAGAAACAGCATGTAGTTGTCTCTCTGGTCTCCACAAACATTTTATGTTCATTCCAAATATTCTAGCATTTTTGAAGTTTTTGCGGCACATTTAGTAAAGACTGACATTTTATAGAACAGGCATGGAAAAAAGTCAATTGAACTACGATATGCATGCCTTTTAATACATTAGTCACATCTTTTGCTGTTTGTGTGACAGAAACTGAAATGGCCGCTATGTGCAGGTATACATTCTAGTTACATTTAACTTAATTTTTTGGCATAAACTGTGTTAAATATGTTGAGCTGAGGAACCCCTAACCTATTCTGCTAAGGCATGCCCACTTTTTTAAAAAGCTGTGTGAGCAGTGGAAAATCTCAAAAATGCCAACTGCACAAAAATCAGCAACTTTTGTACACCAAAAAAATGGGCATATAGGTTTAGTCAATGTGCCCCTGTATGTTTTAATGTGTGGACAGGGTTACATTAATGCTTCAATCTGTATTACACTCACATAAATGTAAAAAAACATAGGAATATGTATGTATATCTCCAAAAACATAGGCCTTTTCGCCCCATTCTTTTTTCTGCATATGCATTGGACAAATGATGCAAAAAACATATGAGTTGTAGTTGTGCGATCCCTTATGCACAAAGAAACTCTAAAGCTAGTGATGTGTATGCTCAATAATGTTAAGGTCTGTTGTTTGCTGGACAAATAACTTGGGTACTAGTGTTTTATGTCTAAAAGCTCAGGTCCTGCATCTATATGTGTTTTATGTTGTGCTATTAAAGGGGTTTCTGGGATTTTAATATTGATGACTTATCCTCAGGATCCCACCCCCCCCCCCCCGCCAATCAGCTGGGTCAGGAGAAGGCCACACTCAGATCGATGGGAAGCTGTCCAGTTCAATGGGATGGATCGTTCCTATTCAACTGTTTAGGAATGAGCTGTCCTAAAGAAGTGAATGGGACGGCTTGTAATTACTCTTGCTCACCGCTACGATGTTGACGGTGAGCAGATAAACAATGAGGATAGGTCATCAATATTAAAATCCTGGAAAATCCCTTTAATATATTTTTTGTGATACTGTATTAAGGTGGGATAATTCCATGAGTTTTTTTTCCATACAATGCTGTAAGTGCTGCTTTCCATGAGTAAAGCTAGTCAAAGTTTTGTACACCTGTGTTCACTACAGGAAGTCAGAATTAGTTTATTGATGTAATCCCTGTTCCAAAATAAGTAAAATTCACAACCATTTCATGTGTGTGATGTGTATTGTATTCTCCACAGAGAATAGTGAAAATTCAAAATAAGGGTATATTTACACGGCCGTATTTGTTCTATGGTCCGCAAATCGGGGATCCACAAATTACAGATGCAGTCTGTGTGCATCCCGCCCCTTTCACAGGCCCCATTGAAAAAATACCTATTCTTGTCCATAAAACGGAAAAAAAAATTCTTTTGCAGCCCTACAAAAAAATAATTGGGTCCGCGTGCGATCCACAAATAATGCAAATCGGACACAGACCGAAAATACAGTTGTGTGAATGCACCCATGTTGCTGGCTACTATTATTTTGTAGACAATGCTGACACACTATTGAAAAATACAATCCAAAGACTAAGTAAGACATGTATAGAGTCTTATGGCTATTGTACAGCTATAATAGGTATTCTGAAACCAAGTAGCAAAAAGCATATACCTCCTTCCCTTTGTACAATATGATTCAGATGTACAATATCAAGAATACGCTCAAGATCTTCATCTTGATATCCTTTTTCATGCAAGTCATCCACAGAGTCGGGATAGATCACTTGATCCCTTAATGTTCCAATTGACATATATGGCCTAAAAAATATTATGTTATGCATGTTATGATATATGTACAGTATCTAGCTATCAGATATCAATGGTTATTGCCAGACATTAACACAAAATATTACACTGCAATCATCTTTTTAGGTATTTTACCCATATACTTGATGGACTGAACACTGAAGCAGATACAAAATTTAGTTTTCACTGGTTTCCCTGTGTTTTTTCTGGGCCATCTTACTTAATAATAAAAATAATTATTATGTCAAAATAATCCAAGCAGTAACGCACAAATTCGTCATTTTCAGTAATAACAGAAAAGATTAGGCCTTTTTGACAGCTTAAACTTGAAGCAAGTGTGAAGGAGAATAAAAAGGACTAAAGATTGAGTTGTTTCTGGAACATATACATAGATGTTTACAAACCCCATTGGGATGTATGGGAGATTAATCAAATTTTTGGTACAAATCTGCCACTCGTGAATACATGGTTAGACTTTATGGAGGAGATGTATCATCTTCCTGTGTTTCTTTTCTGGCGTAAAAAAGTTACATAGCAACTTGCGAGTTTCTAAACTCCACTTGCGACAAATTTTGTTGGAAGTGGCGTTATTGCGCCACCCTCACCGCTTTCAAAAGGGGGCATGTTGAGGACTGGGAGTGGGCAGGGTCAGTGGTTCCCCCACATTTATCATCATTTGTGCCTGTCTTAATTTGGGGCCGATCGTTTTTAAACATATATGGTGTTATTGGAAAAAAAAACTGTGGTTTGTTGTGAACAAGTGCCAAAACTTACACCTTAACAGAGGCAGAGTGCCTGCCAATATTTATACATGCACAAGTGGTAACTGTCAGAAGAAAGTGTCTTCTGAATGAGAATGGAAAAATTCTCCTTTTTACTTGGGAGCAGCAGCAGTACAGTGTGGGTGTGGAACGAGTAGGGCAATAGTGGCATGTGGCAGCAAGTAGGATGACATGCATGGAACAGACAACAAAGTAGATGTGTGTGCGGCTATGTTCGGTTAGAAGAATATTATTAGCCATGATAATGGTCAGTAGGGGTAATGGAAGTGGCAGAAGGAGGATCATCAGCAGCGAGCAGTAGGTGTGGCGGTGGTGGTAACAGCAGCAGCCATACAGTATGGAATCTGATGGTATGCAGGCAGACAATGGTATGATGGGGCTGGCAATAAGTAGCCACCGTCAGCAATGGCTGATCTATTCATTGGCATCAATCAGAGGTGTGTAAAAGGATCCATGCCTGATTAATTTTGACAAAACTAATGTTTTGTACACTGGTAAAGGATAACTTTGTCTGTTTGGGTGTGATGATGCCTCCTTCTACACTGAAAACATTTTCTGAGATGACACTGTAGGACAAGATAGTACATAAAGAGCAAACTGGGCCAGTTCTGGCCACTGTCCTAATTTGACTGCCCAGAAGGCCATAGTCTAGGTAGGAATGAACCTAGACTGATTTATGCCAGCCTGTAGCAGCAGGTGAAAAAATGCTCCATCATGATAATGACACTGAACCGGCAACTGCTGTTTCTGCTCTTTGTGGTAATGGAAATGGTAGGACGGGGGTGACTTGGTGGGGGGGAGGGGTCTCCTGGTCAGGCACGAGGGTGCAGAAAGATGCGGTAAGCTGTACACAGTGTATTCTGGTAATGCAATACTTTAGCCTACTTTTCTGCAACTAGAAAATATCACCCCATTTTACTTTGATAGAGAGGGTCTAAAAGCATGGCTATCCAGTTATTAACAGACTGCATGATGCTAATGATACAACTGTCCATACGTAAGCAAACAAGCATTCAGCTTGCCATGCTCTTCAGCTTTCAGATCTAACAGCTATTTGTTAAATAAAAACAAAAATTGGGAAATTGGGACCAGATAAGGTTAAGAAACACATATACATTAATTATTGAAATAATCCATATAAAAAAAAAACAATAAATAAAGAAAACACACTAAAATAATGACAAAAAGGAGATACCACCAAATCAAACGGGCACTTGTCAGAGATCAAGAAAAAAGCTGCCACGGAAGGCCAAGGCTAAAACCTTAAAGAACGTATACAATACAGTGCAAGGAGTAAAATGGTCTAGGTAGAGATTAAAGATTTTTTTCTTTTTTCCATGCTGATAGATCCACAGCTGAAGACCGTACAGGTGTAGGCTCAACCACAACAGGAGTGTGAAAAATGCTCCAGATGTTAAGACTGGGTAAGGGTACTTTCACACTTGCGGCAGAGTGATGCGGCAAGCAGTTCCATTGCTGGAACTGCCTGGCGGATCCATCAATCTGCATGCAAACTGAAAGCATTTGAAGACGGATCCGGCTACGGATCTGTCTTACAAATGCATTGCAAGAACGGATCCGTCTCTCCTCTTGTCATGCGAAGAGACGGATCCGTTATATATTCTTTTCACATTTTTACCGGATCCAGCATTGTGGTATTTTGAATGCCGGATCCAGCACTAATACTTTCCAATGGGAAAAATGCCGGCATGTGTTCCGTAATTTTGGACATAGATAATACCGCAGCATGCTGCGGTATTATCTCCGCCCCGAAATGTCAAAAAGACTGAACTGAAGACATCCTGATGCATCCTGAATTGATTTCTCTCCATTCAGAATGCATGGGGATGTGACTGAAGCGTTTTTTTTTTTTTTTTTCAGCATTTTTTCAGCATTCCGTTGACGGAACCATATGCCGGAAAAGAATAACGCTAGTGTGAAAGTACCCTAATTCTATAACAAAACTGAACATACAAACATTAAAATATTTTAAAAATGTAATTAAAAAAACATCTAATAAAATAGAGTGGCGATCGCCCAAAGGAGATTGGCGGATTAGAACAGGAAAATGCAAAAGAAGAAGAAAGAAACGTAAAAGAAAATGGGAAAAATAAGTAAATAGGTAAATATACAGAAAAGAAAAGGAAACAAGAAAAAAAAACTCCTCAAAGATAAGATGCAAAAGACAGATTTTCATTCAAGCCCGTAGGTGTCACTGTATTCAGAGTATAAATCCACTTGGACTCCCTCTGTAATTTTTTTCAGTTTACCCCCTCGTTGTGAAATGAGAATCCGATCAATACTAATAAATCTGAGGAGATCACCCCTAGAGTTATGGTATTGATGAGTGTTTGGGAATAGTTTTCAATGTGGAAATGTCCACTGTATCCTTTGCTGCCTCTATTCCAAAAACATGTTCACGGATGTGGCGTTTGAACTCTCATGATGTAAGTCCCACATAAATCAGATTATAGGGACAATGAGCATAATAAATTATGCCAGATGTAGAACAGGTTATCGTATGAGTGATTGCAAATTCTCTTGACCCATCCGAACTCCTAAAGTGGGTTGCCTTGTCAACATTCTTACATGCAACACAGCGATTGCAAGGTTTACATCCCCAAGGTGATCTAGAAGGACCGAAGGTGTTCCCACTAGATGAGGTAGAATAGTGACTTTTAACAAGTTTGTCCTTAAGGTGTTGGGATCATCTAAAAGTGATTGATGGAGTAACCGGTGAAGACTGTGCAAGAACAGGATCAGCCATTAGAAGGTCCCAGTACTTACTCAACGCTTTCCTGATTTCAAAATGCTGAGGAGTATAGGTAGAAATGAAACGTGGGATGTCCAATTCAGAAGTTTTTCTGGTCTGTGAAAACAAAAGAGTTTCTCTGTTGGAATACTTAGCTCGAGTATATCTACCCCTGATTTCTCATTTGTTGTATCCACGTGTCAGAAATCTCCATTGTAAATTCACCGCCTGATTTTCAAAAAGCTCCAAATTGTAGCAGATTCTTCTGGCACGTAAGAATTGTCCAACTGGGATACTTTTAATTCGAGATTTCGGATGTGAAGAACTAGCATGTAACAGCGCATTGACAGATGTTTCCTTTCTAAAGAAATCAGAAACCACGGTCCCATCATCTGCCACCCAGAATGCGACATCAAGAAATTCAATCTTCCAGGTGTCCGCCTTATAGGTAAGTTTGATATTCAGACCCTTTATAAAGGTATGGAGCTCCTCCAAAGAGCCTTGTAAGATGAAAACCATGTCATCTATGAATCGCACCATAGTTGTACCTTCTCAATTAGTGGTGCAGGTTCCGTAAGAAAGATCTGCCCCAGAAAGAGGTTGGCATATGAGGGCGCACAGGCTTCCCCCATCGCCATGCCCTGGTGCTGTAGGAAAAAGTGATCTTTAAAAGTAAAAAAATTATGCTGTAAGGCAAAATCCAAAACAGTCAACAGGAACTCACTAAGATCTGAATCCAAGTCAGAGGTCAACAGGAAGTGGCGACAAGCAGCCATTCCGTTAGAATACCGAATAGAAGTGTATAAGGGATAAATCCGACCTAAATTTAGACATGGGGTTGAATGTCAATTGTCGATATGTATTCGGTTATAATTGCCAGTTATAATTGCCGAAAGTTCTCCTTCTCATAAAGTGTTTTTGGCCAAACCACAACATTTCCCACTTTATCCACCGATTTGATGACGATATCCTCCAGAAGGTTCAATTCCCTAATTGCTCGTCTCATGATTTATCATGACAAATGGCTGTAGGGATTTTCTCAAATTCCCTAGATACCATTTGCACAAATAAATCCATATTGGGATAAAGGGATGAGGCTGCAAAATTTGAAGACAGAGGTAATAAACTTCTGGGGATCTTACTGGTCATGGGATCACATTGTTCATCCAATAGGTCCATCCGCCAGAGCCTTTTGTTCCTGTATCATTCAAAATTCCGAATCCAGGGTGCTCTTCTAAAATAAGTTTTTTATTTCACTTTTTTTATTTCACGTTTTTTTCTCTTTTGTTCAACTTGATACATTTTTTTCCTCCATTTTCACACATGACACACACCTTTTCTACTCCCTACTTCCTTTACCATTTTTCCTTTTTTTCTTTTTTTTTTCTTCCGCACTCTGTTTCTTTTTCACCACACACATCACATTCTTCACATTTCCTACTCTCTCAACAAAAAAAATTCATATTCTTATTTGTCTGTTTGCACTTTTCATTTTTCTTACCTTTGTCTCCTGTTCATACTTCTTGTTTTTACCCTCTAGCAAATCATACACTTTTTTCCACTCCTTTTTCCTGCTGTTTATTTCTACTTACTCACTCTTTCCTGCACTGTCACCGCTGCCATGAATCCCAGACACTTTGGTAGTGATTACTAGGTGGGTTTTTCTCCTTGGGTGTTTTGCCCTTATCTTAGCCAGAATCCTACTCCACACTGATGAGGGGCAACACCCCGAAAAAGCTTTCTGTGGATGGATAACTGGCTTAGGTCTTCCCCGTCACATCTTTAAAGCTTGCAAAAAAGCAGGATCTTGACATAGAGGCCACTTAATGTGGTGGATTTGGTGATCTCTGTAATGGGGACACCCCTTTGCTCGGTTTTCCCTTCTTCAAGGGATATCTGGCTTTCATTGTGTTGTAGACCCAATACTGGGGCTCCACATTTATTTTGCATATTACTGTTTCCCAGGAAGCTTTGCACTTTGGATTGCTGTGTTGAGACTCTTAAATGAGCCTCCGCTGTGTTTTCTGTAGCTGGTCTCCTTAAGATCAGCTATTGTTTTGTTTGAGTTGCCCTTATCTAAGATAGTGGATCTGGCAATTGCTAGATTCAGTGCCTGCACCACACCCCCCACCGGATCATGTGATCGATGGGGAGGTGTCGCATGCCTTTTGCTTATACTGGCCGGTCTAGGTGTGTGTTCAGTAATAGTATTATGTGTTTCTGTTGTAGCCATATTTTGTCTTAATAGGTGCTTGTGTTGAGGGTATCCTTCATTATTTCATGCTAGTATTAAGCGCAGTTTACTACTGCTCTTCTCTCTTCATCTTGTGTCACATGATCTCAATCTGCTAGATGCGCTTGCAGGAGGATACGCCCTGTGTAAATGGATGTATGATGTGAAGTGGGGCTTGGCTTATATGATTTTCATCATGTGTGACTAATTTGTAGTACTGGGTATATATATAGGGGCCTCTCTGCCTAAGGGCTCATGCACACGACCGTATGTATTTTGCGGTCCGCAAAAAACACGGATGACGTTCATGTGCATTCCGTATTTTGCGGAACGGAACAGCTGGCCCCTAATAGAATAGTACTATCCTTGTCCGTAATGCAGACAATAATAGGACATGTTCTATTTTATATATATATATATATATATATATATACACACTATATATATATTGTGGTAAGGTGCAAGGTGTCATATGCGATGGCAGGTACGTGTCACCGAGGTTGCTGGCCTCGGTGAGGTGAGAGCCGGGTTTTTGTCTGCAGCAGCTAGTGCTGTTTTGACTCTTTTAAATAGCATGGCTGCAAAGCCGATCCGGGCCGGCTCTTACTGGGAGCAGCTAAAGAGTAGGGTGGGTGGCTGCTCCCCACGGTCCAGTCCGAGTTTTGGGCTGGGTATAAAACACAGCCATCAGCTGTGTCTGAGGTGATTATCCTGGAGCCTGCTAACAGGGCTGAGGAGTTCTCTGTGCTGGAGGACGGAGCTCAGCAAGGTGGTGTTTCCCTGCAACCTGAAGGAGGAATCGCCTGCGGCTGAACCGACTGCTAGGTGTGAACCCGCACTTAAACCACCCAAGGTGACTGGACCCTGTGTTGGCCTGTTTTTGGTTTTGCCACATGATTTCTGTTGTGTGTGAACTGTCACCAAGAGACTGTTTTCATTTCTGGTGTGCAAGTGTGAATAAAACACTGTTTGATGCACAATCTGGACTCCTTTGTTTTGCCTCTAAACTGCACCCGCACCGCTGTCTACCAGAGCGACTCTCCACATTTGGTGTCGGATGCGGGCATGCGCAGTGAGGCTGGCGTGAACGCCGAACTTTGTTTTTGCTGAGCAAAAGTGAATGTCCTATATTAAGCCGGCAAAGTTGCAGCCTGTGATCCCCGACAAAATGGAGGCGGCTGTGAAAGCCCTCATAGAGGCTAACGTGCAGCAGCGGGAGACCAACCAGCTACTGCTACAGCACGTGATGGCGCTGTAAGCGGCAGGAGCGTCCCACCGCGCCCACGATGCCCGGAAAGCTGTCCGTGCCGCGATCCCTAAGATGACCCCTCGGATGATGTTGAGACCTATCTGGCGGTGTTCGAGAAGGTGGCCGTGAGGGAGAAATTACCCCGAGAACAGTGGGCAGAGGTCGCCGCTCCGTTCCTGGCGTCTGGACCCCAGCAAGTTTTTTTTTGATTTGGCAGACGACCAGGCTGCTGACTATTCCACGGTGAAGGGGGAGATCCTGGCCAGACTGGGGTAAACGTGTTGGTCCGGGCTCAGCGTGTCCACCAGTGGGACTTTAACGTGGCTGAACCCGCCAGGCCGCAGTACTATGAGTTGCTGCACAGGTTGCAAAAATGGCTGCAGCCTGAGGTTCTGAGTCCGACTGCTATGCTGGACCGGCTGCTGGCTGACATGTTTTGGAGGGCCTTGCCTTACCCCCTTCAACACTGGATCGGCCAGGTATCCCCCACCAATGCCCTTGAGATGGTCGACCTGGTGGAACGATATGAGGCCACCAGAAACCTGCAGGGGGTTCTTTGGGAGGGGGCCAGTCAAACCCCGCAAATCTCCACCCCAGTCCCGGCGGCCGGCCAAACCCGCCCGGGAGGTACCTCTTGCAGATCCGTCCCCAGTGGTCTGCTGGCAGTGTCGGGAGCCTGGACACATAAGGGCCAACTGTCCACAGTGGGGGAACCCATGGAGACTAATTATGGGTACCGGGCTTCCATGTATGCCCGGAGACTGTGTGCGACCGGCATCCCCGAGACAATGGACAGTCGTCATCTGTGCCAGGTGCAAGTCGGGGATAACCTGGCAGTGGCGCTGTTGGACTCAGGGAGCCTGGTAACCCTGGTAAGTGCTGCCCTGGTACAGCCCACCCAGTATACGGGCCGGAAAGTTGGGGTGGTGTGCATACACGGAGACTTAAAGGACTATCCCACTGCTGAAATGTCTCTGTCCACGGCGGCCGGCACCTGGACTTGTGAAGTGGCGATCTCCGCCAAACTACCGTATGAACTAATAATTGGGAGAGACTTCCTGGTTTTCCGTCACTATGGCCTGAGGTGAAAGTGACTAATAGCCCTGAGACAGGGGTAACCCTAGCAGAGTGGCCTGGTTCCTGTGGGAGGCCAGAGCCCTGGGAGCCCGAGTCCGAAGGGGCCTGCGGTAGGGGTGACCACCACTTCTGTGATAGAGGGGGAGACACCCCCACTGAGTGGGATGGTGGGAGACATGGAGGACTTGCCACCAGGTCCTGAGTTGGCAGACCTCCACGCCTCCGGAGATAATTTTGGGACCGCCTAACACCGGGACCAAACCCTCACCAGGGCCTGGGAGAATGTGCTGGAAATTGATGGTAAACCCCAGAAACCAGGGGCTGAATTAATGTTCCCACGATTTATTGTTCTGCAGGATATGTTGTATCGGGTGAACCAAATCCGAGGTGAACCTGTTGAACAGTTGGTGGTGCCCACAGCGTATCGCAAGCTTGTCATGGAGCTTGCCCACCAACATGTTCTTGGGGACACCTGGGGTGGCAGAAAACCCAGGACCGCATACTGCAGCGGTTTTATTGGCCCGGTGTGTTCAAGGAGGTAGAAGATTATTGTAAGTCCTGTCCAACCTGTCAGATAACTAGCCCCCAGCCACATTTCCGTAGTCCTCTGGTACCTCTGCCAATTATTGAAGTACCGCTTGAGCGAGTCGCTATGGATTTAATTGGGCCTGTACCAAAGTTCGCCAGGGGCCACCAACACATTCTGGTAGTTCTCGACTATGCCACTGGTATCCGGAGGCGGTGCCTCTGCGACATACCTCAGCTAGGCTCATTGCCAAAGAGTTAATGGAGATGTTTTCCCGTGTGGGCCTGCCTAAAGAGGTTCTGACAGACCAAGGGACCCCTTTATGTCCAAAGTAATGAGGGAACTGTGTAAATTGTTGCGTATAAAGCAGTTACGGACGTCCGTTTACCATCCGCAAACAGACGGTCTTGTGGAGAGGTTTAACCAAACTCTAAAAAATATGTTAAAGAGGGTGGTGTCTAGAGATGGGAAGGACTGGGATCTGCTTCTGCCCTATCTCATGTTCGCAGTGCGAGAGGTGCCCCAGGCCTCTACTGGGCTCTCGCCCTCGAACTGCTTTATGGCAGACACCCTCGGGGCCTGTTGGATATCGCCAAGGAAGCATGGGAACAACAGCCTGTCCCCCACAAAAGTGTCATTGAGTATGTCGCCCAGATGCAGGAACGGATGGAAAGGGTGTTGCCCTTGGTCCGGGAGCATATGGAGGCAGCGCAACAAGCCCAGAGTAGGGGTGTACAATCGTCAGGCTCGGGTACGGGACTTCAATCCGGGAGATCGGGTTTTGGTTCTGGTACCCACCCTTGACAGCAAATTCCTAGCTAGGTGGCAGGGCCCCTATGAGGTGATCGAGAAAGTAGGGGAAGTAATTACAAAGTACACCAGCCAGGCGGCGCAAGCCGGAGCAGGTGTACCACGTGAATTTACTTAAGCCGTGGAAAGATAGGGACGCGGCCGACGACCCCAGCCCCCGGCCAGGGCTTCTAGGTGAAAAGGGTCCAGCCCCACAGTTCGAGGCCTGTGAAGCCGTAACCACGGTAAAATTGCAGACAGCCTGTCTTCCAAACAAGTTCAGGAAGTCAGGAGTTCTCAGTCGGAACACGGATGTGTTCTCGACCTCCCTGGCCGCACGCCTCTCATCCGACATGACATCGCCACTGAGCCTCAGGCCAAGGTCCGGTTAAAACCATACCGGGTACCCGAGGCTCGGCGGCGGGCCATCGCGGAGGAAGTGCACTTAATGTTGAAGCTCGATGTCATTGAGGAGTCGAAAAGTGAGTGGGCCAGTCCCATAGTCCTAATACCCAAGCCGGATGGGACGTTGCGGTTCTGCAACGACTTTCGCAAGTTAAATGAAGTATCCAAGTTTGACGCGTATCCCATGCCCCGAGTAGACGAGCTTGTTGAAAGTTTAGGACAAGCTCGTTATTTTTCTGTGCTGGACCTCACTAAAGGGTACTGGCAGGTACCCTTAACGGAGTCGGCTAAGGAAAAACCGCATTTGTTACCCGCAGGGCCTGTATCACTACAAGGTGTTACCCTTTGGCCTGCATGGCGCCCGCCACTTTCCAAAGGTTAATGGACATAGTGCTGCGACCACATCGTCGGTACGCCTCGGCCTACTTAGATGATGTAGTCATCCACAGCACCGACTGGGAAAGCCATTTACCCAAGGTGCAGGCGGTAGTGGATGCCCTGAGGAAAGCCGACTGACCGCTAACCCAAAGAAGTGCTCCATAGGGTTAGAGGAGACAAAATATCTGGGATATGTAATTGGGCGGGGAGTTATCAAACCTCAGGTAACTAAGGTAGAGGCCATTCGTAACTGGCCCCGACCGGTCACCACCAGGCAGGTAAAGTCGTTCCTGGGGATTGTAGGTTACTACATGAGGTTTGTGCCCCACTTTGCCACAATAGCAGCGCCATTGACAGACCTGTTGAAGGGGCGAAAGTCTGGGAGGCTTAGCTGGAGTGAGAAGGCGGAGGAGGCTTTCTCCACGTTGAAGTCGGCCCTGTGTGGGTCCCCGGTTTTGGTGACACCCGACTTCAACAAGGAGTTTGTCGTACAGACCGACGCCTGGAGGTAGGCCTCGGTGCGGTACTGTCTCAGGAGGTCAACGGGGAAGAACATCCCGTTGTCTTCCTGAGCCGTAAGCTCAGTCCCGCCGAGTCCAGATATAGTATAGTGGAGAGGGAGTGCCTGGCTATCAAGTGGGCACTCGAATCTCTCCGCTACTACCTGTTAGGAGGAGGTTCTGTCTGGTGACCGACCATTCCCCTCAAATGGATGAGTCAGGCCAAGGAGAGGAATGCTCGGGTCACCAGGTGGTTCCTATCTCTTCAAAATTTCAAGTTTTCCGTGGAACACAGGGCAGGCCGCTTGCAGGGCAACGCAGATGCCCTGTCCCGCGTCCACTGCCTTACGTGTGTTCACCCCTCAGGGTTGAACAAAGGGGGGTATGTGGTAAGGTGCAAGGTGTCATATGCGATGGCAGGTACGTGTCACCGAGGTTGCTGGCCTCGGTGAGGTGAGAGCCGGGTTTTTGTCTGCAGCAGCTAGTGCTGTTTTGACTCTTTTAAATAGCATGGCTGCAAAGCCGATCCGGGCCGGCTCTTACTGGGAGCAGCTAAAGAGTAGGGTGGGTGGCTGCTCCCCACGGTCCAGTCCGAGTTTTGGGCTGGTATAAAACACAGCCATCAGCTGTGTCTGAGGTGATTATCCTGGAGCCTGCTAACAGGGCTGAGGAGTTCTCTGTGCTGGAGGACGGAGCTCAGCAAGGTGGTGTTTCCCTGCAACCTGAAGGAGGAATCGCCTGCGGCTGAACCGACTGCTAGGTGTGAACCCGCACTTAAACCACCCAAGGTGACTGGACCCTGTGTTGGCCTGTTTTTGGTTTTGCCACATGATTTCTGTTGTGTGTGAACTGTCACCAAGAGACTGTTTTCATTTCTGGTGTGCAAGTGTGAATAAAACACTGTTTGATGCACAATCTGGACTCCTTGTTTTGCCTCTAAACTGCACCCGCACCGCTGTCTACCAGAGCGACTCCCCACAATATATATACACTGCCTGTCAAAAAAAAAAAAGTCGCAACCCAAAAAAAAAGTCACACACTCTAATATTAACTCGAACAATACGAGTTACAAACTGGTACAGAAGGAGAAAGGGCCCTGCCCATGAGGGCTTACGATCTACATGGTATGGGAGAAGGACACAGTAGGAGAGGGTAAAGTTGGTCATGGCAGTATAAAGGCAGCAGGGTCACTGGTTGTAGGCTTGTCTAAAAGAGGTGGGTTTTCAGGTTTCTTTTGAAGGATTCCACTGTGGGTGAGAGTCCAATATGTTGGCGTAGCGAGTTCCAGAGTGTGGGGGATGCACGAGATAAATCTTGGAAGCGATTGTGGGAAGAGATGATAAGAGGAGAGGAGAGAAAGTCTTGTGAGGATTGGAGATTGTGTGTGGGGATGTATCGGAAAAGTAGCTCAGAGATGTAGGAGGGGACAGGTTGTGGACAGCCTTGTATGTATTTGTTAGTATTTTGAACTGAATTCGCTGGGCAATGGGTTGCCAGTGAAGGGATTGGCAGAGGGGAGAGGCAGAGGAGTAACACGGTGAGAGGTGGATTAGTTGGGCAGCAGAGTTGAGCACAAATTGGAGGGGTGCGAGAGTGCTAGATGGAAGGCCACAGGGGAGAATGTTGCAGTAGTCTAGGAGGGAGATGATGAGGGCATGTACAAGCATTTTCTCAGATACAAAGTTGAGGAAAGCGCGGATGCATGAGATGATTTTAAATTGGAGGTGGCAGGTGGTGGAAAGGGCTTGGATGTGTGGTTGGAAGGAGAAGGCAGACTCCATATACTGTAACGATCTTACCAGGGAGGAATAGCGGTGCCGCTGTACTGAGAGGACCGACAAATATTGCAGGCCCACGTGCACCGCTATCTGTTGGCGCGGCATCTTCAGGTACACTTAGCCCTTAGACCGGAACACCAAGCCATACGAAGAGAGTACCATGTCGAGGGCACTAGCATCCACCACTATTCCTCCCTGGTAAGATCGTTACAGTATATGTAGAAATATTTATAAGAGATTAGCGATCGCTCTATTTGACTATTACAGCAGGACGCCGCTGGTGAAACAAGGGAGCGGGACGCTGCTCTATCTACTGTCAGCACTTCACACTGTCAGCACTATCATGCAGATACACATTGGGTGTATCTGTCAGTGGGTGCACCTCTTGTGGTTCCCCAACACTCTTGTTGCGACATTCTACCTTGATTCATAGGAATATTCATATGCTGGATACCTAGGTCCTTATTTCCCTATATGGCCCTGGAATAAGGTAAGGACCAGGGACGACCCATTCCTCCCCAGATGGACGAATGGAAGTCTCTGTCTCAGGCCCAGATACAAACAACGGGGAATATAACACACACAATACAGTTAAGGAAAGACAAGACTTAGCTTAAAGTAAAAAACTGGCAACTCCAGAAGCACCACAGAGTACAACCGACCAGTTAGTTTGAAGGCAAGAAGAAAATTTATAAACCGCACCTCCAAGAGTGAGAAGCGGCTACTTAAAGGGAAGGTAAATTACCAATAAGCAACACATAAAGCAAGGGGTGTGGTATTCACCAAAACACAGACACAATAAGATCCACAAGGAACTTTAACAATTAAACCCAAGTCAATTTAACCCAAGTGATGCCAGTCTCTCTGATTTCCTGGTACCTGCCACGGGAACGTCCGTGACAGGCAGTCCCAGTCAAGTGGTGGGGTCGGAAGCCAGATTGTAACCGGTCAAAGATGGAGCAAGAGGAGAGGTGAGAGGACAATTCAGAATGGACATGTTGCTCAAGTAGCTTTGAGGCATATGGAAAGAGTGATATGGGGCGATAACTGGACAAAGAAGATGGGTCAAGTGAAAGCTTTTTGAGGATGGGTGTAATGGTATCATGTTTAAAACCAGAAGGGAAGATATTAGAGGTTAGAGATAGGTTGAAGAGATGAGTTAGGGCTGGGATAAACACTGTAGTGAGGTTAGGGATGAGGTGGGATGGGAATGGGTCATCTCTCTGATGTTGACTATCTTTTGTTTGAAGTATGTGGCAAAGTCCTCAGCTGAGATGAGAGGAGAGGGTGGGGGCGCTGGGAGACGGAGAGGGGAAAAGTGTTAAAAAGTTGTTTTGGGCTGTGGGCCAGGGAAGATACGAGAGATGAGAAGTAGGCCTGTTTTTCATCAGCAAGTGAGGATTTGAAAATGAGGAGGGATTGCTTGTATGTGGTGAAGTGATCCTTAGAATGGGATTTCTTCCATCGCCTCTCAGCAGCCCTGGAAGCTTGTCTGAGATTTTTGGTCAGGTCGGTGTGCCAGGGTTGTCTGTTGATTTTTCGGGTTATGTTGTGTGTGAGGGTGGCAACAATGTCCAGAGCTGTACTTATTGTGGTGTTATATAGGGTGCTGGCAGTATCTGGGTCTTGGAGGGAACAAATGGTAGAGAGTGGCAGAAGAGAGTCAGAAAGCAAGCAAAAGTCGAGATGTTTAAGGTTCATGGGGGGTTGTGTTAGTGTGTGGACCGGGGGAGCAGCAGAAGAGACGAGTGAAGAGAAGGTGAGTAAGTTGTGGTCGGATAGGGGGAGAGGCGAATTAGAAAGGTTAGATAGGGAGCGAAGACGGGTAAAGATTAGATCCAGAGTGTGACCATCTCTGTGGGTGGGAGCAGAAGACCACTGTAAGAGGCTGAAGGAAGAAGAGAGTGATAGGAGTTTAGAGGCGGCTGAGTGGCAGGTGTCAATAGGGATGTTGAAGTCACCCAAGATGATAGTGGGGATGTCGGCAGAAAGAAAGTGTAGGAGCCAGGCATTAAAGTGGTAAATATATATGAATATATATATATATATATATATATATATATACCTGTATATATACACTATATGTATATATACTATATATATACTGTGTATATATATAGTCACAACCATACTATTACAATGGAATTCACATCTGTGGTATAGTATAAAAGAAAGTAAGATTCCAAATACAAGTATTAGTAGCTTGCTAAAAGGAGTAACAGATGGACTAATTCTAAGTCTTATTGCTAGGGAAAAAAAAGATTTATATTTCAACACACTTTTATCCAAATGAGGAAATGAAAGAAGCCTATGTCCATCTAAGCAGCAGTAAGAAGGATTACATTGTATCTTAGTAAGCCTGATCAAACTGAATTGGTCCTGTCTGTTAATGTAGCTTTTCTCACCAAGTCAAATCTATTGCCAAAGAAGGCACGGAAACATGAAAAAATCTGGTAAATGTCCAGTTACCATTCCCAAAGGTATTTGCTATTTACAGGAACAAAAGTTAAAGGGATTCTCCAGGATACATTGTTTTTATGATTCCACTTATTATTGAATAATTAAAGGGCTTTGCAATACAGTGTTTATTCAACGTACATTGCACAAACTAAGGGGGGGGGGGGGTGTATATGCAGACTTGGCCAGTGGTGCACGTGTTCTTGCCCTTGCAGAAGTTGATGGGAGCCGCAGAGTGGGAACATAGAGCAGATAAGTCAACAGGGCAGAATTAAAAAAATATTCCTGGACAACCCTGTTAAAGAGGCTCTGTCACCCGGTTTAAGCCTACCCTACCAGGCATAAAGCCTAGTAGGGCTGATGACACAGACAAAAACCATACCTTTTTTTTCTTATGTAGTAGGTCTGGTGTGGCTGAAAAAGCAACTTGCAAATGAGGAATTCAAGCTCTCAGAGGTGGGCTTATGCCTTCCGAGCACTGCTTCTGCGACGCCCTCATTCATTGCTAATGTCGGCTTTGGGCACCTAATCACGCCCTAATGTCCTTTGATTCACAGCGCTAAACTGCGCGCTCGCTTCTATGCCGGCATGTGTGCACTGGATCTTTTCCTTCCTTCCTTGTGTGTATGTCCAGTGTACAAGCGCCATCATGGAAGCGAGTGCCCAGGCGCAGGATATCAGCACTAGACCAGCGGGTCTAGAGCTGTCAATCAAAGGACACGGGGGCGTGATTAAGTGCAGAAGGCCAGCATTAGCAAGGAAAGGGGGCATCGCCGAAGTAGTGCTTATAAGGCATAAGACCACCTCTGAGTGCTCGAATTCCTCATTTGCATATTTTTAAAAGTTCCATACGGGACCTACTACATGAGAAATAAAGGTATGTTTTTTGTCTGTGTCATCAGCCCTACTAGGCTATATGCCTGGTAGGGTAGGCTTGAACCGGGTGACAGAGCCTCTTTAAGGACTAGGCCTGTTTGGGCCAAGCTATTTTAATAGTTACAGATATGACAATGCCAATTATATGTACTTTTAATAATGAGTAAAGGAAGTTTTGTGTGTTTTTGTTTTGCATTTACACATTTTTTTTTTAATAAAGTTTTTATTATCTCAAAAAAGTACAAATTTATAAAAAGAACAAAATTACACAATCATCCCCAACCCAACCCACAACCCCCCCCCTCCCACCTTGCAGGAATAAAAAAAAAAAAAAAAACATAACTACTTAACCATCCCATTCCTTCCAGGTACTCTCCCACTTTGCATAGGACCCTCTTTGGCTGTACAGGATCTTCTCATAGCTTTTCACCTTCCTGACCAAACTTAACCAGTTCTTACAATCTGGGGCAAGAGAAGAGCACCAGTTTCTGGATACAAGAAGCCTAGCTAAAAACATCACTTTGGTCAAAAACCGGCGCTTTATAAGTTGACAATTAACCTCCGATAAATCCCCCAGGACCCAAACTTTAGGAGAATGAGGAATATCAATTTTAAGTCTCTGGGTCAAAATTGTTTGAACCATTCTCCAATAATTACGCACCGTCAGGCAATCCCAGAACAGATGTAAATGATCTGCCCTGGGGTCACCACAACGGGGGCAATCGGAGGAAACTCTAAATCCTCTCCTATGGAGCCATAAGGGTGTCACATATATTTTATGTATAATATTAAACTGTACAACAATATGATTAAAATTATGTGAAACTTGACTTAAATTATCCGTTACGTTCTCCCAATCCGGGGAGCCCACCTCTAACAGTAAAACAGACCAGGATCGTTGTCCTGGAGAAAGACATTCAAAAAAAAAAGTTTTCATCAAGTGTCTATAACAATGTGATAGTTTAACTTTCATACTACCTTTCTTAGAAATCAAATCGTGCAAAAATTCAGGGGTGTCTACATTAAGTGAGTGAATACTAGAAAGTGCCGACCTCAACTGAAAATACGCATACCAAGCCACCTCACCTACATTTTTCTTTTGCTTTAGCTCCATAAGAGACAGGATTTGTCCACTCTTAACCACTTGGTTCAAATATTGAATATTTCTCGTCCTCCAATATTGCCGACAATTCAGATCCTCCAAATTCAGAAGCTTTAAGTTATGCCATAGTGGAGTGCAGACAAGTGATGCCTCAACTTTAAACCAGCTCTTTATAACCAGCCAAGCTTTTGTAGCCATTCTGCAGAAAAATTTATAGCCAGTCTGTGTATTCAGTAAATAATCAGACTCTAATACTGTGAATAAATCCGAAAAACCTGAATCTTTCACCAATTTTCTGCAGAGATGGCTATTCTCCCAGTCATTAAAAAAGCAAAGTTGAGAGGCCATAAAATAACCCCTAAAATAGGGGAGATTAAGACCTCCCCCATTATAGGGCATAGAAAAATAGAGCGCCTTTAATCTCACACGTTTACACATTTTTAAACATTTCCTTTTTTTTTTTACATTTCTTAAGGTACTTGAACACTAGGGAGCTTGATTACTAGAATATAATACACTGTAATACATATTTGTACATATATGGGGTGTCAGTAACCTTGTCAAATCCCTTAGATGTATGGGTTGCTATCAACCAAGACATCATAGGTGTTAAATGGCTGAGATCAAAGTTATCTCCAATACTGACCGTTTTAGCGGAAGTGCAGCTATGTATTATTGCCATCTCTCGCTGTGGATGACAGAAGCACAGTGTCTGTGCCCATGCCATCCCATGGATGTAGTTGAACGTACATTTTCGGAAAAATACCACAAAAATGGATGTACCATTACCTTCACTTGCAATAGGTTAAAATGCAATTCTGCACTTTTTAATGTTTTACTAAATATTTATGGCATAATAATCGTATTGTGTGTTAGCGAATGTATCTTGTCATGGCAACCTTTTTCAAATGGGTACCTACATTCGCTTTATGCATGTAAAGAGGAGATTTACCTCTTTTTCTTGGCTATGCATACTGCATTCTGATTAATTTAGGATGAAACAAGCTATATATTTATCACTAATGAAAAGCTCATAAACTGTTATAACAGGTGATGGCCCACAAAAAATATTCTACTTTTTGAAACTAGCACCTGTATCTGAATTCTTTTGTAATTGCATATACAGTATTTAAAAATTTTGTATAGTCAGTTTGCTATTCAATAAAATGTGTCTGTATAGCGCCACCTGCTGTTTTTCTAATTTCTCCCTCCAGCTCACTTCATCCTTCAACTGCCACCAGCTGCAGTAGAAAGGACAAGCCCCCAGAGAAAGTGCACGCCCCCTAGGTTGCCAGCTTGAAATAAATCTAGTGGAGCAACTGGAGAAATGAGTTGAGAGATCTCTGGATCCATGTGAGGTACAGGGCTGGTTGTAACTCTGTTAAAGATAATCATGTACTATTTGATATAGGATTTTCGGCCACTTACGTCCTGAAAGCAGCTCCGTTCCAGCATGGAGGATCCCATCCATGCTGCTTCAAGTTCCTGACTCTGGTCATGTATATTGCTGTATCTATTTTATGGCCTCAGTAGTAATGTATCTCTAAGCTGCAAGTGAGATTTAGTACTACTTGACGCTTTCATGTCCCCACTGAGGCCAGTGACTGACTCTTAGGTGCATATAATCAGTGAAGGGTAGTAATTAAATTTGGTTTGGGGGTCTGACAACCATTTAGATCAACCAATAGATTCATATAGGCTACAGAGCTATTTTGGCTGCTGTATAGTCACTGAGGGTAAAGGTTACATTTAAAAAGGTGTTGATTTTTATTACGATATTCAAGAGTTCTGAATTATCACCATTTTAAGTTTGCTTACAGAAGTGGGGAGGCTGACAAGTTTATCCTCTGCAACGCACCTTATCAGGATTGTCTGGGCTACAGTGGATTGACAATATGGTTAGCACTTTTCAGTAATGCACTGCCTCTTGCTTGAACACTACTAAACAAAAATTGCTAATCAAAAATATTATAGTCAAAATAGGACATACCTTTGGGGGATATAAAACATATTTTCTGGCGGAGGTTTGTATAGAACGCCTTCGTAAACTGGCCACAAACCTCCTAGAATTCTGAACAGAGAACTTTTACCGCAACCATTGGGTCCAGTGATGAGGAGATGCATTCCTTCCTTTACCTAAATGAAAAAAGTCAAGTCCTTAGCTGTCTAACAGTAATTAATAGTGGTAATAAATGAGCATCAGATAAATTTGCATGGTAACAATAAAGCAGTACACATGACACGTTTCATATACTTGAGGTTAGTCTAATGGGAAAAGGCTACTATGTCCATTGAGGATGAAGAAGAGAGCTATAAGCCCTTCATTTTGGAAATAGGTAGGGGCACTAGTTTCTTGACCCGCCAATGTTACATGTTACTCTCCTTTAACCCCTTAAGGACACGGCCCTATTTCACCTTAAGGACCAGGCCATTTTTTCAAAATCTGACCAGTGTCACTTTATGTGGTGATAACTTTAAAACACTTTTTCTTATCCAGGCCATTCTGAGATTGTTTTTTCGTCACATATTGTACTTCATGACAGTGGTAAAATGAAGTCGGAAAATTTAATTTTTATTTATAAAAAAAATACCAAATTTACCATAAATTTGGAAAAATGTGCAATTTTCCAAGTTTCAATTTCTCTACTTCTATAATACATAGTAATACCACCAAAAAGAGTTATTGATTTACATTCCCCATATGTCTACTTCATGTATCGATCATTTTGGGAATGCCATTTCATTTTTTGGGGACGTTACAAGGCTTAGAAGTTTAGAAGCAAATCTTGAAACTTTTCAGAAATTTTCAAAAACCCACTTTTTAGGGACCAGTTCAGGTCTGAAGTCACTTTGTGAGGCTTACATAATAGAAACCACCCAAAAATGACTCCATTCTAGAAACTACACCCCACAAGGTATTCAAAACTGATTTTACAAATGTCATTAACCCTTTAGGTTTTCCACAAGCGTTAATGGCAAATGGACATAAAATTTTAGAATTTCGATTTTTTTGGAAAATTTTCCATTTGAATCAATTTTTTCCAGTAACAAAGCAAGGGTTAATAGCCAAACAAAACTTAATATTTATTCCCCCGATTCTGCAGTTTGCACGAACACCCAATATGTGGTCGTAAACTGCTGTATGGCCAAACGGCAGGGCGCAGAAGGAAAGGAACGCCGTATGGTTTTTGGAAGGCGGATTTTGCTGGACTGGATTTTTGACACCATGTCCCATTTGAAGCCCCCCGATGCACCCCTAGAGTAGAAACTCCAAAAAAGTGACTCCATCTAAGAAACTACACCCCTCAAGGTATTCAAAATCAGTTTTACAAACTTTGTTAACCCTTTAGGTGTTCCACAAGAGTTATTGGCAAATGGAGATGAAATTTCAAAATTTTAATTTTTTGTTACCTTGCCTCAAAAGAAGTGTAATATAGGGCAACCAAAAATCATATTTACCCTAAAATAGTACCAACAAAACTGCCACCTTATCCTGTACTTTCCAAAATTGGGTCACTTTTTTGGAGTTTCTACTGTAGGGGTGCATCAGGGGGGCTTCAAATGGGACATAGTGTCAAAAAACCAGTCTAGCAAAATCTGCCTTTCAAAAACCATATGGCGTTCCTTTCCTTCTCTGCCCTGCCGTTTGGCCATACAGCAGTTTACGACCACATATGGAGTGCTTGTGCAAACTAGAGAATAGACAGGGCAATAAATATTGAGTTTTGTTTGGCTGTTAACCCTTGCTTTGTTACTGGAAAAATGGATTAAACTGGAAAATTTGCAAAAAAATAGTTGTTTTGGGACCGTTTTGTATTTTTTGTTATTTACATTGTTGAACTGACAGGTTAGATTGTGTGCTATTTCTATAGAGCAGGTTGTTATGGACGCGACAATACCAAATATGACTACTTTTTGGGGGGTTTTGTTTCAGTTTTACATAATAAAGCATTTTTGAAAAAAATAATTTTTTATTGTCTCCACATTCTGAAAGCCATAGTATATTTTTTGGGCGACTGTCTTATGTCGGGGCTCATTTTTTGCGGGATGAGATGTCAGTTTGATTGACTATCTTGGGGTGCATATGACATTTTGGTCGCTTGCTATTACACTTTTTGTGATGTAAGGTGATAAAAATGGCTTTTGACACCGTATTTATTATTATTTTTTTGCTGTGTTCAGCTGAGGGGTTAGGTCATGTGTTATTTTTATTGAGCAGGTTGTGACGGACGCGGCGATATATAATATGTATACTTTTTGTCTCAGGTTGGGTATAATTTTTGCGGGATGAGGTGACTGTTAGATTGGCACTATTTGGGGGGTCATATGACTTTTTGATCGCGTGGAGATACCTAATATGTCTATTTTTTTTTTTTTTACGTTTAACACTAAAAAGCATTTTTTAAACAAAAAAAATCATGTTTTAGTCTGGGAGGCATAGTTTTTTTATTTTTTGAGCAATTGTTTTAAGTAGGGGCTCATGTTTTGCGGGATGAGATGGCGGTTTGATTGGAACTATTTTGGGGGGCATACGCCTTTTTGATCGCTTTGTATTACACTTTTAGTGATGTAAGGTGCCAAAAAATGGCTTATTTACACCATTTTTTGGTTGTTTTTTATGGCGTTCACATGAGGGGTTCAGTCATGTGATATTTTATAGAGCAGGTTTTTACGGACGCGGCTATACCTAATATGTGTAGTGTATATAATTTTTTTAATTTTTATTCAGTGATGTGTATTTTTTAATTTTTACTTTTTTTTTTTTAACTTTTTTACATATTTTTTTGACCCAGACCCACTTGGTTCTTGTAGATCCAGTGGATCTGGTGTCTGTACAATACAGTACAGTACACTATACAGTGCACTGTGCTGTATTTTTTACTTTACAAAATCTGAATAGACCTTTAGCAGGTCTATTCAGACTTTCAGCACCATGGAGAGCAGGACGCTTCTGAAAGCGTCCTGCTTCCATGGCAACCATCACCCGCTGCCATAACAGAGCAGCGGGCGATAGGAAGGGAGGAAGGGGGGCTCCCTCCCTCTGCGATCCCATCCTAACGGGGGGCTCCCTCCCTGTTAGCCCCTTCCAAACCGCGGTCCGTATGGAAGGGGTTAAACGGCTGGCATCTGATCAAGCACAGATGCCAGCCGTTTCTATCAGAGTGTCAGCAATGTGCTGACACTCTGATAGATCCACTAGACACCAGGGAAGAATACAGAGGCCTCCCGCCACCCACAACCACCCTCGCAGCCATAATATGATTGGGGGCTGCAGGGGGGGTTAAAATGTATAACTTTGGGGGCATTTAGACTCTGATCCCCGCGGTCTGTGATCAGAGATCGCGAAAAGAGCTGCAAACCGCAGGTCTGAATTGAATTGAATTGAATCGGTTTGCAGCGATCGCTGATACGGGGGGGTCACAGGACCCCCCTCGGCATTGTAACAAGGTACCTGCTGAATGATTTCAGCAGGTACCTTGTTCCGATCACTGCCGGCTGAGCAGCAGTGATCGGAACTACTCATGACGTACCGGTACGTCATGTGTCCTTAAGGTTTCGGGAAACATGCCATACCGGTACGTCATGTGTCCTTAAGGATTCGGGAAACATGCCATACCGGTACGTCATGTGTCCTGAAGGGGTTAAGGGGCTGTCCGAGATTTTCATATTGATGGCCCTGGTGGGGGTCCAACAACGGCAACCCCGCTGATCAGATGTTTAAAGAGGATGCGGTGCAAGGAAAAGCCCTGTGTTGCATGGCCAGGGCACTTCTCAGTCCCTTTCAAATAAATGGGGCTCAGCTGCAATACGAAGCACAGTCACTATCCAATGGACGGCGTTGTACGTGGTTAGCGGCGAGGAGGCCACATCGCTCACCACGATCTGATATAGATGACCTATCCTGCCGATAGGTGATCAATATTAAACATCGGACAACCCATTTAAAATTAAAATTATTCTTATATCAAGACTCAGTTTTGTAAGTACTTATATTAGCTCAAGAAAAGATTTATGTCTGCATAACTGAGAACCAGGTACCATAAATATTTTTAACCTTTTTAACTTTTTAAAATCTTGCAATTTCCTATCACAAACACACCATGTAATATTTGGGTATCATTGCAAATTAAATAGTAATTAGCACACTGATTAGAAACAGCTATCTAAATGTAAATTCAATGGAAAGCACTGTAATTGTGTCTAATTGCATGTGGTTACTCTGTGATTATTACACCCACTGATTTTTGAACTAGAATGTTCCAGACGTGTTTCATAAACTTGCCTGGGTGCTCTCCACTGAAGTAAGATGTTAGCAATTAAGAGTTATCTTCCATAACCAACTCATTTAATCACATACAGTGTGGCCATGGTGTATGACATTTGGTTCCTTGTCTCTGGGTCCACCTACGTAAAAAAAACTTGCCAAAAATGATATCCTTAGGAGAGTTGTCTGTAAATCACTAATAAGGCTCAACCATATTTTTCTAAAAACATCTTCATGACCACCAAGCCATTTGAGTTGAGTGAAAAGTTTTGTTACATCTGGCACTGAGCTAACACAGAATTTCACAATAAGAACATCATGCCAACATTCAAGCACTGCATTAACCGTCACACTTTGTCCCAACTCCTCCTCATCAGCTTGTAACTTCTGACATTCGATAGCTTGGAATGACCAAAGCTCTATCAGAACACCTCCTACATTAGAAGAACAATTGAGAACTTTCAACAACACAGAAAGCAGCTCCTGTGTCTCAAGACCCCACTGGATAAACCAGTGAATAAAGAAGGGTCGTCCCACAGATAAATATTAATTTACTCTGTTAGATCACTCAATCCAGTTCAGTTTTCAATTTGAATAACTTTTAAAACATGCTCCTCTGTGTAGATATTACTAGCACCAAGATCACAAGTGCTCAGGAAGTAATCCCGCTGTCTTCAGTGCCCTGGGCATTCTGATGCCAGAACTGTCACTCAGTGCAGTGAGGAGGTGCTGGGGAGCATTCAGTGCAAACAGCCCAGGATATTCACATGAAGGGACCGCCCCCTGGACACCTGCAGTGGAGGTGACAGAGGAAGGGGGTCAGAACTTTCATTTCTCACTCAGGCAACCTGATGACAGACTCCCTTTAACTGGCTTATACACTCATTGATTAAAAAAAAATGCACCCAGAATTTTGGATTGCGGCAAAACTCCATGCAGTTATGTCTCAGGTAGATATGTAAATGATTACAGGTGTTGTCTGATTAGACACTTGGTGTTGCCACAAGAGGCTGTAAATGTGCATCCTCCAGTGCCTATAAAAAGGCTCTCAGAGGTTACTTTTGAGCAGTGTACCTCTTGGTGAGAGATCACTGACTGCTAAACATGGCTCTATGATGCATTCAAAGGCATTTTGCTCAGTTGACAGACTTTAAGAGGGTGAACATCGGATGGAAACAAGCAGCTCCTACAGTGTCATTGTCCACAATCCAGACACAGGTGGCACTCTCATTACTTAACCCCGGTCTCTGTCCAGACCATTTCCAGGTGCTTAGCAGAGGGAAGTTTGGTGCCATGGCGTCCATTACAAGTCCATTAACAGCCAGCCACCCTCGCCTTCATTTGCAGTGGTCATAAATGAAAATCCTGGACTTCTCTTCACAGCAATGCCAAGCTTCGCAGAAAGTGCTGGGTAAACTCCATGCAAAACTGAAAGAACTTGGCTTAGTTGATGTGTGGAGGCAGTTGCACCTCCAGACGAGGGATTATACATTCCGGTCCTCTACACATCGTTCCTTTCATAGACTTGACCTCCGGGGAAGTGTTGCTTCAGGCCCAAGCAGCTACTATAGCGAATATCACCATTTCGGATCATGCCCCCTGCTCCCTTACCCTATCTATGGGGCAGATATCGAGACGAGAGTGGTCGTGGAGATTAAATGAATCCTTATTAGATAGAGACAATATCCGTCAAGATATGGGTAAACATCTAGCGGAGTATTTTGCAATAAGGCTTCTGTTGATGTTTCGGCTCCAGTTGTATGGGATCCATATTAGGGGCATTTTTATAGCTTTGGGGTCCAAGTTAAAGAAGGAGAGGCAGAAGGAGCTGGACAGTCTCCAGCAGCAGATTCCCTCTATTTTGATAGATTGCAGAAGAGAGCAAAAGCTATGTTTTTTCAGGAGGAATGGAGCAACCTATGGTCAAAACTCAAGGCTTATCTTAATGCCAAATCGACTAAGAACTATCTGTATTTTAACAACTTCATATACGTGTATGCCCATGGAGATAAGTGAGGTAGATTCATGTCCTCTCTCTTAAAGAAGGCTAGGGCTAATTCTGATTATTGACTCTATCAAGACGGGCAGAGTAGTTTTTTCCACTGACGACATTTTGAATGACTTTTCACACCTTCCATTCTAAGCTGCAGTATATAATTTGCAGGTGACGGCTGAAGATCCACATGGGGTTGATACTGTCGAAGCTACACTGCGGTTCTTACACTCTTTAAAGATGTCTGTAATTCCTGCGTCTGTGGTGGACCTCATCCAGCCAGTCACTGAAGGGGAACTTATAAGCATAATTGCTAGCTTCTCCACCAGGAAAAGTCCAGGGCTGGATGGTTTTCCTCTCCATTATTACTTTCAGACTATACTCTTACCACACTTGTCACAGGTCTGTATTAAAGGGGGGCTCCTTGCATAGAAAAGGCCCAGGAAGCTTTTGTGACTTTAATACCTAAAGAATGAAAGGACCCCCTCGGAGTGCGGAAGTTTCAGGTCGATATCCCTGTTGAACCAGGACTTGAAATTCTGGGAAAAATTAATAGCCAATAGATTTCCACTATCTCGTTGTTGGTGAGGGCTGAGCAGGTAGGCTTTGTCCAGGTTAGAGCCGGGAGGACAAATTCAGTCCACCTGTTTCATGCCATTTATACAGCCCAACGGACCAAGCTACCTAGAGCGTAGCTAAAGGCTCACAGGCCCTGGTGCAAGAGTTCGGCTTGGGCCCCCTTCCCTCAGTGCTTTGTGTGTCTTCTTATGGGGCACAAGGGTCTTTGGGCCCCCTCAGACTCCTGGGCCCGGTAGCGACTGCTACCTCTGCACCCCCTATAGCTACGCCCATGTACCTAATGGTGATACATGGGACACTAACAGCTTTCCGATATGTGCAGGACATCCTGCAGCCACATATGTTGCCTCTCATGGCAGAGATTGCAACTGGAATTTTTCAGCAGGATAATGCTCACCCACACACAAATGGTATCCCGGGAATGTCCAGATTATAACACTTCCTTGGCCCTGGTAGTAAGATTTATCACTAGTCAAGTATTTATGGGACCAGCTGAATGCCAGCTTTGGCAATCTACAAGTTTGCAGGATCTATAGCTCCAGCTGCAATATCTGTTGGCAAATGTGGCGCAGAATACCATATGAAACCTGTATGCTTCCATGCCCAACTGTATCTCATCTTGTATCCAGGCTAGAAGTGGCCTAACAGTGCACTAGAGCCTCCTCTCAATTGTACTGTTTTCCGCAATAGACGTATCCTTTCACTCTAATATTGTAATAACTTTACATATCATAGAAACACATACAAAATTTAACTCAATTCCAACAACAAATTCTTGGTGCTTTATTTTTAGGAAGCAATATGGATAATAACAATACATTAGTAAGTGCCTTGTATTAACTTTCTGTACCTGATAAATGCAATTTGCTGAAGTGACACAACCCCTTTAAATGAGTAATATAGAATTTCTACAATGAACCTGTGTGCAGGGATCTGTTGGCTTGCCTGAGGTCTATTTTAGTAAATACTTGTATTCTTTATTTAAAAAAAAAAAATCAGGCTGATGCTGCTGTCCGTCTGTTATTCTTTCTAGAAATACACTACTCACAAAAAGTTAGGGATATTCGGCTTGTGGGTGAAATTTCAGGATGAACCTAAAATGCACTCTAACCTTTACAGGTGAACTTAATGTGACCTTCTCTGAACTTTCGAATGCACATGTCCAAGTGTTCAATGTTTCAGTACTTTTTGCACAACTTGCTGTTCTCTAACAAGATGCTTAACTTTTTGCACAACTTGCTGTTCTCTAACAAGATGCTTAACGGCAAAATTCACAATAGGTGTTTGATCCATAAATTACCCAATAAATTTCCAGGTTCAATTAGAATTGGTATTTAAACAGTCCTCCTCATCATGCTGTTCACATTTTGACATAATGAGACCAAGAGGACACCTAACAATTGATCAACAGTACCTCGGCATTGTGAGGCTTCAAGCAGGATGCTCTCATATACGGAAGTGGCCACTGAGCTTAGAGTGTCACAGTTTCATCAGCAGGTTGAAACAGAGATACAGAGAGACTGGAAGAGTCACAGAAAGGAATAGAAGTGAACATCCTTTGGCCACATCCCACACTGATGACCGCTTCATTGTGAACAATGTCCTACAGAACCAGATGATGAATGCCACACAACTCCAGGCACATTTAAGGGAGGTGAGAGGCATCCAAATGTCACGTAAGACTTACATCAGCATGGTTTGTGTGCTAGACGACCTGCAAGGGTACCAGACCACACCGCCAGGCACAGGCATCATCGTCTTACATGGGCAAGGGAGCATCTACGCTGAACAAGGGACCAGTGGGCCTCAGTACTGTTCACTGATGAAAGTCGATTCATGCTGAGCAGAAATTTGGGCCACCAACGATGTTGGAAATGTCAAGGAGAGCGCTATGCGTCAGACACTGTTGTTACCAGACGAGCCTTTAGTGGTGATGGTGTTACAGTGTGGTCAGGCGTGTCTAGTCAATACAGAACTGCCCTACACTTTGTGAATGGTACAGTGATGAGCCCATACTCCTTGAATAACATCATAAATCCAGTCATTGTGCCTCTGCATGAACAACACAGGCCTAATTTCATCTTCATGGACGACAATGCGCCAGCTCATCGAGGTTGCATCATTAGGGAACGGCTGCTGGAAACTGGGGTACCTCAAATGGAGTGGCTTGCACTTTTTCACTTTTTTTTTTACCTATGGGATCAGCTGAGTCACCGTGAAGAGGCTCGTTTCTCTGTACCACAGAACCTCAATGACCTGAGGGCCGCCCTTTACGACTAGTGAACAGCATGAGACGTCGTTGTCAAGTTGTACGGTAATTGATGCTCAAGGCCACATGAGAAGTTATTGAGACACTGACATTTTTTGTGGTGGTATACCCACCACTATTGTTGGCTTTTGTTTCAATAAATAGTTTGAGATGAGGAAATCACCATTGCATGCGCCTACTTACATGCCCTACTTTCATGATATGATGTCCCTGTAGCATGAACTTTTTGTGAGTATATAAATAAATTGACAACTGGGTTTTGACCGTTGAAGTTGTGTTCCTAGAAACTCTCACACTGGCCAATCATTGCTGACTCTGCGGGCACACACCTCTTTGAACAAGGGGAATAGTTAAAAGTTTATTCAAAGTATGTTGTCAGTTGATATAAATAGTCAGGAGGAATAAAGGAGGAATAGTACAGTGCAGACATGTCGCAGAGATATGTCAGACGATAGTATTAGTGAGGAAGGAAGGGTCTGGTGATGACAATATCTCTGTAACATGTCAGAGGACAGATTTCTAGGTACACTTATACTTTACATGCATGGCATTGATCATCAATAGATACCATAATAATTTACATGCATTGCTGAGTAGCTTTACTTACTTTTATATTTAGCTTAGAAACCACTATATCTCCATTTGGGGTAATGATTGGGACATTCTCACAGATGATTCCATGATCTACATCGATAACTTTACCTGTTACAAAATAATGCAGTGCAAAATATTAGAACATTTCTGTGTTAGGTTTTACCTACAGTCCATCTCTATAGTACGTTCCATATTTTGATCTCCTCAAGAGGGTGTTAATTTGGTCATGTCATCTGCTGGTAGCATTGACAACTACTATGTAAGAGCTCAAAACATATTTTACCAATGTTTAGCAAATATCAAGATAAAAAAATGTTTGAAAACTATCTATTGAAGTAATACAATAGAGAACTCTGTTTATTGGGGCACTTGGCCTTTAAAATGTTGTATTGCAGTAGATTTTATCCCTGACCTAGTAAAGAATCAGCCCAGACGGGCATCATTGGCAATATGAACATATTATTTTAAGAATTTTAGGCCATAGTTTAGTGGTTTAAGGTCACTATTTTCGTCACACATTATGCCTTAGTTACAAAGAAAATTTCCAAACATATCAATTAGGTCAAAGTTGACTTTAAAAACAACAATGATAAATACAAAGATGAAATGCATTACTTGTTAATGGCACAGCACATTGTTTTAATTGGTCTTATGAATCCCAATGCAAAGGTCAGCTTGGGTCCCCCGTGCAACGTCTCCTCATGCCTGCTAGATGCTGGCCCCCCACCCCCCATACCTATTTAGCACTATTGCTAGGTCTCCAACAGCCAGTGATACATCTGTTCTGATTGGAGTCATCCATTTCCCAACAAAAGTGTTCAACAAAAGGAAGGGCCTTTCACAACGCTGTGTTTTATTTTTTGTTTTTTTCTCTAGGCATCCACTTGTTCTCCCATGTCACCTACTGCATAAACATCCAACTTTAATCTACTTGGGTTGTAGGTCCACTGTAAACAGGGACAGGAGTTAAGTATAATCTGCTATGAGAACACTGTAAACCTTTCAGCCGACTGTCTGCATTTTCTACAGTTTCCCTTCCTTGACTATATGTTGACCTACTGTTACTTATGTCATTAAACCATTAAAGGGGTTATCCAGCAGTGGATAATGATGATCTATCCTCAGGATAGGTCATCATTTTCACACTGGCGGAGGTCCAAGTCTTAATACCCACACTGCCCAGAGCTCTGGTGAGCGCAGGAGGCTCCCAGCAACTCAGGAGGCACAGCACTGGACATAGTACAGCAGCTGTACTGGTATTGCAGCCCAGCCTCATTCACTTCAAAGGGGCTGAGCTGCAACTAGGCGATGTGACCAATGTACAGTGACATCACATGGCCTAGAAAGAGGATGCTGCGCCAGTCTCTTGTAACAGCTGATTCTGATATTGATGACCTATCCTGAGAATAGATCATCAATTATCTTCTTTCTCAAAGTGGGGAATGACTGACGCCCTGTTCATCATAAAACGTCTTCCCTTGACTTCCCCACTCCAGCTGCAACTGCTGAAAACTCCTATAGTTGCACCACTGTATTTTATGGCATAACCTAGACCAGTGATGGGCAATGTGCGGCTCTCCAGCTGTTGCAGAACTACAACTCCCAGCATGCAAAGACTGTCTACAGCTTTCAGCCTACAGCAGGGCATGGTGGGAGTTGTAGTTTTGCAACAGCTGGAGAGCCGCACTTTTCCCATCACTGACCTAGACCACCTAAAACTTACTTGTACATTCAATTCTCTGCCCTGTATGACTTCAGTTGTACATGAAGATGTTATCAGTGACTTATAGCATTATCTGTGTAAGTGTGTATACATAGATTGCTGTCAGTCACTGATAGTTGTACACGGGGGAGGTATTATCAGTGATTGATCGCATTCTCTGTGTAAGTGTATATACATAGATAGCTGTCAGTCACTGATAGTTGTATACAGGGTAAGTGTTATCAGTGATTGATAGCGTTCTCTGTGTAAGTGTGTACACATAGATAGTTGTCAGTCACTGATAGATGTACATGGGGGAGGTGTTATCAGTGATTGATAGCATTCTCTGAGTAAGTGTGAATACATAGATAGCTGTCAGTCACTGATAGCTGTACACAGGGAGTTGTTATCAGTGATTGATAGCATTCTCTGTGTAAGTGTATATACATAGATAGCTGTCAGTCACTGATAGATGTACATGGGGGAGGTGTTATCAGTGATTGATAGCATTCTCTGTGTAAGTGTATATACATAGATAGCTGTCAGCAGTGTCAGACTGGGGTACCTAGGGCCCACCAGTAACATTTATTTTGGGGGCCCACTGTATGGATACATTCAAATTTAATAAATAATTTAACACGTTTTTTATATGAACATAGGATGGGTGAGGTGCTGTACATTGAATATATGTATGTAGCGGAGTAAATCTAATGTGTTATGTGCCACTTGTGCAGGGCGTGGGAGACTAGGGGCCCACCTTGCTCAGGGGCCCACCGGGGGATTCCCCTGTACCCCTGTGGGCCAGTCCGAGCCTGGCTGTCAGTCACTGATAGCTGTACACTGGGGACGTGTTATCAGTGATTGATAGCATTCTCTGTGTAAGTGTGTATACATAGATAGCTGTCACTCACTGATAGTTGTACACGGGGAGGTGTTATCAGTGATTGATAGCATTCTCTGTGTAATTGTGTATACATAGATAGCTGTCAGTCACTGATAGTTCTACACAGAGGAGGTGTTATCAGTGATTGATAGTATTCTCTGTGTAAGTGTGTATACATAGATAGCCATCAGTCACTGACAGCTGTACACGGGGGAGGTGTTATCAGTGATTGATAGCATTCTCTGTGTAAGTGTGTATACATAGATAGCTGTCAGTCACTGATAGTTCTACACAGGGGAGGTGTAATCAGGGATTGATAGCATTCTCTGTGTAAGTGTGTATACATAGATAGCGGTCAGTCACTGAAAGTTGTACACAGGGGAGGTGTTATCAGTGATTGATAGCATTCTCTATATAAGTGTGTACACATAGATAGCTGTCAGTCACTGATAGCTGTACACAGGTGAGGTGTTATCAGTGATTGATAGCATTTTCTGTGTAATTGTGTATACATAGATAGCTGTCAGTCACTGATAGTTGTATACAGGGGAGGTGTTATCAGCGATTGGTACCATTCTCTGTGTAAGTGTGTATAAACAGATAGCTGTCAGTCATTGATAGCTGTACACAGGGGAGGTGTTATCAGTGATTGATAGCATTCTCTGTGTAAGTGTGTATACATAGATAGCTGTCAGTCACTGATAGCTGTACACAGGGGACATGTTATCAGTGATCGATAGCATTCTCTGTGTAAGTTTGTATACATAGAAAGCAGTCAGTCACTGATAGCTGTACACGGGGAGGTGTTATCAGTGATTGATAACATTTTCTGTGTAAGTGTGTATACATAGATAACTGTCAGTCACTGATAGTTGAACACAAGGGAGGTCTAAAGTTCAGAAAAAGCAGAGCATCTTTTCCCATAAAACTATCAATCAATCTGCATAACTTCTTCTGCTCTATGTTGTATGCAGATTGTACTGCATTTTGTGGTGACAGGTTCTTTTTAAAGTGTATGGGAGATACTGAAACAGGTGAATGAGTTACCACAGTAAGTTAGACCAGGCAACCCACTCTCAGGGGTAGTGGGGTCACATCTGGTTGACTTCCACTGATTACACTTTTATTGTACATCTAGCTGATAGCATTAGGTCAGTTTCACACAATTGTAATGCAGGAGCATTTTTGTACCCATATTATGCCTACAAGTCTCATTCAGACCACAGGTTTATTCACTTGACCATGCCATGCAAATGTCGAAGATTTTCACTGTGGATTTCATTCACTGCTATGTAAACTGTGAAATAGGTACCTGGTACCAAGATCATTTTGGTGCTGATCTTGTAGCTCAGTTCAAAAGCATAATTTTTATGCTGTATGTGAACATAGCTTAAAAGCATTTCTTAGAAAATCCTGTATACCATGGAAGATAATTAAAAAGAACAAATACCTTTAATTTCCAAAGGTCCGTCTATGTGAAGCCCAATCTTTTTTATTTGGTTCTGATTTTCTTGAATTGATGACTTTTTATAAATTCCTTTCTTTACTTCGTTAAAGACAGAAAACATATTATACACCCTGGCAGTATAACCTGCTAGTTCTGTGACCTAAAAAATAAAACACATATTGGTTTAATTCCTTATAGATGCTACAAAATACGTTACAGATAAAAGCCAGTATCACATAAGTGCATTTGTGTCCCCTCATTAGGGACAAGTGTGCTGGCCTGACTCGGGTCTACTAACCTGAACTCACAGAATCATAGATCCATATGATGCTGTGGATTCAGGTCAGTAGACCTTAGATTAGGGTGGGACTCTTGTCCATAACAGAGGTGCATCGATGGGACCATAATTTGCTCTAAATGAACCATTTATTTACTATAATTGCCTTACCGTCGATCAGTGATGAGCAAGCATTTGCTCATTTGTAGGGTTGATCAGCGGCAACATTTATATGAGGCAATTATCGACAGCAAGCATTCATATCAATACTCAACCCCAATAATTTCCCCAATCCTCAGTCCATGTAAAAGAGCCTTAGGGCTTAAGCACAAGAACGTGTGTGCCCCATGCCCATGCTATGGACCGCAAAATTGCACTCCACAATGTACGGGCACCGTCTGTATGCAGATCATTTGCAGATGAGGACCCATTCACTTAAAAAAAAAAATAGGACATGTTCTATTTTTTTGTGGTGCAGAGGCATAGACCGAATCCACATGCTTCATAGTGCTTCTGTGGGCATCCGAGCAACAACGTTCCGTACCTTGCAGGCTGCAGACCCATTGAGGTCAATACAGGCACAGGGCAAACACGTTCATGTGTATGAGCCCTTAACCAGTGACCAGCACAAAAGAACATGACCAATTAATGTCTCATTTTTGGAGATAATGTTTATCTCATGTCTTTACTGAAGGACTCCTCGAGTCTTCTAGTTTTCAGTCTGAGGTTTGAACATGATGGCAGGAGACAGAGGCAGAAGTTCAACGGGCTATTGTTGCTAAGGCAAGGATGTAATATTTCAAAGTCTCTCCTGCATAGGTGGAGGTCTGACTCCCAGCATCCCTGCCAGTCAGCTGTTCGAAGAGACCGCCGCACTCTAGTGAACGGTGTGGCATCTTCTAAGGCCTGTGACGTCACATTCATTGGTTACATGGTCTATGCGCAGCTCAGTCCCATTCAAGTGAATGGGGCTAAGCTGCAATACCAAGCACAGCTGCTATACAATGTACGGCGCTGTGCTTGGTAAGCTGTACAAAGTTGCCAGAACTTCTAGAAAGGACTACAGTTGGTGTGTCGTATACAGGTTCAAAGAAAGTGCATGCTTAGAGCTATATAGAAAGACGTAGAAGATGTAGTTTGAGTTAACATCTACAGGAGGTAAACCCTGATGCCACCATACACAGTTGCTGCATCATGTTTCAAATCTCATTCCAATGTGAAGAAGAAGTAGAAGTTTAGCCCTAGCTTTAGGAATCGAAGGAGCAGGGACCACATACCGCCTGTGCAGCCAGTTTGGCTGAAATGGGCCCAGTGTGGGAGGGGGCCCTTTTTACCGGCAGCAGGGGGAGATGAGCGCTTCCATTCCTTAAGACGTCGATACAGATGGCTGTGCTGTGGAAGGGCAGGGGAGAGACGTCTCCTTTCCCTGGTCCTCTGATAGGCTGCAGGCCTAGTGCCTATAGCCATTATGGTGGGCTTTATTACAATCGAAGACTATTAGGAACATGAATACTAGTATGAGCACTATGGGAGCATTATTACTTCAGGGGCACAGTGGGGACATTATTACTGTTGGGGGCACTATAACTACTACGTGCACTCTGGCAGAGAATCATTACTATTGGTGGGACTTTGGGGAGCACTGTTACCGTGGGGGCACCCTGGCACAGTATCAGCTTAGCACAGTTTTTTTTCGGGAACATTATGTTTACACTATTAATGTCAGGGACACTATTTCCTGGATGCAGTTATTTTTAGGACACTGTGTGCCAATAATTACTGAAGGCGGTACTATCTGTGTGAAACTAGTTTTTGCAAGGGGACTTTTTCTGCAGTATAGTATTGGGGGGCACAGTATTGGGGGTGGCAGGATGGGGTGTTGAAGAAGGTAGGAGGATGAAGGAAAAGTAGGAAACAAAGATGTCTGTCTGTCAAACTCTGCAGAAGAGAGGAGATGGCTGAAAGAAATCGTCATGGCAGTCTGGTCTGAAAGGACAAGATTTGGACAGAGAACATCTACATTAAAGGAGACGACACTGGATGTAAGAGGTGTGTGGTGCTGTATTAGGCTACTTTTACATCTGCGTTAGTGATTCTGACAGGCTGTTCCAGCAGAGAACAGCCTGACGGAATTCACCAGCTCCGGCACTGTTGGATGCAGATGGAATGCCCCCCTGGCCCCATTAACTATAATGAGATTCGGCCACAATCTGGCAAAAATGCAGAGAACGCAAAACGCTGCATCCTGTGGTTTGTGTCCAGCTGATTCCTTGCATTTTCTGTTGGATCAGGTGGCCAGATCGTAGTGGTGCCGGTGTGAAAGTAGCCTTACCCTGTATGTTTTGTATCAGGGTAGATAAAAATCAAAGATTTGAAAAAAAAAAAAAAAAAAACCGTTTTTTTTTTTTTAAATCAGATTTTTTTTTAATATAAAATGCTTTTTGAGGAAAATATATTACCATCCAAAGGTTATTCCATCATGAAATAAAGATTTTTTAGTTTTTTAATTATGTAGAATAAGGCTGTATATGTTTAACCACCTCAGCCCCCCTAGCTTAAACACCCTTAATGACCAGACCACTTTTTACAATTCCACACTACACTACTTTCACGGTTTATTGCTCGGTCATACAACTTACCACCCAAATGAATTTTACCTCCTTTTCTTCTCACTAATAGAGCTTTCATTTGGTGGTATTTTATTGCTGCTGACATTTTTACTTTTTTTTTATATTAATCGAAAATGACCGAACTTTTTGCATAAAAATGACATTTTTCACTTTCTGTTGTAAAAAATTTTTTTTTAAACTAAATTTGTATATAAATTTTTCTCTAAATTTATTGTTCTACATGTCTTTGATAAAAAAAAATCCAATAAGTGTATATTTATTGGTTTGGGTAAAAGTTATACTGTTTACAAACTATGGTGCAAAAATGTGAATTTCTGCATTTTTAAGCAGCTCTGACTTTCTAAGCACCTGTCATGTTTCTTCAGGTGCTAGAATGTCAGGATAGTATAAATATCCCCCAAATGACACCATTTTAGAAAGAAGACACCCCAAAGTATTCGCGGAGGGGCATGGTGAGTTCATGTATGATTTCATTTTTTTTCACAAGTTAGCAGAAAATGACACTTTCTGAGGAAAAAAAAATAATAATAAAGTTTCCATTTCTGCTAACTTCTGGCAAAAAGGACGAGTGAATACCTTGGGGTGCCTACTTTCCGAAATGGGGTCATTTGTGGGGTGTGTTTACTGTTCTGGCATTTTGGGCGGGGCTAAATTGTGAGCAGCCCTGTAAAGCCTAAAGGTACTTGTTGGACTTTACACCCCTTTACGCACCTAGGCTGCAAAAAAGTGGCACACATGTGGTATCGCCGTACTTAGAAGAAGTAGGGCAATGTGTTTTGGGGTGTATTTTTACATATACCCATGCTGGGTGAGAGAAATATCTCTGTAAACGGACAACTTTGTATAAAAAAATTTAATAAGTTGTCATTTACAGAGATATTTCTCACACCCAGCATGGGTATATGTAAAAATACACCCCAAAACACATTGCCCTACTTCTCCTGAGTACGGCTATACCACATGTGTGACACTTTTTTGCAGCCTGGGTGTACAAAGGGGCCCAAATTCCAATGAGTACCTTTAGGATTTCACAGGGCATTTTTACGCATTTGGATTCCAGACTTCTCACGCTTTAGAGACCCCTAAAATGCCAGGGCAGTATAAATACCCCACATGTTACCCCATTTTGGAAAGAAGACACCCTAAGGTATTCCGTGAGGGGCATGGCGAGTTCATAGAAGATTTTTTTTTTGGCACAAGTTAATGGAAATTAACTTTTTTTTTTTCTCAAAGTCTCCCTTTCCGCTAACTTTTGACAAAAAGTTAAATCTTTCATGGACTCAATATGCCCCTCAGCGAATACCTTGGGGTGTCTGCTTTTCAAAATGGGGTCACATGTGGGGCGTGTTTACTGTTCTGGCATTTTGGGCGGGGCTAAATTGTGAGCAACCCTGTAAAACCTAAAGGTACTCGTTGGACTTTCGGCCCCTTTACGCACCTAGGCTGCAAAAAAGTGGCACACGTAGTATCGCCGTACTCAGGAGAAGTAAGGAAATGTGTTTTGGGGTGTATTTTTACATATACCCATGCTGGGTGAGAGAAATATCTCTGTAAATTGACAACTTTGTATAAAAATTTTTAAAAAGTTGTCATTTACAGAGATTTTTCTCACACCCAGCATGGGTATATGTAAAAATACACCCCAAAACACATTGCCCTACTTTTCCTGAGTACGGCGATACCACATGGGTGACACTTTTTTGCAGTCAAGATGCACAAAGGGGCCCAAATTCAAATGAGTACCTTTAGGATTTCACAGGGCATTTTTACGCATTTGGATTCCAAACGACTTCTCACGCATTAGGGGCCCCTAAAATGCCAGGGCAGTATAAATACCCCACAAGTGACCCCATTTTAGAAAGAAGACACCCCAAGGTATTCCGTGAGGGGTATGGTGAGTTCATGTAAAATTTTATTTTTTCTCACAAGTTAGTGGAATATGAGACTTTGTAAGAAAAAAAAAAACAATTTCCGCTAACTTGTGCCAAAAAAAAAAAAATTCTTCTATGAACTTGCCATGCCCCTCACGGAATACCTTGGGGTGTCTACTTTCTAAAATGGGGTCACATGTGAGGTGTTTGTACTGCCCTGGCATTTGAGGGTGTCCGCAATCATTACATGTATGGCCAACATTAGGAGTTTCTCCTTATATTGAGCGTACGGGTAATGAGATTTTTTTTTTCCGTGCAGCCTCTGGGCTGAAAGAAAAAATGAACGGCACAGATTTCTTCATTCACATCAATCAATGTGGATGAAAAAATCTCTGCCAAAAAATATGCAAAAAAAAAAAAAGAGGGGAAAGGACATAGGAGTGCTTGTGAAGTAAGGCCCCATTCACACGTCCGCAAAAATGTCTGCATCTAATCCGCAATTCTGCGAAATAGATGCGGACCCATTCAGTGTGAATGGGGCCGGCGGTGATGCGGAGAGCACACTATGTGCTCTCCGCATCAGCATTTGCGGAGCTGCGGCCGCAAACTTCTGGGTTTCGGCCCCGAAACATCCGGTCGCAGCTCCGCAAAAGATAAAGCATGTCCTATTCTTGTCCACAATTGTGGACGCAAAAACAGCGTCTGATATGCGATTTTTTTAACTACTACAGCCTGCCAGTGCACGATCAGCGCTGGCAGACTGTAGTTAAAGTCCCTCCCGACGCGATCCTGCGAGTGCGCGCGCGCTCACAGGAAATCTCGCCTCTTGCGAGATGACGCGCCGACGTGTCAAGGAGGAACATCCCGGCCGCCCGCAGGACGCATCCCTGCGTTAGGCGGTCGGGATGTGGTTAATTATTTTGGTAAATAAATAAATTAAATTCCATTAATCCATTCACAATGTCAGGCTCTTCCAGAGGTTTTTGTAAGATTATTGGGCAGTTTCTCTGCCTACAAGATATTATCACAGATGCTTGGTTTACTTTTGCAGTTCTCAAAACTGAATGTGACTCAGCAGAGATCACATGCTTCTTCTTCACAGCAAAATGTTATAACATGAACAGAGTTGAGAAAAAGACCTTAATCCTAAATTCTACAAACCTATGAATACAGAATCAACCCCTTCAGTGCTAAGTTTAAAGAAGTTCAGAGAATAGAATAGAAACAATATTTTTTCTCCTTCCTAAGTACAACAGAAAAGTTGTCCAAATATGAATGATTAACCTATTAAACTGGGGATAATAGAACTAATATGAAAAGTTGTTATTCTATAAATCTTCATCTACTTGCATATTATAAGTTATACCAGAAAGAATTAGTCTTTATGTAGAAAACTATGATTTAAATCAAGCCTTACTGACTAGTGATTTAAATTGTGATTTAAATCAGTTTGATTTAAATCGAATCCACCCTGTTTTGTATTGCTGTATTTAATGTTAGGACGGAATAGGTTAGTTTGAAAATTTGGCTTGGGGGGGCCCAAGGCACATTCTTAGCCCAGGGGCCCTCTGCTGTCTGTGTCCGCCCCTGTGAAGGAGGGATATCATTCTAAACATAGGTGACTTAATATACATGTATAAACAGGGGGTACAATTAAAGGCACTGTACCTCTTTATATGAAGACATAATTCTTTCAATGGCATCAGCTCCAGATGCTAGTAAGTTTCTGGCTGTGGTAAAGGTTTCAGTTCGTTCACTCACCATTGCAGGTTTCTGCCCATCTTCTAAATCTAAAAGAAAAATTAACACTAAAAATATGTCGACATTATCCATTTATTTTGAAAGGCTTTGCTTCATAACAGCTGATATACAGGACATTCAACAGGTAAACAGTGAGGAGAGCACAGGCCACTGAGAATATCTGGATGCCCACATGCAATATGTAGGATGGTTCTTACTCCCACTGTATCAGTCCAATAAAAACAGATGTAGTGGGTGCGGTGGCTACGTCTGTTTTTCATGGATATTTAGAACATTGACAAAGGGTGAGGTTAATGGTAACACATAAAAATATTTCAGTGAACTTGCTGCCACATTCAGTACCTCCATAACATTCCTAACTGGACCTCTAGAAAGGTGCTAGCTGCGGTGTCCTCGGGGTCAGCAGTGTGTGACTGGGGCTCCGTGGGCCCACTAGAGGAAACTTTTCTCAAGGCCCAACCCGCTATATCAGGGATGGCCAACCTGCGGCTCTCCAGCTGTTGCAAAACTACGTCTCCCAGCATTCCCAGACAGCCAATAGCTATCAGCCTACAGCATGGCATGGTGGAAATTGTAGTTTTACAACAGCTGGAGAGCCGCAGGTTGGCCATCCCTGCCCTATATCATCAATAAAGTCTACTAGGTTTTGAATCGAAGAATAAGACCCTAATGGCAGCTGACTGGGGTTGAGGCCCACTATAGTGTCAGAGCCTAGGTCCACTGGAGGATCCTCTAGTATTCTGGTGGTCCAGTCCGACCCTCAGTTCTAGTCTTTGCCCCTAACACCTCCAGCCATAGTCAATAGAAAGCTTCTGGCACTCTAGCTGTAGCTGGTGGGTGCTTAGAACAGTGTTCCTACCACCAAAATATGTAGAAGGTATTTCCATCACTCCAAACTAGAAATGCAATATATTTAAATGCAGATATACACTTTTCCTTAGTGCCATTCTGCTTTTTTTACACACCTTAAGCACCAATGAAGAACCTACCGAACCGAAACATCAAACAAGCATAGACGGATGTTCTACTCTGGAGTGCTGGAATTATCTTCTACCTCCAGCCATAGTGTTATCATTAGTGCAAACCAGAATGATCCATAACACAGTCACCCATAGTTCCCTCATAACATGCTAGCCAATGTCAATCATAGAGCCACCATACTGTGCAAGCCATGGTGCCCTCAAACAGTACCAGCAACAGAACCCCACATGGTAGCAAAGAGCCCTCATACAGTGGAAACCTCTAAGCTCCTATTCCCAGCCACAGTGCCTCCCCTGTCTGCAACAGTTCCCTAATTGCTAGCCACAGAGCCCCCACTGTCAGCAAGAGTAACCAAGGAGACCTTGCTTATTCCAGACAACCATGTGTCACCACATTTCCCGAAGCAGCCCCAGAGCAATCAAGCGCTACAGCTTTATATGCTAAACCACTTTAAAGGTTACACTTGTGTATTTATTAGTGATATCAACCAAAGCAACAATTGTCTATTGCAATATTATATAATATTAAAGCCAAAACAAGAAAAGTTGAGTTTGGTCAACAAGGGTATACAAAACCATCATTATCTCCAGTGCTTCATGGTGATCTTAAAAAGGACCCGTCAGCTTTCCTGAAATGTCTGTCCTAGAAATTACTTATATTTTCCATGAAATATCGATTCTAGAGCATGTGCTTTTATATTCCTCCTGAATATTTATGAATAAATTGACAACTGGACACTACCATAATCCTTGCCAAAGGGATGTGTCCCTACATACTCTGGTCGCACTGATAACAGAAGTCAATTTATATATGATTTTATAGAAGGAATAACAGAGAAACTGCGCTAAACAGAGTTCTAAGTAAAGATGCTCCAGAATAATTTCATGAATATACGATATAATAATATATATAATAATATATATAATTTACTAAAATAAGCATGTAAGGAGAGCTGCAAGTCCTCTTTAAAACCTCAAGTGCAGCACCTGTGTATTTTGTCTTCAAAGCTTAGCCATTTTTTGTTTAAGATCCTCGAATTTTAGCAATAAGCAGTTATTTTCATTGTCTGGCATTGTTCTTAGTTTAGGGTGTTGCCTGCTCGGTCTGATGGTCATTAGTTCACCCTTCAAGCCTCCATTATTTCACCACATGTCCTTGGCTTCTGCTCCCACCTGCCCTTTCCTACTGTCAGTCATTTATCCCGAAGACCTGAATAAAGCTTTGCTGTAGCTCCCTTGTAAAGCGGGAGACCAGGGCACTGCTGTGCAGGGATAGACTTTGAGGGAGCTGCAATGATGAGTAAGAACTATAGCATCTTCATTCTCAAGGTTGGTAAAGGTCCCAGAGGTCGGAGCTCTACCAATCATAAAGTAATGCCATATCTTACTGATATGCCATGACTTTATGAGATGATAATACCCCTTTAAATTACTCAACAAGTTAAAAGACAGGTGAGAAATACAAGAACACGTCAATATAGTGAAACAGAAAAAAGGTTTTGGCTTTAAAATCTCAGCATCAGTTTTTAAATAATGATAGTTCTTCTCACCTCCATCTGCAAAGCCTGTTGCAGTGATAATGGGCACAGCCACCATGACAAGTCCGCTTGCGCTCCATACATACTTCATCAGAAATTGCTCTATCATAACATACCACAGACGTTTGGATAGAATAAGATTCATTTGATCTGCTAATGCCACATAACTCTTCTGAAGCTTTGTCATTTCTACCTAAAAGGAAAAGACATTCTCAACAAAAGACTCACATAATTTAACACAAATGCAACATTAAAGAGGACCTTTCACCGGTCCAAAGTTTTTTAGTGAAAGGTATGTACATGCAGAGCGGCACCCAGGTATGTCCCTGCACTTACTATTATCCCTGGGTGCCGCTCTGTTCGCCTACTGTAGCCCCGGTACCGGCGCTCGTGCTTCTGATAGTTTTGCCTTGGGCAGAGACATCCTCTTTTGCCCTGGGCGTCTCCTTCCCCAGGCTGGAGCGCTGGCAAATCGCAGCGCTCAGCTCATATCCTGCAATCTCCCAGGATATGAGCTGAGCGCTGCGATTGGCCAGCGCTCCAGCCTGGGAGAAGGAGACACCCAGGGCAAAAGAGGATGTCTCCGCCCAAGGCAAAACTATCAGAAGCACGAGCGCCGGTACCGGGGCTACAGTAGGCGAACGGAGCGGCACGCAGGGATACAAGTAAGTGCAGGGACATCCCTGGGTGCCGCTCTGCATGTACATACCTTTCACTAAAAAACTTTGGACCGGTGAAAGGTCCTCTTTAAAGGCGTTGTCCCACGAACAATATTCTACAATTCCTAGATCTGCATATGTTTATAATTGCATGCGATTAAAATTTTAGTATAATAGTAACTGAGATATTCAATAAAATCTATCTGTTTACCAGCACCTGCTGTTTGTTCTTTTCTTATTTCTCTGTCCACCTTGCTTAGGTGGTCGCACATGCTCAGTTCCAACCTTCAACTGCCCCCAGTCCTATCTACAGTCGTGGCCAAAAGTTTTGAGAATGACACAAATATTAGTTTTCACAAAGTTTGCTGCTAAACTGCTTTTAGATCTTTCTTTCAGTTGTTTCTGTGATGTAGTGAAATATAATTACACGCACTTCATACGTTTCAAAGGCTTTTATCGACAATTACACAATTACTGTGACAGTTGCAGGAAAAGAGCCACAACACACAGGACACACACCCGGAGATATGAAATGTTCTGATCAGTGGGGGTCCAGACTCTCACCAATTGCAAGAATACGCAGAAAGAACTGCTCATATAGATCACTCTCTCCCTTCACTCCAGGAGACTGGCTCAATAGAAAGCCTATGAACCCATCACTAGTCCGTCTCCTCCGAGGGGAGAGTTCTTTGTGTGAGCTCTGCTCTCTCCTTGTTCTAGTGATCAGTGGGGGTCTCAGTACTTGGACCCACACCAATCAAAACCTTTGATGTGTAGCTATGAGTACAGTGACTCTAAAGAGGTTCTTTAATCATTCCCTTTAAATAGTCTATGGTACTAACCTGAGGAGGGGAGATACTCACCCTCTCTTGCTCCCCCGATGAAGCTGTCTCTACTGCGCTTGCTGCGGACTTTTCCGCCCGGGTCCCGACTTGACTTCAATGCAACTGAACAGGAATAAAAGGGGCCACATCCTGTCAGGATCCAGGCAGAAGAGCCCACAGCATGCTCGAGTGAGGCTTAGACGGCTACATCGGGGAGGCGAGGAAGAGTGAGTAGTATGTATAACATGTTTTCTCTGCAGGTTGGAACCATGGACTAATGAAAAGGAAATGAATGGAGAACCCCTTTAAGTATATTTGATTATGTTAGGTGTTGGAAAGCTGCTTCTAGAAAATGTTTTAAATTATATTTCTTTTACTTACAAAAATACTGACATGTCTTCTGCTCAACTACGTTAGCCGTTTTTTTTTTAAATGACAACAGGACGTGCAGCCATACCTGTTGTCAATTATGATTTTACAGAATCTGTGCCTAAATCCTCATCAAATCCATGACTTGTTAACATACCCTAGAAATAAGAATATATAGTACATAATTGGTCCAATTTTCCCATGGATCATAGAAAAAGTCATCACTAGTGTATTTCAGCATTCAGACAGAAGGGAAATTCAGGGACCAGCAGTAGGACAGACTTCCCTGAAGAACTGACTGATTGAGAAATTATTGTCGTGTAATAGCTGTTGTTTTTTCATGGATTGGAAAAATCTGCCTGTCGTTAACAACAATCGTAATAACGAGCAAACAGTGAAAGGTATTCTGAGATTATTGAAGCAGTTGACTAGTTAAATCGTCACTGCCGCTCATTAACAAAAATATATCTGCTAGGACCTTTAGCTGGAAATAATTTTAGCGCCATTTCTAACCTGAGGGTGACCCCTCTCTGCTTGATCAGTTCAGTACCTATTGATATGCACATTCGGCCACACAAGCATATTGAATAGGGCAGAGAGATAAAGCAAGGACCAAACCCTTCCCCCCACCTTGTTTTTTTCCTCCGCATAGGTCATCAATATTAGATCGATGTACTATATAGAAGACATGCTGGCATACTGCAGCTCAGATACCATTCACTTTAAACCGTCACAAAGCTTTCATAAAACATTTGATATATCATAGCGGGGTCTGAGTGTGGAGACCACCACCGATCGCTGAAATGAGGAGAGAGAAGTCCTGACATAGAGATCTGCCACTCTAGGCTACAGGAGACAGAATAAATATGGAGTCATAGACTTTGTATTGTGTCTGTCTCCTGCAGTAAGGAGAGCGCTATGTCCGCACTCAGACCCCCACCGATCAAAACCTTTGATACGTCGTTATGACATATCAACATTTTATTGAAAGCAAACTGACTCTTTAATGTAACCCGACACAGCCAGTACACAGTGGACAGAGTCTTCTGCTTTTGGCTCAGTACACCAGCAGCCGCCAAGAACAGCAGATTACGGGGGTACCTGGTGTCCGACACCCACCAAATCTCATGTTGGTTACTGACTACCCATGCAAATCAGTTTTGTGGTGATGTGCTCCTAAATTCTCCTGACCAGAAGTCAGAAGAGGAAAGCAGTGGACATACCTTTGATGGACAGAGTCATGTGACCAGAGATCCAATCTAGAGATACCGACCACAATGGTAAATAAACTATATTACAAAGTAGAAGGTCTATACATAATATGACTGAGGCTTATTATTGCCCGAACAACCCCTTTAAAGAAATGGTGCGAGAAGTAACCAGGTAAAGCCTATTCGCCTCGACGTGCATTACATGTCGCTATTTTTTCACAGTACTGTATGTAGCCTGGTGAGCTTTGTAGTCCCGGTCCGGCCATCCACTGCCTGCTATCTAGATATATCTCTGAAGGAGCGCTACACGTATTCTCTTAGGATTTATCTTTCTGTATAAATAAATTGTGCTCCGATGAATGTGATACCAGTATAAACACATGCTGCATCTGATGGATTTAAATACTTTCTACCATAGTATCTTACACTATCATTCTGTTAGCACATTACTGGGCATTATTTATTGATCTCCTGGAGAAGGGTTATGGAAATAGCAATTCCCCACAGCTTGCTTTATTTCACACAATGTAAATATATATAAAGGAGAGATAAATATAAACCAAGGTCGCTGTTATTAACATATACACGTCATTTACTAGGTCTAAATAACAATTGTATAATCTGTTTAGTACTAAATTAAGGGGTATTCCGGTTACTCAAACTAATGTTTTAGTTTTTATCCATACAATAAAGTCCCTTGCTTAAAAGGAATGTGTTACTATGATTCTGGACTGTTATCTGCATGACCCTGATCGCTATTTATTTTCCTACTGTCAGCGCTCAAAACTGTGCACATGCACAGCAGTCCTGACAATGTATTTCAGTGCAGTTTTGAGTGCTGACAGCGGGAGAACAGGGGCACTATGGAAAAAAAATAGTGAGCTGGACTGTATATGTGCAGTACTACTCAGGTATTACGGTAGATAATGGTAGAACATCCTGGTGACCGATTCTCTTTAAGTCCTTACCGACCAGTGCCGTACTAGTTTGTCACTGGCCGGGTCTTTAAAGATGGAGCCCACTGTTACATACAGCAGACACCCACGACTCGCGCATTATCGCCGGTCGAGGACATTTAACACTCCAGATGCGCGCTCTTCCAGGTACGCTCCGGCTACCTCTGGCGGTAATCAGAGGAGCCGGAGTGTGTCTGCAGCAGCCCCTGTCATTGAGAATGACAGGAGGCTGCTGCATAGTGCTTCCTATGGAGCCCCTGCCTGTAGCAGGGCTCCAAAGGAAAATAGTAAATTTCTCATACACTGTAATGCTAATGCATTGCAGTCCATGAGAACAGGAATCTAATGATTGCCTGTTATAGTTTCCTGTTGGAACCATAAAAAAAGTGTAAAATAAATAAACTTTTTAAAAATTAAAAAATTAAAAAAATACACATCATGGAAAAACACCCATACTATAAAAGTATAAAAATATTTTCCCCACACGGCAAACAGTGTAATGAAAAAAAAATAATTAAAAATGCCCAATTTGTTTCAGTTCCCACTAAACATTAAATAAAAAGTAATCAAAAAGTCATATACACCCCACAATGGCATCAATGAAAAGTACAGAGCACCCGACAAAAAAATGTGCCCTCACACAGCTCCATACACGTAACTACAAAGAAGTTATAGGGGGCAGAATATGGCGACATAAAAAAACTTTTTCCTCAAGGTTTTCATTATTTTATCGCTGGATTCGTACTGACCTGGAGAATGAAAGTAACTGGTCAGTATTATCGCATATCGAACATCGTAAATTAAAAAAAAAAAAAGTAATACGATGGCGGAATTGCTTTTTTTTCCAATTCCCCCCATTTGGAAAAAAAATTCCTGCTTCCCACTACATCATATGCAAAATTAAATGGTGGTCTTGGAAAGTACAACTTGTCTCACAAAAACAAGCCCTATGTGAATGGAAAAATAAAAAAGTTATGGCTCTAGGCAGGGAGCGCAAAACGAATGTTTAAATTTCCTAATGTTCACATTTCATTTTAGCTGGTTACAACCTGTGCCCTCTTGTCAAGTTGGGGTCGGGCATGTGCTGTTCATTCCATTCCACTACTGCCAGATGGAGTCTCTGAGCAGCAATGTGAACGCTCACTGAACTGCACATTCGCTTTCATCTTATTTGGACAGTGGGAGCTGTTTCATGCATTGCACATGCCAGAATGAGTGTAAATGACAATGCTGGGGAATTACTGCGACCTGTGTGTCACACAATTCTCCTAGCAGCCAATTAAGGAAAAGAGGCACTTGTTAATACGCACAAACACAGCAGTGCAGCAAAGGACTGTGAGAGTTGTCGTTTTAGGACCTTGTTTCTGGTCACGTGGGACATGCCCATCACAGTCTAAAATGGAATAGGATGGCAGTGAGAGATAACGAGGTGAACAAAAAGGTACAGAGGATTCTTTAGAAGTAGTGTTGAGCACGAATATGCGAATCGCTAATTTGAATTGCGAATATCGCCACTTTGAGAATTTGCGAATATTTTGAATACTATTCGTATTCGCGAATAGTGTTGACCGCGAATATTCTAATTTATATAACATTTTCGCAATCAAGTTAATAATGACTGGAGATCACGAATTCTCAAATTTATGGCGAATATTCGGCCAAACATTCGTGAAATATCGCGAATTCGATTATTGCCTCTGCCGCTCCTCACTTATTAGAAGGTGAAATACATCAGGTTAGGGATCAGACAGTAAAGTCAGCATATAGCTGGATTTTTAAAAAATTGGTTAGGTAAACAGAATACCCCTGTAAAGTTAATAAGACTGAGACTGACAAACATTTACCTCCATAATCAGTCATCTCACTGAAAAATACTTCAGACATCCCAACCTGCGAAAACTCATTTCAGGGAGGTGCACTTCTCATTTCAGGGAGGTTTTCTTTTTTGTCTTTTTCTTTTTTTTAACAAACTTTTTATTACATTCATCAGCCCCCCAGTGCCTCTCATCAGCCCCCCCAGTGCCTCTCCATCAGCCCCCCCAGTGCCTCTCCATCAGCCCCCCCAGTGCCTCTCCATCAGCCCCCCCAGTGCCTCTCCATCAGCCCCCCAGTGCCTCTCCATTTCCGGGATATATTGTTTTACATACGGGCGTCATGGAGACTCCCTGAACGTCCGGGAGACTTGACATCCCTGAATACTTGGTCTTCAGAAACAATACCTACAACTACACGGTTTAAACGGGTTGTTTATCTTCGGAGGTCCTTTCCGCCAGATCCCTAACGTGGAGGAATACTTTCCTGATCCCCACTGTTGGGATTCAGCTCATTCGGTCTCCCTCCACCATTACCTCAATGATTGGCCACAGTGGTGGAGTGACACATGGGCAGGGACATGCACAGACATTTTGAAGGGCAGGGGCTTAAGTAAAAAAAAAAGGGCATTTGTCATAATTTCGCATTACGCACAATGTAGCACGTCAGGTGACAGGGGGAGGAGAGCAGCAGCAGCAGCACTACCTACGTTTTTGAGGAGGAAAATAAGAAAAAAAATATTTTGAACCAAAAGGTGTGCTTTTGGTGGGTTTTGAACTAATAGTGGCCTGTGGATGACACTGTTATGGGGGATCTGTGGATGACACTGTTATGTGGGGATCTGTGGATAACACTGTTATGGGGATCTGTGGATGACACACTGTTATGGGGGATCTGTGGATGACACACTGTTATGGGGGATCTGTGGATGACGCACTGTTATGGGGGGATCTGTGGATGACGCACTGTTATGGGGGGGATCTGTGGATGACGCACTGTTATGGGGATCTGTGGATGACACACTGTTATGGGGGATCTGTGGATGACACTGTTATGGGGGATCTGTGGATGACACTTATGGGGATCTGTGGATGACACTGTTATGGGGGATCTGTGGATGACACACTGTTATGGGGGATCTGTGGATGACACTGTTATGGGGATCTGTGGATGACACACTGTTATGGGGATCTGTGGATGACACACTGTTATGGGGGATCTGTGGATGACACTGTTATGGGGGATCTGTGGATGACACTGTTATGGGGGATCTGTGGATGACACTGTTATGGGGGATCTGTGGATGACACTGTTATGGGGGATCTGTGTATGTCACTGTTATGGGGGATCTGTGGATGACACTGTTATGGGGGATCTGTGGATGTCACTGTTATGGGGATCTGTGGATGACACTGTTATGGGGGATCTGTGGATGGCACTGTTATGGGGATCTGTGGATGACACTGTTATGGGGGATCTGTGGATGACACTGTTATGGGGGATCTGTGGATAACACTGTTATGGGGGATCTGTGGATGACACTGTTATGGGGGATCTGTGGATGACACTGTTATGGGGGATCTGTGGATGACACTGTTATGGGGGGGATCTGTGGATGTCACTGTTATGGGGGATCTGTGGATGACACTGTTATGGGGGATCTGTGGATGACACTGTTATGGAGGATCTGTTGGATGACACTGTTATGGGGGTCTATGGATGGCAGTGTTATGGAGGATCTGTGGAGGTCACTGTTATGGGGGATCTGTTGGATGACACTGTTATGGGGGATCTGTGGATGTCACTGTTATGGAGGATCTGTTGGATGACACTGTTATGACCCATGGGCCTGACAGCCTGACAGCAGCACATCTTTGAACCCCCCCCTCCATGGCCCAACAATGGCACATGGAGGGCTCAGACTGCGGCACTAAGAGGAGTTTGTCTTAGCATACAGGGTGATGATCTGTCTGTAAAGTTCTCCCCACCCCGACCCCTCCATGATGGCAGGCACAGTAAACAGCCAGTGGCAGTCTGGCAGACGCAGAAGTGGCACTCAGCACTTACAGTCTAGTAATTACTTTTTTTTAATTTTGTCCCAGCAAGTCAAGCAGGGGTGGACTGTGACTCGACAGGAGCTCACAAGTCCCTCTCACTCACAGACCAGTCACGGGCGGTGAGCAGTCGCAGACTGGCACTGCAGTCTCAGGCAGCTCTGTTCCAGTAGACTCCCTGCGCGGCGCCCCACGTGACTTGATCCTGACTGACTGGACTGCAGAGCTGATTCGCTGAACACTGTTGTGGGTGTGAATGCGCCGCACTGGCCCAGTCAGCTCAGCTCCACTCTAGACTTCCTGCACGGGGCGAGGCGGGCCGCCCCACGTGACTTGACCCTGACTGGACTGCAGCGCTGGCTGAATACTGCTGTGGGTGCAGATGCGCCGCACAGGCCCGGCCCATCAGTGACAGGCTGCTTGCCTTGGGGGACAACATTAAAACAAAAAAAAGGGCATTAAAGATGCAGGGGCAGAAGGGGGCAGGGGCTCAAGCCCCCTTTGAGCCCTATGTGTGCATGTCCCTGCACATGGGGGACACATCACTGCAGCCATGTGACCTCGATCAAACAAGATGTTGACATCTAGAGACCTCAGTGAGGCAGTGGGGTCAGGCCACCAAAGAAGCCAGAACCCAGAGGCGCAGAGCAGGTAAGTATGCTTCCCTCCGCAGGTCCAGCCATGTAGGGGGGGTTTCAGAAAGGCCCCCCCAAAGATGAACAAGCCATTTTATTCTTTATAAATTATCCTGAGGAGCAGCTGCGTTTTGCCCTTTCTCTAGTGCTGAAGGCATCTAAAGTGAATGACTTTCAACTATCTCCACAGGACTGCAGAGATCAGGATCTTTCGTTGCATGGTCGAGGCTTACGTTGCTTAGCAACAGGGCCAAACAATTATTCATTAGGGGTCTGAGAGTCTCTGCCATGCATCATGACAAAGAAGAACTGTTCCACTGGAGTTTCTTTAAGGAAGAAACTGACTAAGGATCTTTGAACTGAAAAATAATTTCATATTAATGTTACATTATTTACAGCAAAGTGCACAAAGTGCATTAGACTAACATATGATACTGAAAAAGAGTATGTTCACATGTGTGTTTTAGCCTCTGTTCGGGGCCTCCACCATGAGAAAAGTATTTTATGCAGGACTTTTATCTCTACTAAAAAAGGATTCTCCTCCATGTACAGTTATCAGTGACTGACATCTATGTATGTAGCTATGTATGTATACACAATTACAAAGAGAACGCTATCAATCACTGAAAACACCTCCCCTGTGTACAACTATCAGTGACTGACAGCTATCTATGTATACACACTTGCACAGAGAATGCTATCAATCACTGGTAACACCTCCCTGTGTACAACTATCAGTGACTGACAGCTATTTATGTATACACAATTACACAGAGAACGCTATCAATCACTGATAACACCTCCCCTGTGTACAGCTATCAGTGACTGAAAGTTATCTATGTATACACACTTGCACAGAGAATGCTATCAATCACTGATAACAACTCCCTGTGTACAACTATGAGTGGCTGACAGCTATGTATGCATACACAATTGCAAAGAGAACGCTATCAATCACTAATAACATGTCCCCTGTGTAAAGCTATCAGTGACTGACAGCTATCTATGTATATACACTTGCACAGCGAATGCTATCAATCACTGATAACACCTCCCTGTGTAAAGCTATCAGTGACTGACAGCTATCTATGTATATACACTTGCACAGCGAATGCTATCAATCGCTGATAACACCTCCCTGTGTACAACTATCATTGACTAACAGCTATGTATGTATACACAATTACACAGAGAATGCTATTAATCACTGATAACTACTCCCCAGTGTACAGCTATCAGTGACTGACAGCTATCTATGTATATACACTTACACAGAGATTTCTATCAATTACTGATAACACCTCCCTGTGTACAACTATCAGTGACTCGCAGCTATCTCTGTATACACAATTACACAGAGAATGCTATCAATCACTGATAACACCTCCCCCGTGTACAGCTATCAATGACTGACAGCTATCTATGTATATACACTTACACAGAGATTTATATCAATTACTGATACCACCTCCCTGTGTACAAGTATCAGTGACTGACAGCTATCTATTTATACACACATACACAGACAATGCTATCAATCACTGATAACACCTCCCCGTGTACAGCTATCAGTGACTGACTGCTTTCTATGTATACACACTTACACAGAGAATTCTATCGATCACTGATAACATGTCCCAAGTGTACAGCTATCAGAGACTGACAGCTATTTCTGTATACACAATTACACAGAGAACGCTATCAATCACTGATAACACGTCCCACATGTACAGCTATCAGTGACTGACAGCTATCTATGTATACACAATCACACATAGAACGCTACCAATCACTGATAACACGTCCCCAGTGTACAACTATTAGTGACTGACAGCTATCTATGTATACACACTTACACAGAAAATGCTATCAATCACTGATAACACTTCCCCTGTGTACAACTATGAGTGACTGACATCTATGTATACAAACTTACATAGAGAATGCTATCAATCACTGATAACACGTCCCCAGTGTACAACTATTAGTGACTGACAGCTATCTATGTATACACACTTACACAGAGAATACTATCAATCACTGATAACACCTCCCTGTGTAAAACTATCAGTAACTGACAGCTATCTATTTATACACACTTACACAGAGAATGCTATCAATCACTGATAACACGTCCCCAGTGTACAACTATCAGTGACTGACAGCATCTCTGTATATACACTTACACAGAGAATGCCATCAATCACTGATAACACCTCCCCTGTGTACAGCTATCAGTGACTGACAGCTATGTATGTATATACACTTACACAGAGAATGCTATCGATCACTGATAACACCTCACCCATGTACAGATATCAGTGACTGACAGCTATCTATGTATACACACTTACACAGAGAATGCTATCAATCACTGATAACACCTCCCCTGTGTACAGCTATCAGTGACTGACAGCAATCTATGTATACACACTTACACAGAGAATGCTATTAATCACTGATAACACCTCCCCTGTGTACAACTATGAGTGACTGACAGCTATCTATGTGTACACACTTACACAGAGAATGCTATCAATCACTGATAACACCTCCCACGTGTACAGCTATCAGTGAATGACAGCTATCTATGTATATACACTTACAGAGAATGCTATCAATCACTCTTAACACTCCCCGATGTACAACTATCAGCGACTGACAGCTATCTATATATACACACTTACACAGAGAATACTATCAATCACTGATATGACTGATAGCATTCCTTGCTCCGATGCTCCCCTTTGCCTTGCTGCATTGTGAGCTTATCAGTGAGCCCGATGTCATCACCTGCACAAATGGGTGGCGTATATTGTTGCCCTAGCCCTTTTTTGAAGGCGGGTATTATGCTACCTTGTAAACGGGGGACAACCCCTTTAAACGCATAAATGACATTATTTTCCCACAAAACTATATCTCAATCTGCTCAGCTCCTCCTGCTCTATAACATGCTGCCTGCAGCTCACACAGCTTTTTTATGGTGACAGATTCCCTTAAAATGGTCAGTCTGTATATTTGTGTGGCAATATATCCTCCGCCAATTTATAAAGAGCTGCTTTACACCTCTGACGCTGCTTATCTCTGGATAACACAACTGATCGAATCAAGCCTTCCTTCCACTGAAAGGTCATTTTGGAAAACAGCAGTGGTGTCCATTATACACATACAGTATTGCCAAATCCTGTGGAAATCAGAAGAACCTGCTGACATGCATCTAAAGTAGTGTGAACAGGACTGTAACCCAAAAGTAACAGTTAACAGGAGAGAATTTTTCTTTAAGGCCTCTTTCACTTGTCCTTGATGACATCCGTGACAAGACTGGTTCATCCATGAAGATGTCTGTGAAGAATCCATGTTGTGTCTGTGAATTCTCGAAATAAGGCACACTTCCATGGTGTCGCCACTGATCGACGGTCTTTGTAAAACAAATGATGTGTGAAAACCCCTGGGATTCCGCCTCGGGCCCCTCACAAACAATGTACTTACCTTGCTTCCTGGCACCCACGTCACTTCTGAAATCCGCACAGCCACCGCTGCTTCTCCCCATCGCCAATAGCCAGCCGCAACGGGAACGAACCTCCTTAGTGTCACCCAAGATGCTAGGGAGACTCGTCCCCGTCACTGCCTGCCCCAAACCCCCCTGACACCAGATGTTTTCATCCGCGTGATGGGTAGATGCAGCGGCGGCTGTGTGATCTTCAGAATCGACGCCGGTGCCAGGCAACGAGGTAAGTACATTGTGTGTGAGGGGCCTGGGCATATGGGGGGGGGAGGCATTTCAGGGATCGGATAACCCCTTTAAAGTCAATGGGTATGTATGCTGTCTGTGGAGACCATGGACGTGTGTAAGAGGCCTACGTGTAAACGTTGAGGTGGCAGTGACAATGAAATCATCATATGGAACTGTTAGACACATCACAATGCATATGGTCAATCTGCTAGCTACTACAGCATGTCTATATGGGTTTCACACCCGTCAAGGCCCTGGCTGATCTACTGCATGCTATGTACGGTTTCCTAGACAGTTTTAAATTTCGCCAGGAAACTGAAGCACATAATGGGGGTGGGGGCAGGGCAGATCAGCATGACAATAGCAGCATCTTCTTCCCAGGGCCTCTCAGGTTTCACTCATTGACCATCATGCCAGGCTTACCTTATGGCCTCTGTAGAAGGCGATCTCCTCTACATTGGCTATAATCCTGGAGTGCACATAGCGCAGGTAACCCTTCCTGTGGGCCTCTTCTGCCACCAGTTTACCAAATTTGGGGGAGCATGCTTTGAGCACTTTGGCAGTGGCATAGACCACCAGGCCGGCCAGCAGTGTGGGCCCCAGGGGATCGGCTCCTCTGGACCTGGCAGTCTGGATGAGGGTGTAGGAGGTCAGCACCACGTCCAGGATGGGTTTGGTCAGGTTGGAATACAGGTGTGCTATAGACTGGGAGAACATCATGATGTCCTCAGTGAGGGACTGGTCGGGGTTGGCCAGCCTGCTGTCCATGTTGATGATCTTGTAGTAGGTCTGATCGGTGAAGTAGGTCTGGTAGGCATGGTCCACCAGCCGGGTGCGCAGCGCCAGCGCCAGCTTACACTCCAGGTAGCGGATCGCACTGTTGACGAAGGTGGCCGGGATGGCGATCAGGAGCCATTTGATCAGCTGCAGCAGGAAGCTCCTGGGCTTCTTCTCCACAATGCTCTTCACTATCTTCCCGTCCAGCCCGGCCACATAGACGGACAGGAAGGTCCTGGAGATAAGAGCCAGCGAGTGCACGGACAGCAGCGCCAGCTCCTTGCTCAGCAGTCTGGGGAACAGCACCTTCCTGAGCTCCAGCAGCTGCCGGTAGAACTCCGCATTGACCCCTGGGGAGGGGAGAGGGCCGCTGCCGCCCCCGTCCTGACTGCTGTGCTTGCAGGGGCTGCGCTCTTTCCGCCGGAGCTGCCTGCTGATGATGGGGCACAGGGTCTTCAGTCCGTAGGCAGCAGCCAGCAGGAAGGCGGCCCTCTTAAAGGCGATCTCCTTGCTCCCCCATTTCATCCGCTCCGTGGCTTGCAGCATATGTGACATGTCTTCCCTGCACTTGGATAACACGATGGTTTCCAGAAATTGTCCCTATGCCGCCAGTCTACACGGCAGCCGCATCATGTGGGCAGATGCAGAATAATGACAGCTCCAGCATCCGTCCACATAGCTCCAGCGCTAATGAGCAGGCTGGCCCCGCCCCCGCCGGTGCCTGATTGGCTGCAGAGGGATAAAGCTTCGTCCAGCGCAGCCGGGATAAGGCGATCGGCTCTGGCTGAAGGCAGATGCTGCAGTGTGGGGAGCCTGACGGTGCAGCCTGCTGATGAGTGATACACCAGCTTAGTGCCTACCCCTCCCCACCGCAGATCCATAGCTGAGCCTACTGTCAGACTGCCGTGTTATATACAGGAATGTGCACACATGCACTTAGTATCAGACTGGCCCACCAGAGGGTCCTCCAGAGGCCAGGGAAAAAACATTTGGAGCCAAACCCTTGCTTTCTTTAAATCAAAACCTATTAGACACTGTATAATTGAATAATAATTTTGAATAATAATTTCCTCTGGTGGGCCCAAGGAACCCCAGTCTGACACTGCCCTCATTAAAATCTACCAAAAAAGATCCAGATCCAGTGCTCCATATGACTAGGCATGGCCCCATAATAGTGTGAGCATGGGCATAGCTATAGGGGGTGCAGAGGTAGCAGTCCCTACTGGGCCCAGGAGCCTGAGGGGGCCCAAAGACCCTTGTGCTGCATAAGAAGACACATCAGGCACTGAGGGAAGGGGGGCCCAAGCTGAACTCTTGCACCAGGGCCCATGAGCCGTTAGCTACGCCCCTGAGTGTGAGCCACATACTTCACCAGTAGTGCCAGCCACAAGCCCCTTAAAGGGAGTCTTTCACCTAATCTGAGCGTTTTTAGACCGCTCAGATCAGGTTATAGACTCTTTGCCCCTCATTACTACAGTACCTTTCTTTTATGTGTCCCTCGTCCAGATGATGAAAAAGACGCTTTTAAACCGTATGTAAATGAGCTTCTGAAGGTGCCCAGGGGCGTCGTTACTGGGCGATGTGCCCAGAAAAACAGACCTCTTTCATCCCCCTGGCCCGCCCTCTGTCCTATTACCTCCTCCAGCGAAAGGCCGGACGTCTTTAGTTGGCCGGCGCATGCGCACTGCTCTGCTTATTGTGGGCAGAGGAACAACGTTTCATATTGCGAATGCGCCGGCCAACTAAAGACGTCCGGCCCGCTGTTGTTGTGCCGCTCGGCTGGAAGAGGTAATAGGACAGAGGGCGGGCCAGAGGGCTGAAAGAGGTGTGTTTTTCAGGGCACATCGCCCAGTAACGCCGCCCCTGGGCACCTTCAGAAGCTCATTTACATACGTTTTAAAAGGGTCTTTTTCATCATCTGGACGAGGGACACATAAAAGAAAGGTACTGTAGTGCAAAGAGTCTATAATCTGATCTGAGTGGTCAAAAACTCAGATTAGGTGAAAGACTCCCTTAAAAACTGCCAGCCACAGACCCCCCCCCCCCATTAAAGGGGTTGTCCTACAAAAAATATTTAACATTTTTCAAACCAGCACCAGGTTCTGTAATACTTTTGTATAAAGCTGTAGCCTGCTCTCATTGTATTTATTGGAAGCCTTTTGGCACCAGGAGAAGTATAGAGTGGGCTCAGCATGCATGTTGGTACCTGCATCCCTAGATTTAGTGGAGGCCGTTATGGCACCAAAAATGGTAAAAAGCAGAGTGGACCCAGCATGCATGTGGAACCTGCACTCCCTGAATCTTATGGTGGCCATTAAGGCTCATAACAGGTAGCATTTAGTGTTAGGTTCCCTTCTTATAGAGATCGCCTTGACATTTGGCAGACAAGCCCAAATAATTTTGTACAAAATGTATTTGCCAAGATTCTCAAATTTGCTAAATAAGTGTAGCATTAGCACCAGAATGTTTTCTATAATTATGGCATTATTGTACTTTATTTGTGTCTTCAGAGTGCTGCTGCATTGTCTTTTTTTCTTTGTGTTTCTAGCCATGGCAGCATGCATCTGCACATTGGGATGTGCTCACTGACCCCCTTTTTTTCAGTTGTACGGGAGCTGGAGGTGTATGAATGGAGCCGCAGCAGCAGTGAGTACAGGCAGGAGCGCACATTGCTGCTCCTGTCTATGCCCCTCCGGAGGATTACTAACTCCTGGCATAGTACATGGGTACAGAATACCCATGTGCTATGCCTGGAGTTAGTAATCCTCCGGGGGCATGGGCAGGAGCAACAATGTGCGCTCCTGCCTGTACTCACTGCTGCTGTGGCCCCATTCATAAATCTTACACTCTGTACTACGTGCACTGCTGAGCTGTCAGAAGTGTACAGAGAACTGAGGTTTAAGTGCACAGTGAATGGTGCGCTTTAGGGAGGGAAAAGCCTAAGAAAAATACAAAATTAGTAAATAAAGTATATAAAAAAAGTTTTTTTAGGGCATTAGGGACATCATATTAAAAGTTGATGCAAAGGTTTATTTTTCGCTTCATAAGACACATTTCTCCCCCAAAAGTGGGTGGGAAATAGCATTATGTCTTATAAAATGAATTCTAGTGCTTATACTGGTATGCAGGAGGCACGGAGTGTGGTGAGTGATCCGCTTCAATAGCTGCCTGTACTCATGGCTCCCTCGTCCACCGTTCCCTGGTCTTCCCTGTGCCCGCATTGCATTGTCCTGACTACATACACTGTCAGGACGTAGTGAGCACACTATGACCTGATGCTCCACACAGTCTGATTTAAGGATCTGATATGGTAGTCTGATCTGATGATCTGATATGGGGATCTGATTTGAGGATTTGCCATGGGAGTCTGATATGAGGGTCTGGTCTGAGGTCCTGAGATAGGGGTCTGATCTGAGTTCTGATATAGGGGTCTGATCTGAGTTCTGATATGAGGATCTGATTTGAGGTCTGATATGGGGGTCTGATCTGATGATCTGATATGGGGATCTAATTTGAGGTCTGATATGGGGGTCTGATTTAAAATCTTATATTGGGGTCTGATCTGAGGTCTGATATTGGAGTCGGATCTGATATGGGGGTCTGATTTGAGGCCTGATATGAGGTTCTGATTTGAGGTCTGATATGGAGGTTGTGGATGGCGAAAGCTGGGCACAGCATATTGGGCACTGAAATGCCATATCTGTAGAAAACTTTTTTTTTTATTTTACACGGTCACCTGCTCATTACACCAGTGGTATCAAAATGCTCACTCCACCCCTTAACAAATAACTTGAGGGATGTAGTTTCCAAAATGGGGCCAATTATTGGGGTTTTTGCTGTGCAGGTACCTCAGGGTCTTTGCAAATGCGATGTAGCACCCAAAACTGTTCTGGCACTATCAGCACTCCAAATGTCAAATGACGCTTCTTCCCTTCTGAGCCCTGCCATGTGCCCATACAGCAGCTTACGCACACATTTATGGCATTTCTGTACCCAGTAAAACCTGTCAATGAATTCAAGTAGTGTAATGTGAGTCTCCGATGGCATGAGCTGGGCACAACATATTTGGCACTGAAATGCCAGATCTGTGAAAACAATTGCAATTTTATTTTATTTGCAAAATACCTGTGGTGTCAAAATGCTCACACTGTAATGCATTTAAGGGGGTGAAGTTTCCAAAATGAGGTCTTTTCTCAGGAGTTTCATTTATTATTTCACCTAGTGGCGGATTACAATAGGGACGTTCGGGTCGTCAGCCCCGGGCCCAGCAGCGCTGGGGGCTCAACGCCGACCCGAACGCCCACATACTGGAGAGCATAGTTCCCTGCTCCGCTGCCGATTACCACCATAGGCTTCAGACCTAGTAGGCCTGAGCCCTATGCGGTAGTGAAATCCCAGCGCAGGCGGGCGTGATGACATCATCGTGCACCAGTGCCTGGAGGCAGCACTGTGACGTTTGTGCTCCTGCCTCATCCCGCTTTCCTCTGCAAGCAAGGGTGTGGACATGAGTGAGTATTTTGCTTTTAATTTTAATTCATTCATTTATTTTTATTTTGTGTGCTTACTTTGGGGGACATGTGGGGTGGGGGACACACAGGAAGACATATTAAGAGACATCGGGGGAAATTACTATATTGGGGCAAATTACTATGTGGGTAAAAATTATTATGGAAGGAATACTATGTAGGGGCTGTGTGGGGCCAAATTATCGGAGGGACTACTATGTGGGGGCAAATTACTATGTGGGGCAGTGTGGGGGAAACTAGTGTGTTGGGGAAGTGTGGGAGAAATTACTATGTGGGGGCAAATTACTATGTAGGGGCAGTGTGGGGGAAATTACTGTGTGGGGGAAACTGCAGTGTGGGGTAAATTACTGTGTGGGGGCAGTGTGGGGGAAATTACTATGTGGGGGCAGTGTGGAGGAAATTACTATGTAGGGGCAGTGAGGGGTAAATTACTGTGTGGGAGCAGTGTGGAGTAAACTACTCTTTAGTGACAATGTGGAGAAAATTACTATGTGGGGGCAGTGTGGAGGAAATGACTATGTGGGGGCAGTGTGGAGGAAATTACTATGTAGGGGCAGTGTGGGCTAAATTACTGTGTGGGAGCAGTGTGGAGTAAACTACTATTTAGTGACAGTGTGGAGGAAATTACTATGTGGGGGCAGTGTGGAGGAAATTACTATGTGGGGGAAGTGTGTGGGGGAAATTACTATGTGGAGGTAGTGTGGAGGAAATTGCTATGTTGGGTAGTGTGGAGGAAACTACTGTCTGTCGGCAGTCTGGGGGAAATTGCTATATTGGGATAGTGTGGTGTAAATTACTATTTGGCCGAAATTACTGTGTGGGGGAAACTACTGTGTTGGGGCAGTGTGGGGGAAATTACTATATGGGACAGTGTGGGGGAAATTACTATGTAGGGGCAGTGTGGGGGAAATAACTATGTTGGGGCAGTGTGGGGGAAATTACAATATGGGGCAGTGAGGGGCAAACTACTGTGTGGGGGCAAATTACTATGGGGTAATAACTATGTGAGGGCAGTGTGGGAGAAATTACTATATTGGGGCGTTGCTACTGGGGAAGCACTGTAGGCGTAATTCTATTATTTTTGGGGACACTATACAGGGATTATTTCCTGGAGCACAATATAGGGTGTTATTATTACTGGGGGCACTCTGGGGCAATTTATAGCTACTGTGGACATTATAGGGACATTTGGAGTAATTTATCAAACTGGTGATAACTAGAAATGGCTTAGATGCCCATCGCAGCCAATCAGGGTCCACCATTCATTTTTGACAGCTCTTTTGGAAATCCAGTTCTACTTTACACCAGTTTGATAAATGACCCCAATTATGTCTACTGGGGTCACTATTTTTTCAGCAGTATAGTACCTGGGACTTTGGGGAGCACAACGGGCACAGTATTGGGAGTGGCAGCAGGATGACTCTGTCGGGACACCGGGATGGGAAGGTTGATTGAAAAATTGAGAAATCTAATGTGTCTATATTACAAACTCTGTAGAGACGAGATGCGGCTGAAAGAATTTGCCATGGTGGTCTGTATTAAATGGAGGAGAAGAGGAAAGAGAAGGTCTACATGACAGTAGATGTGACTGGATGTAAGAGGTATGTGGTGCTGTATTCTCCTCCATGTCTTTTTTATTATAATTATATGTATTTTGGGGTATTTTTTTTTTAGTCTGAAGATGTCATATGGCCTAAGATGAGACTGTGACACTAACGAAGTACCGCAGCCTCTTCATACAAAAATAAAACTAAACTAAAATGGAGGGAGGGGCCCAAGTTGGGTAGACAGCCCTGGGCCTATCATGCACTTAATCCGCCCTTGATTTCACTCTAGAGCCTCTACAGTTGTCAGCACTAGCAGTGTAAATCCTGACATTCGGCTTTGAGCGGTCCGCTCTGATTGGATCGCAATCATAGCCGGGGAAAAGGAGAAGTCCAAAGCAGATGACGGCGTCTCCGCCCCCATTGCGAGTTTACAGCTCGCTCGCTGAAACAACGGGGCTCTGAACCGGCCGAATGGGGGGAAGGTATGAGAAAAGAAAATACATCCCGGGCATCAGTGGGGGCCGCACTACAAGGTTTTATCATAGTTAGCCTATGTCAAAACTGGTGAAAGGTCCTCTTTAAAGATGCATCAGATTTATCAATGTGTGACATTTGATAACTTTGGCGCAAAGTACTCCAACACAAGCAAAACGGATGTGAAATATTACCCACAAGGTAAAGTTCCCCCTATGACGAAGTACGGAGTGTGAAATTTATGAATGGGCCGCAGGAGCGCTGTGAGTACGGGCAGGACCACATATTGATCCATGCCCTCCGGAGGATTACTAACGCTTGGCATAGTACATGGGTACACTGTACCCATGTACTATGCCAGGGTTAGGATGAGCGGAGTGGGCTCCTGCTTCTGCCAGCTCCACTAAGCTAAGAGCTGACATGCAGTTCTCTCCGCTCCGCTCAGCTAACCCTGACATAGTACATGGGTACAGAGTACCCATGTGCTATGCCAGGAGTTAGTGAACCTCCGAGGGGGAGGAGCAACAATATGCGCTCCTGCCCGTATTCCCTGCTTATGCAGCCCCATAAATTTCACACTCCGTACTCTGTCAGCGGTGTACAGAGAACTGAGTTTTAAGCGCACAGTGAATGGTGCACTTTAGAGAAGTAAAAATACAAAATGAACAAATAAAGTAAATTAGAAAAAGTTTTATTGGAGCATTAGGGACATCCTAATAAAATGTGTTATAAAGTTACTTAGTTATTTAGTTACTCTTTAAATGCTGGTAATGCTGGCTACTGCTGGTTTATAGGATGAGACTAGCCTAGCATGCTGTTAGGGCTCGGGTACACAAGCATTCAATGCCATTCAACACAACAGGGCCGGCGCCACCTGTAAGGCGACCTAGGCAATTGCCTAGGGCGCAATTTAGCAGGGGGCGCCGGAACCCTGCGATTGAAAAAAAAAAAAAAAAAAAAAACTTATGTGGTAACGGGGCGGCCGGCGCGCCGCCCCGCTATCATGTTGCACTGCCTGAGGGGGGGCGGACCGTACCGGGTGACACCAGTCCCTGGGGTGACACCCGGTGCGGTCTCCCCGCCCCCAGGCACCAGAGCAGAGTCGCGGCAGCGGAGCGTGCAGGAGGAGGGCGGGCCGGAGGCGTGTCCCGTCCTCCCCTGTTCATCTGATAGGCTGCCGGCCTAGTGCTGGCAGGCAGCCTATCAGAGGCCGGTTCAGGAGGCGCGATGACGCCATCGCGCCGCCTGAGCCGCACAGCGGGACACAGGCCGGAAGAGGCCTGCATCGCATCGCTGCCAAGGAGGTAAGTATGTGTTTTTTGTTTTTTTTGTGTTTTTTTTTACTCAAATCATATGTGGGGGCTACTGGCACATAAGGGGGTCACTGGCGCCTATAGGCTGGGCTACTGGAGCATAAGGGGACTACTGGCACATAAGGGGGCTTGCTGGCACATAAGGGGCTACTGGCACATAAGGGGGTCACTGGCACATAAGGGGGCTACTGGAGCATAAGGGACTACTGGCACATAAGGGGGCTTTCTGGCACATAAGGGGGCTACTGGCGCATAAGGGGGACTACTGGTACATGGGGGGCTACTGGTATATAAGGGGCTTGCTGGCACATAAGGGGCTTGCTGGCACATAAGGGGCTTGCTGGCACATAAGGGGCTACTGGCACATAAGGGGGCTACTGGCACATAAGGGGCTACTGGCACATAAGGGGCTACTGGCACATAAAGGGGGCTTACTGGCACATAAGGGGGCTACTGGCACATAAGGGGCACTACTGGCACATAAGGGGGCTACTGGCACATAAGGGGGCTACTGGCACATAAGGGGGCTACTGGCACATAAGGGGCTACTGGCACATAAGGGGCTTGCTGGCACATAAAGGGGCTACTGGCACATAAGGGGGACTACTGGCACATAAGGGGCACTACTGGCACATAAGGGGGCTTGCTGGCACATAAGGGGGCTACTGGCGCATAAGGGGGCTTGCTGGCACATAAGGGGCTACTGGCACATATAGGGGCACTACTGGCACATAAGGCGGGCTATTATTATTGTTATAAGGCCGCCTCTGTATATTGTTATTATAATGGCCCCCTCTGTACTATTCTTATCTTAATAGCCCCACTGTATTAGTATTATTATTATTTATACAGAGGGGGCCGTTATTATAATAATAGCACAGAGAGGGCCTTTATATTAATAATAATACCGAGCTGTGTTGCCATGTTGGAGGGGGAGAATTGGGATATACCCTATATACTGTGTATTATATTATGGGGGCACTAGGAGGAAGGCGGGAGAGGAGCACTATGGGGGCATTTACTAGGGGCACTATATAGGGGTATTTCATACTGGTACATTATGGGGACATTAGCTGAGCTGGGGTATTACAAGGGGGTATTTTTTGCACTGTATATTAAAAGGAGAATTATTACTACAGGGGGTATTATGGTGGGCTTTATTACTCCCCATGTTATGACTCCCCAGTAGCAGCACCAGCCTCTCCCTGCTCTGCTATCCCTCTGATCCTTCTCCAAATCCTTATTCTGATATCTTTCTCTTTAGGATAAAACACATCATCAGCTCCGCCGATCCCCACAGTATACCTCTACACCGATCCCCCGGCCAAAGTGTGAAGTGGTGTCCGAGATCCCCAAGGGCCAAGCAACTGTAAGTTTTCATGTGAAATATGTTTGTTATACACATATAGCATACACTGCGCACAGCGTCATTGATTACTATGACGCCGTGCGCTTCGTGTCGCCGCTACAGTACCGTAAGGGCAGATCATCTGATGGGGGGGGGGGGGGCGTCAATTTTTATCTTGCCTAGGGCGGCAAAAATTCTTGCACCGGCCCTGCAACACAAGCATTCACACTGCAATTTTTTATATTAATGCATAATTTGCATAAAAAAATACAGCATTCTCCGTCTGATTCATTATATCTATGGTGTGAATAAAAGACTAATGACTGTAATATATTGTGGCGTACTGTATAGTTCTGTTTTGCACACTGAAATGCACTTGCCCTGCTGGATTTCTAACGATGGGAGAGGCAATCTCATTTATTTCTATAGGATCACCACTACTCAGCAATCCTGCCCGCGGCCAGTGTCACCATGTAGCTGTACCCTTAGGGTACCACCTCACACTGCAGCTGGGCGCATGCAGCAAAGCTATGCTTACCCACAGAAGCCAATGGCGGCATAATTTTGCTGTAAAATGGTGTGGCCATTGTCTGCCGTGAGAGCATGTGGCCACGAAGATCCTTTCCCAAAGCTTTACAGGAACAATGCATGGAACTCAAAGGCCTCATTTATCAAAGGGGTTGTGCATCTAGTAATACTGATAGCCTATCCTCAGGTCATCATTGATCTGTGGGGGTCTGACACCTGGCACCTTCACCGATCAGCTTTTTGAAGAGGAGGTGGCGCTTGTACGAGCGCTACTTCCTCTTCCAGATTACACTGCACTTTGTATAGGAAGTTTCGGCGGTGTAGTGTAATTTGATCCATTCACTTGAATGGGACTAACACTTGCAATTACACTGCGCCGCAGATGCAAGCGAGATGGCAGCAGTGTAAACTTGAAGAGGAAGCAGTGCTCATACGAGCGCTGCTTCCTCTTCAAACAGCTGATCGGCGGGGGTGCTGTGTGTCGGAGCCCTGCAGATCAGATATCGATTACCCATCCTGAGGATAGGTCATCAATATATACTGCCTATACAACACCTTTACAAAATCATAGCAACCTATCACAGCAAAGCTTTCATTTTCTTACAGCAGTTTAACCCTTTCCCCTTGTAGTGGGCCTTAATAACCAAGCTTTTTTTTTTCTTCTTTTTTTTTATTGTAATCTTCCAAGAGCTATAACTTTTTAATCTTTTCGTCTAGCTGTATGGGGGCTTTTATTTGCGGGACAATTTATAGTTTTCAATGGCACCATTTTGGGGTACACATAATTTACTGATTAATCTTTATTAACTCTTTCTGGGGTGGATGGGAAAAACAGCAATACTGCCACTCAGTTTTTACATTATCAATTTTGTGAGGCTCATTTTTCGGCATAAATAAAATAATTTTATTCGTTTACAGCGATAACAAATACATATTTTTTAACGTTTTACTACTTTTGCACAAATAAAACCCTTGCTTTAAAAAAAAAATGTTTTTACATTGCCTCATCCCAAAACCCATAACTTTTGTTATTTTTATTTCTACGGAGCTGTGTGAGGGCTTAATTTTTTGAGTGACAACTTGCACTTTTCATTGGTATCATTCTGGGGTACATAACACTTTTTGATAGCTTTTTATTTTGTACGGGTTAAATTACATAATTATGTAGTGCAGGTCGTTATGGACACTGCGATACCAAGTGTGTGGAAAGGAGTTTATTTTTGTGAAATTGAAAAACTTTTTTTCAATAGAAAAAATGTGTTTTTTTTTAGTTGGAATTTTTTTATATAATTAAACCTTGCTGAGACAGATCTCCGTATAGCATTAAAACAAATTTTGGAGAGAAGCGACTTCTGACCTTGCATCTGAAGTTCGCTTTCCTCATCCCAAATCTTCAGTTTAAAAATCTCAGAAAACCCCTTTTAAAATTGTGCACTGGCCTCTCATTGGCTGCTATGGGCCAGTTTTTCTGTTACCCTAGGTACACACCTAAGCGTTTTTCAGCACGTTCAAACGCGCTGTAAAACGCACAACATGTGGAAAGCCATGCTTCCCTATGGGCATGGTTCACATTTGGGCGTTTTACAGCGCGTTTGAACGCGCTGAAAAACGCCAAACGCTGTCGCTTCAGCATGAGCTTCTTTGGGGCGTTTTAACGCGCCTATGGGCCATGCTAAAATAGGGGTGAATCACTGAATCGCGCATGATGCGCGTTTCTTAGTTACAAAAACGCGCATCCAAAAACGCGCGTAAAACGCGCGATTCAGAAACGCCTAGGTGTGTTCCCAGCCTTACACTGTTTTGATAAATGAGATGAATTAGTGTTGTTGTTTTATGTTCGGCATATATTAATGCTCCTCTGCATCGGCAGTTTGTTTAGCAGGGATGCCCAACCTGTGGCCCTCCAGCTGTTGCGAAACTACAACTCCCAGCATTCCTGGACAGCCTACAGCTATCGGTCTACAGCAGGGCATTGTGGGAGTTGTAGTTTTACAACAGCTGGAGGGCCGCAGGTTGGGCATCCCTGATTTATAGGGTCCCATCAAGCCGATGTATGCTAACTTTCAGGGGTATGTGCTGGCATAGTAATGAAAAGCATAGTCTTTGGGGGTGACTTACAAACAGATATACTTTTTGGTTATTTGTACCGCAATCTGCGACTTTTCCCCGCTCACGCCGGTCTAAAAAAGGGTGTGTGGTGTGGGTCTCATTTATCATTTTCTACGCCTGTTTTAAGCGTAGAAAATGGTCTAAATCTATGTCAGCAAGGAAGCTGCCATAGATTTAGACAGGCGGTGGATACACTGAAGTTATGTAGAGGCCGCCTCCTCTACGTAAAGTTGATGCATCCTCCGCCAGCTAAAGAGGTATTAAAAACGGCATCTAAAACGCTGTTCTTAATAAATGACCCCCTTAATTCTTATTCGTCTTTATTTCTTAGTAAAGTAGAACAGAGGGACAGTTTTTTTTTTTTTAACATGGAAGCCCACGGGTGATGGCTCGTGTGTGATGTACAATTGTACAAGCTTACATTCAGTGCACATTGCCGAAACGCTATGTGAGTGTAGTAGGGTGCAGCCTTGTGACTGACCCTCACAATCATGGATTCGGTCTTTAATTTATTTTTTAGGCTTCATTCACACAACGTAGTGTTTTGTGGTCCGCAAATTGCGGATCTGCAAAACATGGATACCGGATCATGTGCGTTCCGCAAGTTGCGTACCACACACGGCCACCACTAACATAAAAAAATGCTTATTCTTGTCCACAACTGCGGATAAGAATAGGACATGCTCTATCTTTTCTGTGGGGCTGTGGAACAGAATAACGGATGAGGACAGTACACGGTATGCTGTCCGCATCTTTTTAGGCCCCATTGAAATGAATGGGTCCTCCACACCCGTTCTGCAAAATTGCGTAACAGATGTGGAGAGGCAGAGGCAGCTTGTCAGGAGATTGCTATATCCTCGGCTGGGGAGCCTCTTGCTCGGGTCACGTGACGTGAAGAGCTGTCCTCACTCAGCAGAGGCGCCATTTCTGTAGTCTTCACTTGTGCCCACCAGCAAACCACTCATTAGTGACTGATTCCGTAGAAAGAGCCGGCTTTTTTACCTGAATGATGGGAGCTGGCTCCCAAGCGAGAGTGGGCCGAAAACACAGTCAGGGCAGGTACAGTGTCAGTCTGCAGAGAATAAATGAGAAGGAAAAGTGGGGTTTTGGGGAAGGCATCTGTGGTCCAGCCCTATTAGTCTCATGATGATTAAAGGGGTTGTATCACCTCAGACATTGGGGGCATATCACTCCCACTGATAGGTGCAGGTCTCACCTCTGGGAACCGCAGTTATCCTAAGAGCGGAGCGCTGGCTCAGTGATTTCCGTCAGCCCCATAGAAGTGAATGGAGTAATGGCTGTGCTTGCACGGTGCGTTTCCCATTCATTTCAATGGGACTGCCAAAAATAGCCAATTGCACTTAGGGACTTTGCAGGCTCTGTTTAAAGGATAGTTGTGGATCCCAGAGGTGGGTCCCAAAACTTTCAGACTTTAGGGGCATAGCCTAGAGATATGCCCCCAATGTCTGAGATGGGAATATCCCTTTAATGCTTCTCTTTTCACGTTGTTATTTCTTTTGTATTTGTTATATGGCACAATATACAGCATGCCAATAAAAAATACTGCCAAAATTCTCAGAATAAGGCCTCATGCACATGACCGTTGTTTGTTTCCGCGTCCGTTCCGTCTGCAAATTTAGCGTTCGCCAAAAAAACGGATGATGATTTTTGGCGGATCCGTTTTTTGGGCAGATCCATTGTAATAATGCCTATCCTTGTCCGCAAACGTTAAAAAAATAGGACATGCTCTATTTTTTGACGGAAGATAAACACGGACCACGGATGCGGAACAAAAACTGTTGATCATCCGCATTTTTTGACGGACCCATTAAAATGAATGGGGAAGCATCCTATCCGTGAAAAAAAACGGAACAAACAACGGTCATGTGCATGAGGCCTAATATTAGTGATTAGTGTCCCTAAAAAAAGTTAAAATGCCCATCACTAGCACTCATAAGCCTGGGAAACAACTGTGTTTCTGGCCCCGCCCACACAGGAGCCGGGTCACATGGCCATGACATCATCAGAGGTCCTTTAGCTGGCTAGGAAATAGCATCTACCCTTCTCAATTCGGGGGAATTCCTCTGACACAATGAACTGGGTGGGCGGCTCACGGTAGGTACTTACAGCGTAAAAAGGTTGGTGTTAATGTCACGCGTTTTACTGCCAAAGTAACACACAGACGTTTATGGGAGTTTTTGGTGTAATACGTGGCGACTCTGAAGTAAACTGAAAGCCGGTGGACATTTTGTGGGGAGCGGAGCCCACGCCTCAGCCACAAGTCATTAAGTCATATAGCATTCCCACAGATTAATTCCATGTTAATACAGTTAATAAAAAAACAATATATGTTTACCACAGTAATTTCATAAAAATTATGAGGGAGATACGAAAACCTACTTGTGAGGGTCAGTTTCCTGTCAATAACATGGCATTACCTACAGAGTACTAAGCGGGGTTACATCATATTTTAGAAGTTCACTGTCACCTTACTGAACACAACGGGGTCCGTATTAGTTTCCCCCTCGTGCTTCCCTAAGACTCGTCTAATTTATGATGAGGGGCGCGCCAAATGATAAATTAGGTGCATCTATGGCTGTCCTTATGCCCGGGGCTTGCGTAGTTTTTTTGCTAACATTTAGGCCTCTTGCACACGACCGTATGTCTTTTTATGTGTCTTACGTTCCGTTTTACACAGGTCCGTTGTTTGGTTTTTTGTTTCCGCTGTGTTTCCGTTTCATAGTTCCGCTAAAAATCTCCGTATGGTTTCCGTATGTAATCAGTTTTTTGCGGAGCGCAAACGAAAACATAACATTTGTAATCATTACTGTAATCTACAATAATGTTTGTAAACAGTAAACACATGGGCAAAGTGGGCATGGATCCACAAAAAACGGATGACATATGGATGTGTTCCGTATGCATTCCGTATTTTTTTCGGAATTTTTTTACTTGAATGGAGCCACGGAATGTTATTTGCGGCCAATAATAGGACAAGTTCTATCTTTTAGCGGAACGAATATACAGAAATACGGAAACGGAATGCATACGGAGTACATTCCGTCTTTTTTGCGAAACCATTGAAATGAACAGTTCCGCATACAGACCGCAAACGGAACCCGCAAAAACGGAACGGAAAAAAAAACCTTAGTGTGCAAGAGGCCTTATACTTGTTTCCAGGCGTATATGTTAGTAACTTTGCTAGGCCTAGAGTCCTGACACGCCCCTGTCACGCCCCCATCCCGCCCAACTGGGGAACACAGTGTAAAACTGGCCGTGCAACCAAATATGGTTGCACAGCCGGTTAACCACTACAGGACCGCCTAACGCAGGGATGCATCCGGCGGGCGGTCCTGTAGTTCTGAGACGACGCATCGGCGCGTCATCACAGTGAAGCGCGTCTCAGGAGTTCTCCTACAGCCTGCCAGCGATGATCCATCGCTGGCAGGCTGTAGATGCGAATTAAATCGCATCAAAGAGCTATATCAGACGCTGTTTTGTGAACAGCGTCTGATATAGCTGCTACCTGGTCCTCTGGTGGTCCCATTTGCTGGGATCGACCACCAGGGGACCAGGTAACTATGTAAAGTTGCACCAAACACTACACTAACCCCCCCACCCCCAACCCCCCTCACCTATTAACCCCTTGTTAACCCCTTGATCACCCCATCTAGACCCCCTGATCACCCCCGTCATTGATCACACCCCTTGTAAGGCTCCATTCAGACGTCCATATGTGTTTTGCGGATCCGTGGATTCACCGATCCGTGGATCCGCAGATCCTCAAAACACGGACACCGGCAATGTGCTTTCCGCATTTTGCAGATCCGCACATTGCCAGAACTATATAGAAAATGCTTTTTCTTGTCCGCAATTGCGGACAAGAATAGGACATGTTCTATATTCTTGCAGAACGGAAGTGCAGACCCGGAAGCGCGGATCTGTAATTCCGGATCCGAGCGGGACAAAGTCTGTCCCCATAGAAATGAATGGGTCCACAATTCCGTTCCACAGACAGAATTGCGGACGTGTGAATGGGGCCTAAGGGTCCCTTATCACTGCCAGTTAGTTAGCTACTTGTTAGGTAGCTAGCGCCCAGCCCACCGCACCGCAGTCACTGATTTTGGCAGAGATTTTTTCATCCACATTGATCGATGCGAATGAAAAAATCTGTGCCGTTCATATTTTTTTTTTTTCAGCGCAGAGGCTGAACGGAAAAAAAAAATCTCATTACCCGTATGCTCAATATAAGGAGAATCGCAGAAACTCCTAATGCTGGCCATACGTGTAATGATTGCGGAGACCCTCAAATGCCAGGACAGTATAAATACCCCACATGTGACCCCATTTTAGAAAGAAGACTCCCCAAGGTATTCCGTGAGGGGTATGGCGAGTTCATGTAAAATTTTATTTTTTGTCACAAGTTAGTGGAATATGAGACTGTAAAAAAAAATAAAAAATCAATTTCCGCTAACTTGTGCCAAATTATTTTTTTCTGTGAACTCGCCATACCCCTCACAGAATACCTTGGGGTGTCTTCTTTCCACAATGGGGTCACATGTGGGGTATTTATACTGTCCTGGCATTTTAGGGGTCCTAAAGCGTGAGAATCCAAATGCGCAAAAATGGCCTGTGAAATCCTAAAGGTACTCATTGGTTTTAGGGCCCCTTTGCGCATCTTGGCTGCAAAAAGTGTCACACATGTGGTATCGCCGTACTCAGGAGAAGTAGGCAATGTGTTTGGGGTGTATTTTTACATATACCCATGCTGCGTGTGAGAAATATCGCTGTAAATGACAACTTTTTAAATTTTTTTATTCAAAGTTGTCAATATACAGAGATATTTCTCTCACCCAGCATAGGTATATGTAAAAATACACCCCAAAACACATTGCCCCACTTCTCCTGAGTACGGTGATACCACATGTGTGACACTTTTTTGCAGCCAAGATGCGCAAAGGGGCCCAAATTCTAATGAGTACCTTTTAGGAGGGCATTTTTACGCATTTTTCTTCTTACGCTTTAGGGCCCCTAAAATGCCAGGGCAGTATAAATACCCCACATGTGACCCCATTTTGGAAAGAAGACACCCCAAGGTATTCGCTGAGGGGCATAATGAGTCCATGAAAAATTAAACTTTTTGTCACAAGTTAGCGGAAAGGGAGACTTTGTGAGAAAAAACAATAAAAAATCAATTTCCACTAACTTGTGCCAAAAAATAAATCTTCTATGAACTCGCCATGCCCCTCACGGAATACCTTGGGGTGTCTTCTTTCCAAAATGGGGTCACATGTGGGGTATTTAAACTGCCCTGGCATTTTAGGGGCCCTAAAGCGTGAGAAGAAAAATGCGTAAAAATGCCCTCCTAAAAGGTACTCATTGATTTGGGCCCTTGCGCATCTTGGCTGCAAAGTGTCACTCATGTGGTATCGCCGTACTCAGGAGAAGTGGGGCAATGTGCTTGGGGTGTATTTTACATATACCCATGCTGGGTGTGAGAAATATCTCTGTAAATTGACAACTTTGAATAAAAAATGTAAAAGTTGTCGTTTACAGCGATATTTCTCACACACAGTATGGGTATATGTAAAATACACCCCAAAACACATTGCCCTACTTCTCCTGAGTACGGCGATACCACATGAGTGACACTTTTTGCAGCCAAGATGCGCAAAGGGGCCCTAAAACCAATGACTACCTTTAGGATTTCACAGGGCATTTTTACGCATTTGGATTCTCACGCTTTAGGTTCCCTAAAATGCCAGGGCAGTATAAATACCCCACAAGTGACCCCATTTTGGAAAGAAGACACCCCAAGGTATTCTGTGAGGGGCATGGCGAGTTCACAGAATTTTTATTTTTTGGCACAAGTTAGCGGAAATTGATATATATATTTTTTTAATTTTGTTTTTTACAAAGTCTCATATTCCACTAACTTGTGACAAAAAATAAAATTTTACATGAACTCGCCATGCCCCTCACGGAATACCTTGGGGTGTCTTCTTTCCAAAATGAGGTCATATGTGGGTATTTATACTGTCCTGGCATTTTAGGAGTCTCTAAAGCGTGAGAAGAAGTCTGGAATCCAAATGCGTAAAAATGCCCTGTGAAATCCTAAAGGTACTCATTGGTTTTAGGGCCTTTGCACTCCAGGCTGCAAAAAGTGTCACTCATGTGGTATCGCCGTACTCAGAGAAGTAGGGCAATGTGCTTTGGGGTGTATTTTCATATATACCCATACTTTGTGTGAGAAATATCTCTGTAAACGACAACTTTTAAAATTTTTTATACAAAGTTGACAATTTACAGAGATATTTCTCTCACCCAACATGGGTATATGTAAAAATACACCCCAAAACACATTGCCCTACTTCTCCTGAGTACAGCGATACCACATGTGTGACACTTTTTTGCAGCCTGGGTGCGCAAAGGGGCCCAAATTCCAACGAGTACCTTTAGGTTTTACATGGCGGCTTACAATTTAGCCCCGCCCAAAATGCCAGAACAGTAAACACACCTCACAAATGACCCCATTTCGGAAAGTAGACACCCCGAGGTATTCACTGAGGGGCATAGTGAGTCCGTCTGAGGTTTTTATTTATTTTTTTGCCAGAAGTTAGCAGAAATTGAAACTTTTTTTTTTTTTTCTCAGAAAGTGTCATTTTCCGCTAACTTGTGAAAAAAAATGAAATGATACATGAACTCACCATGCCCCTCCGCGAATACTTTGGGGTGTCTTCTTTCTAAAATGGTGTGATTTGGGGGGTATTTATACTATCCTGACATTCTAGCACCTGAAGAAACATGACAGGTGCTCAGAAAGTCAGAGCTGCTTCAAAATGCCGAAATTCACTTTTTTGCACCATAGTTTGTAAATCCTATAACTTTTACCCAAACCAATAAATATACACTTATTGGACTTTTTTTCATCAAAGACATGTAGAACAATAAATTTAGAGAAAAATTTATATAGAAATGTAGTTTTTAAAAAAAAATTACAACAGAAAGTGAAAAATGTCATTTTTTTGCAAAAATGTCGTTAAATTTGTATTAATGGCAAAAAAAGTAAAAATGTCAGCAACAATGAAATACCACCAAATGAAAGCTCTATTAGTGAGAAGAAAAGGAGGTAAAATTCATTTGGGTGGTAAGTTGTATGACGCAGCAATAAACGGTGAAAGTAGTGTAGTGCGGAATTGTAAAAAGTGGCCTGGTCATTAAGGGGGTTTAAGCTAGGGGGGCTGAAGTGGTTAAAAAAGGGACTATCAACTATTTTTCAACTAAAATAGTCGCAATTTCCTTAGTAAGGCCTCTTTCACACGGGCGTGTGCAGATTAGGTCCGGATGTGTTGCGGATGCGTTCAGTGAAAACTGTGCGATTTCACAGGCAAAGCCATTCAGTTTTGCCTGCGATTGCGTTAAGTTGTTCAGTTTTTTCCGCGCGGGTGCAATGCGTTTTGATGCGTTTTTCACGCGCGTGATAAAAAACTGAAGGTTTACAAACAACATCTCCTAGCAATCATCAGTGAAAAACGCAACGCACCCGCACTTGCTTGCGGATGCAATGCATTTTTCACGCAGTCCTATTCACTTCTATGGGGCTAGGGCTGCGTGAAAAACGCAGAATATAGAGCATGCTGCGATTTTCACGCAACGCACAAGTGATGCGTGAAAAAAAACGCTCATATACACAGACCTATTGAAATTAATGGGTCAGGATTCAGTGCGGATGCTATGCGTTCACGTCATGCATTGCACCCGCGCGGAAAACTCACTCGTGTGAAAGGGGCCTAAGGCCCTTTCACACGGGCGAATGCCGCGCGGGTGCAATGCGTGAGGAGGACGCATTGCACCCGCACTGAATCCTGACCCATTCAGTTCTATGGGGCTGTGCACATGAGCGGTGATTTTCACGCATCACTTTTGCGTTGCGTGAAAATCGCAGCATGTTCTATATTCTGCGATTTTCACGCAACGCAGGCCCCATAGAAGTGAATGGGGATGCGGGAAAATCGCAAGCATCCGCAATCATGTGCGGATGCGTTGCGATTTTCCCGCATGGTTGCTAGGATACGATCGGGATGGGGACCCGATCGTTATTATTTTCCTTTATAACATAGTTATAAGGAAAATAATCGCATTCTAATTACAGAATGCAATGTTCCCGGGCTTTAAAGGGTTAAAAATAATAAAGAGTTAACACCTTCTCCCATTATGCGCGCAGAGCCTCAGAACGTCTTCTCTCTTGATGGTTTGGATGCTTGAGGACCTGTGGTGACGTCACAGGGTCACATGGTCCAATCATAGAAGCATTTGAGTGGACCATGTGACCCATGTGATCCTGTGACATCACGGCAGGTCCTTCATGGATGAAGGACCTGCCGTGATGTCACAGGATCACATGGGTCACATGGTCCACTCAAATGCTTCTATGATTGGACCATGTGACCCTGTGACGTCACCACAGGTCCTCAAGCATCCAAACTATCAAGAGAGAAGACGTTCTGGGGCTCTGCGCTACAATGGGAGAAGGTAAGTTAACTCTTTATTATTTTTAACCCTTTAAAGCCCGGGGAACATTGCTTTCTGTAATTTAGAATGCGATTATTTTCCTTTATAACTATGTTATAAAGGAAAATAATTACACATACAGAATACTCATCCCGAAACCGGACTTCAGTGATGAAGTCTGACTTCGGGTCTGGGTACCAAGCATGCGGATTTTTTCACGCGCGTGCTCAACGCACTACAAACGTTAGCACACGCGCGGAAAAATCGCGGCGATTCCCGCAACGCACCCGCATCTTATCCGGGCGTCAAACATGACGCCCGTGTGCAAGAGGCCTAAATGTGTTTTTTCATGTGCTCCTCGGGCTGCCTGCACACAATATCATAACAACTCCTGCAGTCTGTAAGGCTGTGTTCACATCACGTTTTTGCTATCGGTTTAACATAGACATTGAAAAAAAAAAGCAACACGTTTGTATCCTGCAGAATCCGATAAAAAAAAGTATACTTTATTGTATATGTTTTTTTTGTTTGCAATGGAACTCTATGGTAAACGTCTGAGGCATCCGTTAACGTATATATATTTTTTTGTATACGTTAAACAGGTGGCAAAAACGTGATGTGAGCCCACTCTAACTCCCCCAGCCCCTGTCCATATGTTTCCAGTAATGATGAGTGTCCTCATGGTAATGATGCCCCTTACTGCCCCCTCTTATTAAAGTCCCTGTTCACACTTAGGCCCCTTTCACACGGGCGAGTATTCCGCGCGGGTGCAATGCGTGACATGAACGCATTGCACCCGCACTGAATCCGGACCCATTCACTTCAATGGGGCTGTGCAGATGAGCACTGATTTTCATGCATCACTTCTGCGTTGCGTGAAAATCGCAGCATGCTCTATATTCTGCATTTTTCGCAGGCCCTATAGAAATGAATGGGTCTGTGTGAAAATCGCATCGCAGCGGCAACCAAGTGAGGATGCAATGCGATTTTCATGCATGGTTGCTAAGGAGATGATGTTAACAAATTGATAATAGTCAATTTACTGTATTATTTTCCCTTATAACATGGTTATAAAGGAAAATAATAGCATTCTTAACCCCCCTAGCTTAAACCCCCTTAATGACCAGGCCACTTTTTACAATTCTGCACTACACTACTTTCACCGTTTATTGCTCCGTCATACAACTTACCACCCAAATGATTTTTACCTCCTTTTCTTCTCACTAATAGAGCTTTCATTTGGTGGTATTTCATTCTTGCTGACATTTTTACTTTTTTTGATATTAATCCAAAATACCCGAAATTTTTGCCAAAAAATGACATTTTTCAATTTCTGTTGTAATTTTTTTTTTTTAAACTACATTTCTATATAAATTTTTCTCTAAATTTATTGTTCTACATGTCTTTGATAAAAAAAAATCCAATAAGTGTATATTTATTGGTTTGGGTAAAAGTTATAGCGTTTACAAACTATGGTGGAAAAAAGTGAATTTTGGCATTTTGAAGCAGCTCTGACTTTCTGAGCACCTGTCATGTTTCTTCAGGTGCTAGAATGTCAGGATAGTATGAATACCCCCCAAATGACACCATTTTAGAAAGAAGACACCCCAAAGTATTCGCGGAGGGGCATGGTGAGTTCATGTATCATTTCATTTTTTTTCACAAGTTAGCGGAAAATGACACTTTCTGAGGAAAAAAAAATAATAATAAAGTTTCCATTTCTGCTAACTTCTGGCAAAAAAAAAATTAAAAATCTCCCACGGACTCACTATGCCCCTCAGTGAATATCTTGGGGTGTCTACTTTCCGAAATGGGGTCATTTGTGGGGTGTGTTTACTGTTCTGGCATTTTGGGCGGGGCTAAATTGTGAGCCGCCATGTAAAACCTAAAGGTACTCGTTGGAATTTGGGTGTGAAATGCTGGGTGTGAAAAATATCTCTGTAAATGACAACTTTTTAATTTTTTTTATACAAAGTTGACAATTTACAGAGATATTTCTCTCACCCAACATGGGTATATGTAAAAATACACCCCAAAACACATTGCCCTACTTCTCCTGAGTACGGCGATACCACATGTGTGCCACCTTTTTGCAGCCAAGATGCGCAAAGGGGCCCTAAAACCAATGAGTACCTTTAGGATTTCACAGGGCATTTTTACGTATTTGGATTCTCACGCTTTAGGGCCCCTAAAATGCCAGGGCAGTATAAATACCCCACAGGTGACCCCATTTTGGAAAGAAGACACCCCAAGGTATTCCGTGAGGGGCATGGCGAGTTCACAGAAAAAAACATTTTTGGGCACAAGTTAGCGGAAATTGATTTTTTTTTTTTCTTTACAAAGTCTCATATTCCACTAACTTGTGACAAAAAATAAAATTTTACATGAACTCACCATACCCCTCACGGAATACCTTGGGGTGTCTTCTTTCTAAAATGGGGTCACATGTGAGGTGTTTGTACTGCTCTGCCATTTGAGGGTCTCCGCAATCATTACACGTATGGCCAGCATTAGGAGTTTCTGCGATTCTCCGTATATTGAGCATACGGGTAATGAGATTTTTTTTTTCCGTTCAGCCTCTGGGCTGAAAAAATAAAAAAATGAACGGCACAGATTTTTTCATTCGCATCGATCAATGTGGATGAAAAAATCTCTGCCAAAATCAGTGACTGCGGTGCGGTGGGCTGGGCGCTAGCTACCTAACAAGTAGCTAACTAACTGGCGGTGATAAGGGACCCTTATGCCCCATTCACACATCCGCAATTCTGTTTGCGGAACGGAATTGCGGACCCATTCATTTCAACGGGGACAGACTTTGTCCCGCTCGGATCCGGAATTGCGGATCCGCACTTCTAGGTCTGCACTTCAGTTCCGCAAAAATATAGAACATGTCCTATTCTTGTCCGCAATTGCGGACAAGAAAAGGCATTTTCTATATAGTTCTGGCAATGTGCGGATCTGCAAAATGCGGAAAGCACATTGCCGGTGTCCGTGTTTTGTGGATCCGCAAAACACATATGGACGTCTGAATGGAGCCTTACAGGGGTGTGATCAGTGACAGGGGGGTGATCAGGGAGTGTAGATGGGGTGATCAGGGGTTAACAAGGGGTTAATTAGTGACAGGGGGGGGGGGTAGTGTGGTGTGGTGCTTGGTGCTACTTTACATAGCTAACTGGTCCTCTGGTGGTCGATCCCAGTAAATGGGACCACCAGAGTACCAGGTAGCAGCTATATCAGACGCTGTTAACAAAACAGCGTCTGATATACCGCTTTGATGCGATTTATTTCGCATCTACAGCCTGCCAGCGATTGATCATCGCTGGCAGGCTGTAGTACAACTCCTGAGACGTGATCTTCTGTGAACGCGCGCGCGCGTTCACAGCAGATCTTGCCTCTTGCGAGATGACGCGCCGCCACGTCAGAGAGGAACAGACCTGCCGCCGCTTGGACGCATCCCTGCGTTAGGCGGTCGGCAGGCGGTTAATACAGAATGCTTACTAAAATGTGGATTGAGGGGTTAAAAAATAAAAAAAATGAACTCACCTCATCCACTTGATCGCGCAGCCGGCATCGTCTTCTTTCTTCTTTTTTGAGGACCTGCCAAAGCACCTTTGATGACGTCATCGCGCTCACCACGTCCACTGCAGAACAGCAGCCACCGTGCTCCATTCACTTTTATGGGACTGTTCTAGTACCAAGATGGCGCCGTGGATGGCTGCCACAGCACAGGGCTCCTCCATCGGCCCCCTATTTTTCTTATTTTTCTCTTAGGCCCCTTTCACACGGGCGTGATTTCCACGCGGGTGAAATGCGTGAGGTGAATGCATTGCACCCGCACTGACCCATTAATTTCTATAGGGCTGTGTACATGAGCGGTGATTTTCCCGCATCACTTTTGCGTTGCGTGAAAATCGCAGCATGTTCTATATTCTGCGTTTTTCACGCAACGCAGGCCCCATAGAAGTTAATGGGGCTGCAGGAAAATCGCAAGCATCCGCAAGCAAGTGCGGATGCGGTGTGATTTTCCCGCATGGTTGCTAGGAGACGATCTTTATTATTTTCCTTTATAGCATAGTTATAAAGAAAAATAATAGCATTCTCAATAGAGAATGCAAACTAAAAAGGGCAATAGAGGGTTAAAAAAAATTAAAAAATAAACTCACATCCTCCATTTGATCACGTAGCTGCTGGTGTTCTGTTCTGTGTTCAGCAGGAGGGGGATGAAGGACCTTCAGTGACGTCACTGGGTCACATGGTCCAATCACCTGCTATTGAGAATGCTATTATTTTCCATTATAACCATGTTATAAGGGAAAATAATAAAATATACAGGATACTCAACCCGAAACCGGACTTCAATGATGCTTTAAAACGCTTTGCACTCGCGCAGAAAAATCATGCATTTTCCCGCAACGCACCTGCCTCTTATATGTGCGTCAAACGTGACGCCCGTGTGAAAGAGGCCTTAGTCTAGCTTAGTTTTTCCTCCTCTTCCCTCTCTTCATACAGCCCTAAGCCCTCCTTGCCCTTCTTACCACACAGGGACCCCACGGAGGAATCCCTGCTCCCCAGGCCCTCGGCGGCCTTGTAGGAGCCCTGCGCTCCTCTCTACTGCTGCGGCCTGATTTTGATGGCGCCGCGAAGACAGGCCGATTGAGCAACTGCCTACAGCGCACCGAGCGGCACCCGCACTGACGCCAGTGTCCGATACCCTGAGTGACTTGCGGTGGCCATCGGCTGGGGCCGCAGACCTGTGCTGTAAATCGGGGACTCTGTCTTCGGGCCGTTGGTCCTGCACGCCGGAGGTCTAAGCAGTTCGTCCATCTTGTTGGAGAGAGAGCGAACATTTCCCAGTAGAACCGAGGGGATGGATGACCGCAAACCCCTTTTCCTTAGCCTTACCAGGGCTCCCGCCTGACAGCCCCTGCGCCTGATGCCTGATTGGGCTGGGGGGGCTAGGCACGTGATCTTACGGACATGGGTCCATACCAGGTTGGACAGGAGCTTGTAATCCGTTTGGGAGATTCCATGTGAGTCCCAGCGGATGAGCTGAGACCTGGAGTGCTTAATACGGGTAGTGATGGCGAGAAAGGCTCTAGAGCAGAGCCGAAACGTTGCACCACACGGGTGAATAAAGAGGAAACTTCACTGAACTTTTGGAGTGCTGTTCGTTTTTCCATTTTTATTATTGGGGTTACATGCCAATCCCCTTGAATGAGCACCCGCTTATCCATATATATATATATATATATATATATATATACACATGCATTCATACAGATACATAGACACACACATATATCCATATGCACACACATATATATATATATATATATATATATATATAAAATTGTATGGGTGTTGTGTGTATGTATATATAAGTGACATCACCGAAGGTAAAGGACCTTCAGCGACGTCACATGGTCCAATCACCTGCTTCCATGATTGGACCATATGACCCAGTGACGTCACTGAAGGTCCTTTACCTCCCCCCCCCCCCAGCTGAAGACAGAACAGGAGACCGGCAGCTATGCGATCAATTGGAGGAAGTGAGTTACTTAGATTTTTTTTTTAACCCTCTATTGCCCTTTTTACTTAACATTCTGTATTTAGAATGCTATTGTTTTCCTTTATAACTATGTTATAAGGGAAAATATACAGAATACTCAACTCGAAACCGGACTTCAGTGATGAAGTCTGGCTTCGGGTCTGGATACCAAACATGCCGATTTTTCTCACGCGCGTGCAAAACGCATTACAACAGTTTTCACGCACGCGAAAAAATCGCGCATTTTCCTTCAACGCACCCACTTCTTATCTGGGCGTCAAACATGACGCCCGTGTGAAAGAGGCCTAAACCTCTTGTACAACTATGACTGACTGACAGCTACCTATGTATACACACTTAGGCTTCATGCACACGACCGTATGCCCTCCGAGACATACGGTCCATGAGCGGGCCATATGTCCTGGCGCGGCCTACATCGTGCGCACGGGAGCGCACAGCCTTATAGGTTACTATGATGTTGTGCGCATCGGACCTCCCGCGGGACTATTGTCCTGCACTCATATGATCTTATGAGTGTGGGATATTAATTAATTACAAATAATATGGCACTCATCTAAAAACTGAAGTCAGAAAAAGCTAAATAAATATAAATGGATAAATTATACTGAATAGTTTCCCACAACCCTCTACATCAGCTCGGCTTCTCCGGCTCTATCACATGCTGTCTGCAGATTACACTGCATTTTGTGGTGACAGGTTCTCTTTAAGCTGGTGTAGCGTACAACTGTCATTTACAACAGTTTCTAGCGTAAATGATAATATACCTTTCGGGACATGGAACGCCATGTGCCCCTGCTAAGCCACGCCCACTTTTCTTGACTCTTTTGAAAGTGGGAGAAATGAAAACTCAAATTATGGCACAAATTTGGAGGGCCCCATCATTTGCAACTATCACCCTATAAAACACACTTTTTCCCCCAAAAAGTGTGGGGGGAATGTCACTGCATCTTATGGGGCAAATACTAATAATTGCTTATATTATGGAGGCGCTCATTAGTACAGGGGGGACCGGGAAACTGTGAATGCAGTGCTCCCTGTGCAGGCTCTGTACTCACCGCTTCCTGGTTTTCCTCGGCTGCTCGCTGTGCTGTGACTGTGAGGACATTGGCGCTCTGTGACCTCACGTTGTGCGGCATTGGATCGCAACAGGAAGAGCACGAGATGTTAGGAGCAGCGTCGGCGTCCAGAGCAGGAAAGGTACCGTAATATATATATTTTTTTTCTGATCTGAGTCTGATTGGGGGTCTTATTAACATTAAGAGTCTCATCTGATGTCTGATTGGGGGTCTATTTAACATTGGGGGAATGTTCTGAGGTCTGATTAACATTGGGGGTCTTCTTGGGGATCTGAGGTCTGATGAAAAATATTTTTTTTTCTTATTTTCCTCCTATAAAACCTAGCGTCTTATAGGGCGAAAAATGCGGTATATATTACATAGATAGATAGATATTATATATATATTGATTTATATTTATTTATATTTCACAAATGGTCAGTATCACTGCTCCTTCACATTACAAAGAAAAAAGAATGAGCTACACTTTAAATAAAAGAGTTTACTGTCTTTTATACCAAATTATCAGAAAGTGAGGTCCAGGCTGCCCTAAAATATAGTCTGAATAGATTTTTATATAAAATACTTTTTTTTGCTTGTGGTTAGGCTACTTTCACACTAGCGTTTCTATTTTCCGGTATTGAGATCAGTCATAGGGTCTCAATACCGGAAAAAACGCTTCCGTTTTGTCACCATTCATTGTCAATGGGGACAAAACGTAACTGAACAGAATGGAGTGCACCTAAATGCATTCTGTTCCCTTTGGTTGCGTTTCCATACCAGAAAGCAAACAGCAGCATGCTGCCGTTTTCTTTCCGCGATGGGATGCGGAGCAAAAAATGGAGTTCATGACGGATCCGTCTTGGCTATGTTACAGATATTACAACCGGATCCGTTCATAACGGATGCAGATGGTTGTATTATCAGTAACGGAAGCGTTTTTGCTGAACCCTGCCGGACCCAGCAAAAACACTAGTGTGGAAGTAGCATTACTATTGTAACAGTGGGAAGAAAACCCACTTATAAAACACACACATTAACGTATGAAACATTTACAGTAGTTTTTATAAAGCTGCACACAACTATAAACTGTTTTTTACATCCGTAATTATGGTCCAGACCTATAGATGCTTCATTTCTTGATATTTTACAGTACATTTTGAGTTGGATAAAAGTTTATTTCTTTTTCCATAGGAGCAGAATGATTTTCAAACAAGAAAGACAGAAGCAGAGAGTAAGTATAAAAGTGATTGATACAATTGCACGTTTAGCATGGGCGGCACAGAAAATTTTGACATTTGATGGGACGCTAGCATTAAAATGTGGTGAGTAAAGATGCATTTACACTGCGCTGATGAGCTGACAATTATTAGGAAAAAAGCATTCTTTCACAATAATTGTTTTCTCCTCAGTGGAGGTAAAGAGCTTCATTTACATGTCGATATTACCCCCGGTGTGTGGGGATGAGTGATAGCCACTGCCATTGCTCATCCTCATACAGAGTCATTAGGTTTAAGACGCCGGTCTTAAAAAACCCTGCCTCTACATAACTTTGATGTATCCACCGCCGGTTCTAAATGTAAGACAGCTTCCTACCAGTCCGTCCCCTTCTCCGCCCACATTGCGCCCACAATTTTGGACCTGGAATGAGCTGGAAAGAAGTTGAAGATTCTGCTGCAACAAGGCATAAAGCTGTTCGTAAATGGCCCCTCTGTCTTTTAAACACACAAGGCCCGCCAGACCACAGGTTGGCATGTAGTTCTGCAATGCAATGAACTTCCTTGCCAAGTCTGCAGCTGCATGGTTGTCAGTGACAGCTGTACTCCCCATAGAGAAGGCAGAGATGGTTTATCACTGGCCTTGCCTTCCTGATCGATGCATAAACAGTGCTTAGAGAGCGATGTGTGTATAGTTTAGGAAGCGCCTATGATGCTTACTGCTCCCATTCCAGACACTTCGTGTTGGGTAGCACACCCAGGCCAGCTCTACAGTAAATGAAACTGGGGTAATAGATCAGCCCAACAATAATGTAATGCTATAATGCTCCCCAAAGGGCATTATATATCTTGTATGACCTTATGTGGGACATAATGTATAAAATAAAAAAAAAAAAAAAAATAAAGGCAAAAAAAAAAAAAAAGAATGGTACTACAAGCTCCAGTGCAGCCTCCAGCCCCATCCATGGCAGCCGTAAAATGTATATCTTCTGTATAAAAAAAGACAGTGATGGAAAGGGACACAATTTTAAAATTACACTTTGCGCTACTAAGAGAAAGAAAATTAAAAATCAGAAACCTTTTTCCTTTTCATTTTTCAGCTATAAAAAAAAACTTCAATAAAAATGATTTAAAATCATAAAAAGATGCAAAAATTATTTGAATGACCAAATGAAAACATAATTATTGCTTTCAAATCCACATGCACTAAAAAAATATGAAAATGTGGCTGCTCATGAACATTGGAATACGGTCCGGTCTTGAACTGGTTATGACACTTGTATCTGGATAGATTTATGGTAAAGTACTGCTTGTTAGGGCATATGGATGTCATAGATTAGGTCCATGCAGAGTCAGTCTACTCTGGTAGTCCTGGTTTGTCACTGTATTACATGGGAAGACTTTTAAGTGAATGGCCACCAGGGTATTCCAAGCAGGCGTTGATGGTGGGGCTATGTAAGCCTGGTTGGAATTGTCCTTGTATATAACAGCTGACTTCCAGGCCGTTTTCATCTCAAAAGGGGGTTGAGACAACATAATGAGATGACCCCTTTCAAAAATTTATTCAAGAAAATAAGCATTATAAGCATTTTGTTTTTCCAGGAATTCTTTCAAAAGAAGAAGATGAAATCCCAATTAAAGCTGTTAGAGTCATCGCATCCAGGAAAAGCATCACTTAGCTTAGATCTACTTAACCTACATGTTATAAATCAAATCTCCAAAAAGAAAGACGGAAGTAAGTTAACGTGAATTTCCAGATCCGCAAACAAAAACAGCACGTCTTTATGTTTACAAATGCCACCTTTCAGACATGGAAAAAATGATTATGTAAGTGGTAATCTTGATTTAAAGGGGTTATCCCACACATTTAAAACACCTTTGTACTCTGCTTATCTGGACGACTTTCATCCCTTTCTGTGGGTTGGGAGCAGCTTACATAATGGCGGATTTACACAGACCAATTGTCGGGCAGATTCTCTGGGACAAAAGTTCCTGTGAATGCCTGTTACTGACAATCTGCTCATCTATAAGTGCACCCAATCACCCTATGAACGAACTAAACACTCTTTCATCGGTCAAAACTGTCAATAATGCAGGCACCTAAATTATTGTTTCTGGACAGCAGATTGTGTGGTCTGAACAGTAATCTGCAGCCCAGAAACAATGGGGGTTATTTATTAACAGAGATACATCTATAATAGCCGTATTTCTGGCATAGATTGCGGTCTAAAATGCCGTCTTAATAAATGACCCCCAATGATACTGTATGAGGACAAGTGATTGCAATCGCAATCTCTCGTCCTCGTACTATGGAGGTGACCACTGCTTGTACTTTACTTACATCTGCAGCACATTAAAGTGTGGCAAAACTCAAAATGCTCAACTGTGACAATTTGTTTTGTGCCACAATGTATCCATGTACAGTATTCCTAATAGTGTGTTGCGCCAATTGCTAAGAAAGCGAATGCAACCCAAGAGAAGGCAATGGAAGCGTTGAATTCCATAAAAAAACTTTTCAGTAGACTAAAGCAGATGGTTTAACTCTATACTTCCATATACAGTTTTACCATCTGCCGTTCGGTATCCAGGTAAGGCTACTTTCACACTAGCATTTTGGCTCTCACAAGTGGTCCAAAATGGATCAGTTTTGCCCTAATGCATTCTGAATGGAAAAGGATCCGCTCAGAATGCATAAGTTTGCCTCTGTTCAGTCACCATTCCGCTCTGGAGACGGACACCTAAATGCTGCCTGCAGCATTTGCTGTCCGTCCTGGGATGCGGAGCCAAACGGATTCATACTGACTCACAATGTAAGTCAATGGAGATGGATCCGTTTTCATTGACACAATTTGGTGCAATTGAAAATGGATCCGTACCCCATTGACTTTCAATGGTGTTCAGGACGGATCCGTTTTGACTTTGTTCAGGATAATGCTAGCGGATCCGTTCTGAACGGATACAAGCGTTTGCATTATCAGTGTGGATCCGTCTGTGAAGATACAAGACAGATCCGCACCAAACCCAGGTCTGAAAGTAGCATAATTCGTCAGGAACCAAATTTTTTTGTAAGATTCGGTGAAGTAGCCGAATCGGATTTTTAAAAACTTCGCTCATCTCTATGTGCCAAAGACAATATCATATTCCATCAGAATAAATAGAAAGCTTTATACATGATGATTGGCTTATGGTGAAACATCACTGTAGAATTTGTATCTTTTGATATGAGCTCTTCAGAAGTATGCAGATATAAAGTCTATCTTCATATCAGGAATTCATAGGGTTTCAGATATGGCTTTCTATGGTAGTGATAATGTTAAGAGTTCCAAATTGCTTCAGTATTATCTTTCCACATTAGAAGACAGAGGGCTAAAATGTGTTATAGATCACAGGAGGGACATGAAAGGAACCACTATAGTCTAAGGTACTGTAAAATCCCTTATTTTATGAAAAAGAATTAATAGCACTAGATGTATAGAAAACTGATCCGTCCCCCCTTTCAATGGAGTTCATGACGGATCAGTCTTGGCTATAGAAGACATAATACAACTGGATCTGTTCATGACGGATGCATGCGGTTGTATTATTGTAACGGAATCGTTTTTGAAGATCCATGATGGATCCGCAAAAAACACTATTGTGAAAGTAGCCTAATCCTTTCTTGCACAGTTCCTCACTGCAAAATGAAACCTATGGACTATATTTATACAGTTTAACAGATATTTTTATTTCTCCTGAATGCCAGTATCCCACTGAACGAGCAGCCTACTGTTGGGAAGAAATCCTTCCCCATAATTGGCTACTCCTTGACCTGTGTAAACACACCCTAAGGGCTCATGCACACGAATGTATTTTCTTTCCGAGTCCATTCCGTTTTTTTTGTGGACCGTATACGGAACCATTTATTTCAATGGGCACGCAAAAAAACCTGAAGTCACTCCATGTGCATTCCGCTTCCATATGTCCATATTTCCATTCCGCTAAAAAATAGAACATGTCCTATTATTGTCCGCATTACGGACAAGAATAGTACTGTTCCATTAGGGGCCAGCTTTTCCGTTCCGCAAAATACGTAATGCACACGGACGTCATCTGTATTTTTTGCGGATTCGTTTTTTGCAGACTGCAAAATACATACGGTTGTGTGCATGAGCCCTAAGGCAGTCAAGCACCTGCATCTCCCAGAATGACTTGTAATTATCTCTTGTTAGCCCCTTTTTGTTGGATACCCACTTTACAAAAGTTGCAGTTTCAGGCTGCAATCTTCATTCATATTCAGACCCCCCTCTTATGCAGTTTGCAACCTATTGGTTTCAGACTTTTCTGATGTATTTTTGTCCCTCCAGGTAAATGCGCATTCTGTACATCTATGATGTTGCTGCCTTCACTAGCTCTCATGTATCAGCACAGCTTCATTCCTGTTCTATTTTACCATTCTGCAGCCCATGAGGAGTGTGTGACTTCCACCTCCTCCCCCTGCAGAATCTTCAATGGGTGTCCTACTCTCTAAACACTGATACGCAGTCTATTTGATTTACTCCCCCTGACAGATGGCTTTCCGTCCTAAAACAATTGTGACTTGCTCTCCTGGAAAAGTTGGAAGCTCCCCCCTCTCTACACTTTGATGTGCCAGTTAAAACTCCTCTCCCTCCCCGATGCTACCCGTTACACAGAGAGAAGGGAGGAAGATAGGAGAGAGCCGAGAGCCAGAAGCAATCTGTTGCCTCTACAGTATGTCAGAAGCAGTAGGAAAATCAGCTATGGGAACAGACCCTCTAACAACAGGGTACCCATGTACTATGCCAGGAGTTAGTAATCGTCTGGGAAGGAGGGGCAGCAATGTACGCTCTTGCCCGTACTCCCTGCACTGCTGCTGTCCATTCATAAAATGAGTACTCCGTACACCGCTGAGCTGTCTGCGGTGTACAAAGAACTAAGTTTTAAGCGCACAGTGAATGGTGTGCTTTAGGGATGTAAAAGTACAGTATAAATCGAAAAATAAAAAAAGTATATTAGAAACATTTCATTTAGGGGATTAGGGACAACATATTAAAAAATATTATAAAAGTTTAGATACTCTTTTTTTTGTTTTTTGTTTTTGTCTCCATTTTTTGTTTTACAAATATAAAAGATTTTGTGACCATGGAAGCTATACATTAGGGAAAATACATACTGATAGAGAATTTAGATTGTGAGCCCCACTGGCGACAGTGTGAGTGATCACAATGTCCATAAAGTGTTATAGAATATGTTGGCTCTATAAAAGCAAAAGAAATTAATAAAAAGGACTCAGATATTCCAGAACGACTCTGATGAACAGCTAAACTCATGTTTCAAACAATCCTCAATCTCATTGTATCATATATCATTCAATATTAAATGTTTCTTTTTTTATCACATAATGAAAACTGAATGGCAATGGTATTAGAGATATCTTGTAGCTATCGGCTTAATGCAATATTACAATAAAACCAGGTTTAAGTCAAAACATGTTTCTTAATAGGCAAACCCCCTCAGCATGCTGATATGTGTAAAAGAAAGGAAACATTTTCAGATGTGGGAAGGATTTTACAGCTACCGATGTCACCTATAACTGTCCCATCCAAAATATGTTTGGATGATTCTGAAACCATGTAAGTGTTTTCATTTCTGTAAACTTTTGCTGCCGCTCATACATGGCATATTCTTTTACACTCTAGGGCAGATTGTATCAGCACCGATATGTGTACGTTACTTACATCTGCAGCATATGAAAGTGTTGCAGAACCCAAAATGCTATATTTTGTGCCACAATGTATCCATATACAGTATTCCTAATAGTCCGTTGCGCCAATTGCTGAGAAAGCTAATACAACACAAGAGAAGGCAATGGAAGCGTTGAATTCCATAAAAATAAGTGTATTTTCAATAGACTAAGGACAATAATAGCGTAAACAGTTCATCCAGCACTGAAGGGTTAAAAGATATTTCCAGCTTCATTGAGGATACATGTTAAAAACATTCCAGGGCATACCGCTTTGCCATAATCCGTCAACGCATTTCAACTGTTACACAGTGTTACTCATGACTTGCCTACTCCGCTAAGCTAAGTGCTGACATGCAATAGTTTTATTAGGGCATTAGGGACATCATATTAAAATTTGTTACAAAGGTTTATTTACTCTTTAAAATAAACTAATGTATAATTTATGGCTCTCCTTCAGCATATGATGCAGCATCACCAGCTTGGCCAGCAGTGTCGGCAAAATTTGTTTAGATCCGAATTTATTTGTGACGAATCGCGTTAAAAAACAGCTATTTCCTAGCTGCAGAGAGCCTGTATTGTAGTGTAGAACATTGTGCCTTGCAGTAACACGCATAGGGAGTCTGCTGTGGTAGTGAAACAATACTGTGAGTCAGTATGACACGCACATGACAGACTTCACTCTTAGAATCACTGCACACTTCATTTATTTAGGCAGTTACGGGGCCAAAACGGACCAAATAACTCAAGTGTGAACTCGGCCTTACAAGTCGATGTTAGCGCAAGGTATAAAGAACCGTGCAGAGGCCCAAGATCCTTCTGTAGCGTGAAAGAGTGCACTCCCTTTACACCGTCGTCAGCTGATTCCACATAGATGTCTACAGAACCTTTTCTATTAAACGCTTATACAAGTAGAGCCCCTCTGACTGAGTGGTCTCACGCTTCAATGTGGGAGGGAAACACAACACCGAGCATATGAAAGAAGAGGGAAACAGGGAATCAGGCCTGAGAACTAGGGAAGTAAAATGGACAACTCCTAGAGAAAACCCTAACCAATATCCTGACACTACCAGTATGAACAGACCCCAAAGGTAGGTTCATACGCAGGATCACCTAGAGTTCTAGCAAGCCCTATGGGACCCTGGTACTAATGGCAGGCACGAGACTACCTGTTCCTTCAAAAGGAAGGATGACCAGGAGTCTCCTACAGGCCTAATACAAACAATAGGGAAATTCAACACACAAAACCCAAACAAAATACAAAAGGGAAAGGAAAGACTTAACTTCAAAGGAGCAATGGAAGCACCAGGAAAGCTATAAACTGCACAGCACTGTGGGAGAAGCAACTATAAATAGAGAAGGTTTAATGACCCTAATAGCCACACCTGTGGAAAGAAGGTGTGGAAAGGATGAAAAAAAAACAACACAGACGTCATTTGATCGAAACGGAAAACATGTCAGATCAAACCACGTGTTGCCAGTCTCGCCGATCTCCTGCCACCTGTTGCAGGAACGTCTGTAACAAGTGGAGAGGGTGTCAGCAGTAAGTTTTTGTTGACGTCACTGATTATTTTGCCCTTCCTCTGATCCGTCAGAACAATAACACCCCCAAAAAACAGATCCTGTCTGTTGAGCATCCGCTTTCTCTCAGTCAGCATTTGCTCAGAAATCCATCAATATTGCTAAAGCAAAAAAAAAAAAACAAGAATGGATCCAAAACCGAGATGACACGTGAATGTAATATTTGCATGTCTTCTGTGTTTTGTACCCACTACTGCTTTTGGCTACCAAATCATAAGCCAATTCTGATGGGACTATACAGGCCTAACAGCTGCTACACAGACAGGATCAGTTATGCGTCTCATTTTTACTTCCTTCTGACAGATTAGAAGAAGGGTCAAATAAATTATGATGTCAACCAGGCTAAAAAGGCAAAATAGTCATGGAGTAGAAAGGGTGGGAGAACAACTTGAGAAGTCCACAGAGTGGTCCAATGACATAGCATTGAGGTAACAGCAGCTTGAGAAGACCACAGAGTGGCCCAGTGACATAGTGGGGAGGTGGCAGCATCAGCAGCATGAGGAGACCATAGATTGGCTTATTTACATAGTGTTGAGGTGGCAGCAGCATGAGGAAGCCACAGTGTGGCCCAGTGACATAGTGTTGAGTTAGCAGCAGCATGAGGAGGCCACAGTGTGGCCCAGTGACATAGTGTTGAGTTAGCAGCAGCATGAGAAGGCCACAGAGTGGCCCAGTGACATAGTGCTGAGTTAGCAGTAGCATGAGGAGACCACAGAGTGGCAAGGTGACATAGTGTGGAGGTGGCAGCAGCAGCATGAGGAGACAGAGTGACCCGGTGACAGAGTGGGGAGGTGGGTGGCAATAACAGTACGCGCTGACAATGGTGGCATCAGGTGGGTGGTAGCATCAAAATAGTAGCCGAGACAGGTAGCCAGAAGAAACCGGTCTCTTTTGTCAAGGTTTGGGTGAGGAAGCATGGACGATCTAATCTGATGCATCAGGCATTGGTGGGTGGAATTCCTGGTTGATCCATGTTTGATTCATCTTGACAAAGGTCAGACTCTCCATATTTTGGGTGGACAGGCGAGTTCTCCTTGGGGTAACTATGGCCCCCGCTGCACTAAACACCTGCTCTGATACCACACTACTGGCCGGGCAGGACTGCTTTTCCAGGGCAAACTCGGCCAGTTGTGGCCACAAATCCAGTTTTGCTGCCCATTAGTCCGGATCTTCTATGTGGGGTGGCAGGGTGCTGTCCAAATATGCCACCACCTGCTGGTTCAGGTTCTGCTCCAGGTCTAGCTGCTGCTGCTGGTGAGTAGTTTCTTCACCAGGCAGGTTAAGAAAGCTACTCATCGACTCTAGACTAAAGCTGCTGCTGATGGAGCTGAGCTGGTACTGCTCACCCCCCCCCCCGCCACAGCAGCCGTGGCAGTGGAACAAGAGTGCAGAGGGCCCCCCCCGGTCAGACCTGTGAGAGGATGGACGATGGAGCAGATAGGCAGCAGCCAACTGACTACATAGGATGTCTCTATAGTAGTTCAGTTTGCCCTCCGTCTCCGCGGGTGTAAAAAGGCCCCCATTTTTGACCGGTAGCGAGGGTCCAACAAGGTGGAGAGCCAGAAGTCATCCCTCTGCCGAATGGTGACAATTCAGCTGTCACTACCCAAGCAAGTGAGCATGCAGTGGGCCATTTGCACAAGTGACTCGGAGGGACTCGCTGTCTCCATCTCCACTGCATATTGCCACTGTGTGACTGGGTCATCTGCCTCGTCTTCCTCATCTCCCTCTTGCTCTTCCGGCTGCTCTTGCTCCTCCTCTTCCTTCACCTGTGTAGAAAAAACACCCATTTCTCTACACATTGCTTGTGCTCCAATGTCCTCCTCCTCCAGTTCAGCTCCCACAGGGCTCATGTGGCCGTGAGATGTACGCGCCATGTCTCCTGTCCCCTGACCAGCCAGATTTACCAGCATCCTCAAAGGGCCTGAGCAAACAGCAGGTGTCATGCATGAGCTGCCACTGGCTGACATAAAAGTTACACAGGGGAGTACTCCTGTCCTCTTGGATCATCAAGAAATCATTTATGGCCTTTCTTTATTCCTATAGTCGGTCCAACATATGGAGGGTGGAATTCCAACGGTGGAAACGTCGCATATCAGCCTATGTTGGGGGATGACGTTCTGCCGCTGCAGCTTAAGGAGGGTATGCTTGGCGGAGTACGAGTGGCTTAAGTACATGAAAAGTTTCCTGGCCATTTTAGGATGTCTTGCAGATGGGTGGAAGAATTCAGAAACCGCTTGACAACCAGATTGAACACGTGCGCCATGCAGGGCGAATGGCTCAGCCCTCCTTGACGCAGCGCCGACACCATGTTCTTCTTCGTTGTCGGTCACCATGGTTCTGATTTTGAGTTGTCGCGGAGAAAGCGAGGATTCAATTTCTTGATGGACACGGAGCAGTTCCACCCCTGTGTGACTCCATTCGCCCAGGCAAACGAAGTGTAGAACAGCATGACACCGCCGTGCCCTGCACATGTATATACTGGAGGAGCACTGTGAATTGTTCCTGCAGTGGTGGCTGAGGAGACGGTGGTGGATAAGGAGGAAGAGGCGGACATTGTCGCAGGACCAAGAATTATTGTCCTTGACCGTAGTTACAGCTCCACACTTTGGAGCTGCCGTGCACTTTGGCAGATACCGACAGGCTCAAGGACTGGCCCACCTTCTGCTCTACATATTTGTGCAGGACTGGTACTGCCTTTTTGGCAAATAAATTACAGCTTGGGACTCTCCACCTCGGCTCGGCACAAGCCATCAGTTCTCTAAAAGGTGCAGAGTCAACCACTTGGAAAGGGAGGGACTGCAGCACCAGCAACTTGGCCAGAAGCACGTTCAGCTTCTGCTCCGTTGGATGAGTGCACGTATACTATAGTCTCTTGGCAATTACTTCGGTGCTGATGGGAAGGACAGATAGCTCCCTTTGGCTGAGGTGGTGGAGTCACTGGGTGATGCAGCGGTTGCTACGTCAGGCTGGACCACCACATTGGAGCCACAGTTCTCCCAAGCCACTTTATGGTGACGCTGCATATGTTGATGCAGGGCCGTGGTGCCAACATTGGCACCCTGGCCACACTTCACCTTCTGCCCATAGATTCGGCAAATGGCCATGTTCACCTCCTCCGGCGGCTTAACAAAAAACTGCCACACCGCAGAGTAGGTGATTTTACACCCAACACACCACACTGACTGACTGCTGCTGCCGCTGCCTCCGTGAACCCCTGCTTCATCACTTTCCAGGCAGGTAGGCTCTGGTGAAGTGGGTGGTCTTCCCTGGGCACATTTGGCTCCCGACCTCCCACTGCTGCCAGCCTGCTGACTCCCAGCCATGCTACCGACTTGCTGGCTCCGCCGCTGCCTCACGCGCAAACTGTCACCCTCTTCTCCCGATGATGATGAAGCCCCTTCGTCACCCGGCTGGCTCCCAATTGCAATCGGCTACATCATCACCAAGTACTGTCTGCACGTCACTGATGTCCTCCTCAACGGTCTCTCAGCCAGGAGCCTGACCGCTCGCAACACGAGCTCCCACGCCACTCTCCTCAAATTTGGATCGAATTCCACTTTATCAACTTCAATTCGATCATCTCTACTCACAATCTATGTTCCCTATCAGTATGTCTTTGGAGTGTGGGAGAAAACCGGAGTACTCGGAGGAAACCCACACAAACACAGGGAGAACATATAAACTCCACGAACCTAGGACCCCAGCGCTGCAAGCCACCAGTGCTAACCACTGAGCCATCATGCTTCCCACCTGCTCCCTGCCCTAACATATTCCTGGGTCAGCAGATTGGAGCACTGGGCGGAACTGGCCCAGTTTGCCATCAATGTAGTGTCTTGTCCAGACTCCAGTATACTATCAGAGAGGCTATTTAGCGCAGCAGGTGGTATCACACCGAAGTGGACAAAATTGCCCACCACAACTGTGGAAAACATCACATTTGTGAAAATGAATCAGGATCTGTGAGTATTTTCACACCTCCAACTGATGCCAATGAATAAATCTGACAGTGGTTAGTTATCATTGGTTCAGTGATGCCACTGCCACTGTCTGTCTGCCCATCATGTTCCATACTGTACTGCTGCTGCTTTCTCCATGGCTAAGACTGCCTGTGCTAGTCCCCCTAACATAGCTGACATCTTCTGACTTGTTCATCTTTAATACTGTGCTGCTGTTGCTATTATGCCATTACTACTGCTCCTACTGCCACTATTTCTACACCTCCAGTCGTACATCTCCTGCCTTGTTTGTCAGGTTCCATACTGTACTAATGCTGCTACAAGTTCTATGAATAGGAGGATCTTTTACAAAGCTTCTGTAAAAACTAAAGCCATTGCTTCTTAAATTTCCTGGAACACTATCACTGGCTCGTGTATTTGTGGCAGTAGAATCGGTGGAGATGGAATACATATATGTATTTTATTTTACCAAACAAACCAGTTGCTAGTTACTCCCCAAAAAAGGATAATTTTTGGAACAAGATACCACCGTGTGGGTATAAGAATTGACATCTCCCCCCCCCCCCAAAAAAAAAGTGATAATTTTTGGACCATTTTTAAATTTTAACAAATCTGAGTGTGTTATTAACCCTTGAGGAGACGTTTTTGTTTTTTACTCTCTGCCATTCTGCGGCCATAACTTTTTAACTCTTTCATTCACATAGACGTATGAGGGCTTCTTTTTTGTGGGGCAAGTTGTACTTTCTAATGGTATCATTTAATATTGCATACATTGTAATAGGGTAAAAAATTCCAAATGGGGTGAAATTGGATAAGAAACGCAATTCTGCCAGTTTTATGGGCTTCGTTTTTGCTGCGTTCCCTATGTGGTAAAACTGATATGTTACCTTCATTCTACAGGTCAGTTTGATTACTGCAGTACCCCATTTATATAATTTTTCTTGTGTTTTAACACTTAAACAAATAAAAACTTTGAAAAATAAAATCTTTTCCTTGCATCTCTATATTCTTACCACCTAACTTTTTTATAGTTACAGTACGTCTCTGGATCTGTGTAAGGGATCATTTTTGTTGGTACGCAGTCTGTAGTTTTTATTGATACCATTTTGGAGTGTGTGCTTTTTTGTACATTTTTTATTCTTGTTTTATGGGAGGCGGAGCGATGAAAAAACAGCAAATTGGCTATTTTGATAGTTTTTTCCGTTACAGTTTATACCGTACAGGATGAATACTTTTATCTTTTAATAGTATGACCATTTTGGCTCCCAGCTGTTGTGAAACTACAACTCCCAGCATGCATAGTTGCTCTGCTCTTCTAATTACTTACATAGAAATGAATTGAGCATGCTGGGAATTGTAGTTTCACAACAGCTGGGAGCTGAAGGTTGCTGATACCTGCCCTAGGTAAACATTGCTGTTATTGTGTGTTTATTACAGTGATTCCTCAAGATACAATTGCCTCAGGATACAATATTTTCAACCTGCAATAGTCTTTTCTGACCAATCGTATGTTGAAACTAGACTCAATATACAATGTCTTACACTCAGATCCAACCAAGCAATATGCCATTTCCCTGGTAAAACACCTGTATTGATTGTTCCTTTTTACAGTACAGTGTGGTACTACATGTCCTGTACTGCCCTCTTTGTGCCAGGATAAACTGCTCCTTTGGACAACAGGTGAGGGCAGCTCTGCTTTATTCTTTTGGCATAGTGCACTGGACCCTGAAGAGGCCCACATACGTAATCAGCATAGAATGTGAGTTACAACTTCTAACATCTATCCGTAACTGTTAAACTTAATGACTTGCCTTATCTGGATTAGTTATCTTCTTAGTTTTCTTAAAATCTTCATTTTCTCTTATCTTGGGATGATGTTTTGGGGCTTTTCCAGTTTGCCATAAAGTTATGGACTGAAGCTACAATGGTTTCAGTATATAATGGTCGTCCCATTGAACCTCTCCTGCAGCACTTTCAAAGGTTAGGTCCCATTTTTGCTCTGTGTTCAGCTGTTTTTAGTAATGAGCTCATCAGCCCTCCTATATATGCTTGGCTGATTGTTCCACCCCTCGTCTGAGCAGTAGATTCCTTTTTGTTTTACTTGCTTGCAAGACCCTGCAAAAAAGCTATAATCCGTTTGTCTGTGTACCGACTTTTGCCAGTTTCCTGGATCTCTGCCACCTGATCTGATCTGTGCCTGTTCACTGTACTGACAGTGAGCCTACTGCCCTGACCTCTGCGTGTTTCCTGACTAGATGCATTGCCTGATGTCTCAGTGCTTGGAACTGGTGTCTCTGACCCCAGTGGATCAGCAGCCAAGCACACAAGAACTATTCCCCTAGTAGCTACCTTGTAGCCAGGAGCAGACTGGCCATAAATGATAAAGGGAAACTTCACGTTGGGCCATCTGAGCCCTCCTCATGGTCGGCCAGTGTCAATTTTTGGGGAGGTATTTTGTTCTGTTGGGGCAGCATTTTGTGATGCATTGTGATATTTGGCTCTGTTGAAGTGGTGTAATGTGCTGTAATATAGTATTGCTGGCCTGCCCATTTGTATTGGCCCTGCTTTCTGTCAGTTTGAAGTTGACTACAAAATAAAGCCACTTTTAGTTTTTTTCCAGTGCCACTTTAAGTTCCCAGTCCGTCGCTGCATGCAGCGAAGGCCAGATCCCTGTATAGGGGCTGAAGGATGAAAACCAGGAGAAGGCCCTCAGAACCAGCCACAGTGGATCCACACTCACTGCCTGTAACAATACCAAATGTTACAGAGCATCCTTGCTAAACATAAGAAATTATACAATGGTTTTATCAGCTGACCTGATTCCAAAAGCCAAATAAAATCCTTGAAGCAATATTGTGGATTGAAATTTAATAGAAAAAATATAAAGTCATCATCCTTCCCTTCAACCAAATAGGACAGTTGATTAACAAAAAATAGGCTTTGAAGTTCAGAATTAAGAGGCCCCCTTTCACCTGTAGATATACCGTGTTTTATACAATGCATTCGGAAAGTCTTTAAACCCTTTCACTTTTTGGTATGTCTTGTGCTAAAATGAAAAAAAAAATTTAAGCTTTCGCCCATCAATCTGCACTCAATACCCCAAGAGAAATTGAAAACAAATTTTTTTTTTTTTTTAAATTTATTAAAAAGAAAGAACTATCATTTTGCATGGACATAAGTATTTAGATCCTTTGCTGTAACACTTAAAATTTAGTTCTGGAGGCCACCCATTTCTTTTCATCTATGAGATGTTTCTACACCTTGAGTGAAATCTACTTGTGGCAAATTCAGTTGATTGGACGTGATTTGGAAAGACACAACCCTGTCTATATAAGGTCTGACAGCTTACATTGCATATCAGAGCAAAAAAAAACAAACCATATTGATCAAAGAACTTCATGTAGAGCTCAGAGACTAGATTGTGTGGAAGTACAGATCTGGAGAACGGTACTAAAAAAAATTCTGCAGCACTGAAAGTTCACAAAAGCACAATAGCTTCCATAATTCTTAAATGGAAGTTTGGAACAACCTGGACTCTTTCTAATGCTGGTCGTATCACAAAACAAAGTAGTCAGCAGAGAAGGGCCTTGGTAAGAGAGGCAACCAAATGCCCAAAGGTCACTCTGGCTGAACACAGTGGCCTCTATAATTGTTAAATGAAAGAAGTTTGGAATAACCCGGACTATTTCTAGTGCTGACCAACCCACCAAACTAAGTAATCGGGGAAAAGGGCCTTGGTAAGAAAAGTTACCAAATACCCGTAGGTCACTCTGATTGAGCCCCAAAAATTCTGTGTGCAGATGGTAGAAACTTCCAGAAGATCAACCAATCACTACAGCACTCCATCAATCTGGTCTTCATGGCACTGGGCAGAACGAAGCCTCTCCTCAGTAAAAGACACATGAAAGCCCACCTCAGCATCTAAAGGACATGAAACCAAGATTCAATTTTTTGGCCTCAATTCTAAGCATCGTGTCTGGAGAAATCCAAGCACTGCTCATTACCTACCCAATACAATCTATAGAGTGATGCATGGTGGTGGCAGCATCATGCAGTAGGGGTGTTCTTCAGCGGCTGGGACAAAGACATTGGTCAGGGTTGAAGGGAAGCTGAATGGAGCAAAGTAAATAAAAACCTGATCCAGAGTGCTCTGAACCTCAGACTGCACCAAAGGTTTACCTTTCAACAAGACAATTACTTTAAACACACAGCCAAAAAAACATAGGAGTGGCTTAGGGACAAGTCTTGTTCTTGAGTGGCCCAGTCAGAAACCAATTGAAAATCTCTGGAAAGATCAAAAAAAGGATGTCCACCAACAGTCCCCATCCAACCTGACATAGCTTGATCTGCAGAGAAGAATGGCAGAAAATCCCCAAATCCAAGTGGGCAAACCTTGTGGCATCATTTCTAAAAAGATTGGAGGCTGTAATCGCTGCCGAAGGTACTTCAACCAAGTACTGAGGAAAGGGTCTGAATACTTACATGAATGCGGTATTTTCGTTTTTCCTTTCACTTTGTCATTATCAGGTATTGAGTGCAGAATGATGGGAAAAAACTTGATTTTTTTTTTGCAACATAAAATGTGAAAAAAGTGAAAAGGTCTGAAGACTTTCCGAATGTGTGTGTATATATGTGTATATATGTGTGTGTATATATATATATATATATATATATATATATAAATCCGGAGATAGGCCATCACCACTTATCTCAGGAGTGCTGCCTCTTCTCTGGGATTTATATACTGTGGAGGATTGTCCATCCTCCTGAGGAATTTGCACCCGCCACGCTCTTTGGACGTGCCGCTGCTTATCTCTGGATCTATATATATATATATATATATATATATATACCAATAAGATCAGGCAGCACTCCACTTCAACACACGGTGCACGCGTCCGCTCGTGTCCAAGTGCCGCATATATTTATAGAAAAGAACGCAGCACTCTTCCAAACGTAAAAAAAGCGGTGATTTATTCAGCACATGTGTCAGCAACGTTTCAGCTCTCTCACAGAGCCATTATCAAGCCAAGTGAACAAACATAGTATAGTTGTGCATATATATACTCCTGTGCAGGAAATCATTAGTGTCATATCCTGTGTAATTACATACATATGTGTATAAAAAGGTGCAGTTGATCAAAATACAATTGATTGCAAAAAACGTAATTCTGTGCATAGACATCTTGTTCCCCGGCATGAGGTATCTTAAAACATATTTATTTGTGATATATAAAATTTATCTTCACATAAAAGTGTTCATCTCCATGTGAAATCACATGATGCAGTGAAATTTAAAAACTCCTGGCTTGTATCGCTTCGTTAGCATATACAAAGAAGGGAACAACCTACAGGGAAAAGGAGTCAAAACCATTACTCTTGTGGGTTACCTTATGTTGTTTATAACATCTTCATCCATATAGCTTGGTGTCCCACATGTTCCACCCTGCATGCGCACGCCCCTCCAGCCGCGTCACCACCACAGCCGTGGTGGGGCGTAACAAGGATGGCAGGGCATGCGCCTTGCACAGCAAACACACAAGAAGCCATCTTGGGTGAGGGTATATTAGTGCCAAGTTCACATGGCACTGCATCCCTCCACTCAAAAAGCCGCAGAGCGGTACAATCTGCCTAACATTACCATATAACTCACAACCCCCTCATATCAAACATCTTAACCCCTCACGGGTCAATATTTATGTCGATAATGGGTAGTATATTCGGTAACCCAAATAAGAATAAGGGCCGACCCCTTTATTACCCTGGTATGCTCACATATTATAATCCATTGCAATCTGACCTCTGTGCTATCTACTTGACTGATGGTCTTCGCTAAGACACTGTGATAACCTTACCCCCCTGACTTTCCCGTACCCGCCCTCTCTCCCCCTTCATCTTTATATCTACTCGCTCTTTTACTTCTTTTCTTTTAATCTCTACATTACTTTTATCTACTGCGATGTTGTTTGAGCTATACATTCTTGTACAAATGACCCATTGGGGGTTTTGCCCAAACGGAGACGCTCCCTTTTTTTTTTTTTTATATCAGAATTGCTATTAGCCGTGTACTTGTACATTGCATGCATGTCTTCTCCTTGGATTGCTTGATCCTCAACTGCTAAATGGACTTATATTTCCACATATGTTTACATGTACCAAATGTAAGCTCACGTTTCTTTGCTATACCTTGCTTATATAAAAATTTCAATAAAACAGTTTAAACATAATCCATTGCAATAAACTATATACAACATATCGTTATTGCACAAACATTAACCATATCACTTTATATAGCAACCAGAATTTTTCAAGGACTATCCTTAGCAGCCTATAGGATTATAATGCCTGTAATCATGAATTTACTTAATCATTCCTGCTGTAACCCTAAATTCCACATTTAACCCTTTCGGCATAAGTGTATCTAACCGGAAAATCCATCTTAGCTCACTCTTTTTCAGTATCGATATTCTATCCCCTCCTCTTTTTGGCATATTAATCTGTTCCAAGATCATAAACTTCAAATCCTGCTCCCTGTGTTTCTTCTCAAAAAAGTGTTTTGACACCGGGAGATCTTTCCTCTGATCCCTAATGCTCTGTCTGTGGTTGTTGAGGCGTGTTTTCATTTCAGTGGTAGTTTCCCCCACATATAATAAATTACAGGGGCACCACAGGACATAAACAACCCACGATGAGTCACAGGTAAGGTACTGTTTAATTTCAAAATGCTCTTTTGTTAAAGGGTGTGTAAATTGTCTACCCTTCTGCATGTATTTGCAGTTTATACATCTCAGGCAGAGATAACTCCCTCTACTTTGTGTTCCTAAAAAGGTCTGTCTCATCGGGGGTGATTTATAGGTATCAGTTTTTACTATCCTATCACCAATATTCCTACTTCGTCTGTATGACATTAGTGGGGCATCCTGGAAGGCAGGGATCATCGGATATCCACCCTTCAGGACCCCCCAATGTTTTCTGACAATCCGTTCTATTCTGGGACTGTACACACTGTATGTAGATACAAAAGGCAATCTATCAGTATCCCTTTTTCGTTTATTCATACGTATCATGTCCCTTGATTGGGACTTGACTTTTAACATATGTTATATATAGGTCTATTACCTTTCCACGTTAAATCTCTGAAGAGACCATTCAAAGAACCCCCCAAAAGTTATTAGAATTACCACACTTTTCGGACTATAAGATGCACCTAGGATTTGGAGGAGGAAAATATACAAAAATATATATTTTTTTTATCAGACCTTAGATGAGACCTCAAAATGAGACCCCCAAGCTTCATCTGCCACATATCAGACACTCCACCCTCAATCAGTCTTAGATCAGTCACCCATCAGCCTCAGATAAGACCCCCCCCCCCAACAGCCTCAGATAAGACCCCCATCAGCCTCTTATCAGACCCCATCATCTTCAGAACAGACCCCATCAGCCCCAGAAGACACCTCATCAGCCTCAGATCGGACACTTATCAAACCTCAGATCATACTTTAAAATAAATAAATAAACTTACCTCGCTTGCTCTGGACGGCGCTGCCGGGTCATTGTGCGCTCCTATGTGCACTACGTCATAATGCTGCATGCTGTCAGGACACAGTACAGAGCCTGGACAAAGACCAGGGAGGGTAAGTAGTGCACAGCGCTTCCCTCCCTGCAGCTCTTGCATGCTGATGACCACTTCCATAATGGAATTGGTCGTTAGCATTTGAACTATAAGACGCAAAACCACTTTTGCTCACTTTTAGTCCAAAAAAACGGTATTTTGTTATAATCAACAGCCTTAAAGACGTTCAGCTGTGAACCCGGACACATCCCCATTTTCACCCAGGCAGCCCCCCCTGACTTGAGCATTGGAGCAGTTCATGCTCCGATGCTCTCCTTTGCCCTGCGCTAAATCGTGCAGGGCAAAGGTATTTTCCAGATTTCCGGTGATGAACCGGGCTCTCCATGGGGCTGCCAGGAAGCCCGGTGACGTCACCGGCAATGATGGGCGCTAAAGCAAGCCCATCAGACCCGGTAACGTCACTGAACACACTGCCGGGCGGAAGCTTTCTCCAGGCAGTGTGTTATTGTAAACAAAAGAGCCCTTGCCCTGCGCGATCTAGCGCAGGTCAAGGGAGCACATCGGAGCATGAGATGCTCCAATGCTAACATCAGGGGTGCTGCCTTAACCCGGACAACCCCTTTAAAGCAAAAGATAAAGACAGACACTTCCAAATCTTTATTCTAAGTTTCTGCAACAAGCGAAGGGAATTTAAAGCTTCATAATCCATTAGTTATTGTAAATATTCACCTCTAAGTATTTAAAACTACTTCCTGAATCCAAAATATTTACTTTCGTATCATATCAGTCTTAGATATCTCTTTAACCAATGGCAGCAAAACAGATTTTGACCAATTTATGCCCAATGGATAAGTTCCCATATTTTAGAAATAAAGATATTATTGAATCATGCAAATTCTATGGTCCAATTGCTTGAGTTCAATCACTAAAGAAAATATTATTGGGAAGACAGGGCAACTTTGTCTAGTCCCCATTCCAAAGAAAAAGCTAAGCAACAAGTCTACTGACCATAATTTGTTTATAGTCTGGCATACATAAGACCAATACACATAGCAAAGCCGGGACCCAATCCAAACAAAACCTGGAAACAAAGGGGGTCATTTATTAAGACCATCTTAATCCCGTGGAACTGGTGCCGGATAAGTTATGTAGAGGCATAGGCATACACATCACGCCCCCTTTTTCCACCACCCCGGAAAAGTGGTATGAGCATGGAAAAGTCGCAGATTCGGCCGCAAAACCCCTTTGTGACCAAATCTGTGACAAAATTACGCCAAAAAGTGTGCCTGTAGCAAAGCAGACCTATGTGTGCATGTACCAGAAAAATGTTTGTCTGTCTAAAACTGAATTGCTTCCAATATTCTGGTGCATAGTCGGAAAAGTACGGTAATTTTCCTGGGCGCCCCATTTTTCATACAAAATAATTCCATCATAGACCGCTTGAGCCTCCTCCCCACTTGTCTGTATTTGTGAGTTATCCCCTCCCTTCTGCTTCTCAGCTGTGTCATGTGACCAGCAATCAGACTCTCCAAATAACACAGCTTCTTATGTGTAAACAGAAAATCAGTTTCTCTATGTATTCCTATGGGAGCCTCAATGTCAGTCTAATAGGAATGAATAGAGAAGTAACTGACTTCTTGTCCTGTGTTAGTTGAAGATCAAAGAGTTGGTCACATGACAACTAAAAATTAGAAGGGAGGGGATAGATCACAAATACAGTAACTGATGAGAAAAGGACATTCATTACAGATTACTCCATGTATCTTTCTAGCAGGTATTCAAAAGATATACTACACCTACAAAAAGATGAGAGCCATAAATACAATGCTATCACTGTGTTTAGTACATAACATCATATTAAGGTTAAAAAAGTAAGTCACACAAAAGATATGGGGCGGGACATTTCAGGATGGAGAACATACAATACAAAAATAATAATAATAATAATAATAATAATAATAAGGCATGTAGTGGTTAAGGGCAAGAGACATGAGATAATTACTGAAGAGCATTGGGCTAAAGTAATCGGCCCTTTAAGAACTGTAACCCAAGCTCCATTGTTGTTGTCAAGTGTCTTCATACCAATAAAATAGGTCAAGGCATGGGGTATTCCAATACATTGTAGAAGACATAGCTATTATAAATCAATATTTACCATTACTAACCCACGATGACCTCTCCACTGGGATGTTGCCAGCCGACCTGACCCCCAGCTACAGTCATGGGCTTAGTGACCAATTATGGGGAAAGTTAAATCACAAAAACACAAATTGTACATTTGCATAGTTAAAAATAATTATAAAAAAATATTATATAAATATTTAAATATTAAATATATAAAATTTATTTAATATATAAATATTTATAAATAACTAGATTTTAAAAATCATAATGATGCCCACTAGCATGTCCAAAACCCTAGGCCTAACACAATTCCACTAACTAAGCTCCAGCAAATTCAGTCCCAGGTAAGATTTTAATGTTCAAAGATATAAGAAAACCCCCAAAAGCAGGTGTCCGTACACAGATTGATTGTCAGGGTACATGCACATATCAGTGTAGGTATGTGGATTTTGCTGCCTTTTCCACACCAAATCTACACCAAAATCTGCACTTATTACTTTTTGATTTTGTAGCGGATTTGCCCCAAATATCTGCATTGAAGATCTGCACAAACAACTGACATGCTGCGGATTTCCAAATCCCCACTGTGGAGGGAAGAATTGGCGACCCGCACTGCCTGCTGCAGGCTAGTGTATTCTTGATCTCCTCCATGGTCATGTAACCGCTTCTTCAGTGCTTTTAGCACTTCCGGCATGATACCATCTTCTGTCTTCAGCAGTAGATGGAGCATCATCCCTGATGTCACTGTCAACTGCAGCCAGGAAGACTTGTGTGGGCTGGCCTTACTTCCAGTGCCTTTGCAGTAAGATGCCCCAGGGCCTAGCAGGCCCATTGAAGTGCTGTATTTTTTCTGCGTTGCTTAGGAGTCCCTGCTCTGATTCAGCAGCTTAGCATAGTGCTCAGGTGTCTCTGGAGTGACAGTTCACATGCCAGACTGACTGCTCTGTTCGTTTTGGTGGGATCCCTGAGTATGGAGTCCCCGTTATCGTGATCGGTGGGGGTCCCAGTTTTTGGAACCCACTGATTGAATAGTTATCCCTTATCCTGTACATGGGGTATGACTTCACATAACGCAGGGCTCGACAAATCCCAAGCGCCAGGTCGCCATGGCGACCAGGAATTTGGTCCTGGCGCCTGGGTATTTGTCAGCCCGTTCTCTCAGGTGCCAGGGCGCAGGGCCGGCGCATCCGATACGCGGACTAGGAGCGCCAGCCCCCTTCATGCTGCAGCCGCCCCCGAGCGCTCTATATAGAGCTTCAGGCGGCTGCAGCCTTGTCCAGGCTGGCGCGTCCATGAGGGCGCAGCATGAAGAGAGGTACTGAAAGGAGGGAAGCGCTTAGTGAGGCAAACAGCAAATGCTGCAGGGCCGGCGCGTCCTATAGGCTGACTAGGCAGCCGCGTAGAGCGCCCCTTGGGAATGGGCGCCACTAGGAGCACCGGCCCCCCTCATGCTGCAGCCGCCCAAGCACTCTATATTGAGCCTCTAGCGGCTGCAGCACTGCCCGGGCTGGCGCGTCCATGAGGGCGCACCGCCCGGGCACAGCATGAAGAGAGGGACTGACAGGAGGGAAGCGCTTAGCGTTTTCTCCTGTCAGTCCCACATTGTAGCGTGGCTGAGCCCTGTATGGTTCGCGGTACAGGGAGCATCTGTCTCCTGTACCAGGCCGGACTGACATGAAGTGTGCACTTCCTGTCAGTCCGCCCGGGTACATGAAACTAAAGCTCTTGTACCCGTGGACCATACAGAGCTCGGCCACGCTACATTACAGGCGGGGGAGGGAGGGGAGAAAATGACAAGGGGGGAAAGTGAATGACAAGGGGGGGGGGGAGAAATTGAATGACAAGAGGGGGAAAGATAATGACAAGAAGGGGGAAAGATAATGACAAGAGGAGGAAAGATAATGACAAGAGGAGGAAAGATAATGACAAGAAGGGGGGGGGGAAATGACAAGTTGGGGGGGAAGTGAATGACAAGGGGGGGAAGATAATGACAAGAGGAGGAAAGAGAATGACAAGGGGGGGAAGTGAATGACAAGAGGGGGAAAGAGAATGACAAGGGGGAAAAGTGAATGACAAGAGGGGGAAAGAGATTGACAAGTGGGGGGGGGGAGTGAATGACAAGAGGGGGAAAGATATTGACAAGACAAGAGGGGGAAAGAGAATGACAAGGGGGAGGGGGAAAGAGAATGACAAGGGGGGAAAGTGAATGACAAGAGGGGGAAAGAGCTGGGCGTTGTAGTGATGTGGGGACTGCAGAGGCTGAGCGCCAGCTGGGGGTTGTAGTGCCCAGTAAAATGTCATGGTGCCCGCTGTGTTTGTGCCCTCCGGACCCCTCTGCCCTCTCCTCCGGACCCCTCTGCCCTCTCCTCCGGACCCCTCTGCCCTCCCCTCCGGACCCCTCTGCCCTCCCCTCCGGACCCTATAATCCTTGTAAGGGGTTTCCACATGTCATGGCGGCTTCAAGTGGCGATCACTTAGACGCTGGCAGCATCTGACGTGTTATATAACCTATTGAAGAGGGGAAGCATTATGGGGGGCCCTATGTACTGGCATGCATTATTGGGGGGCTCTATGGAGAAGTGGGGGGGGGAGCACTATGGGGGCATCTATTGGGGGCTTTATGACGCGGCTCTGCCTGGCTCCTAACTTTTTTAGCTGGCTCCTAGATTCCAAGGAAATTTGTCAAGCCCTGACATAACGTCACAACCAGAAGACCCCTTTCATACCAGCCAACTGGAGGCGTGTGTTTCTTGGCCATGCATTGCAAGTGATACACTCAGATACAGAGGCACAGTGGACAGTGTCAGACATGACAGGCTTAGATACACACTGCACAAGATAGTATCATACAAGATAGGATTCGATACACAGCTTAGCAGGCAGTAGCACATGACAGCCTATGTTACAAGGTCAGGAGACTATGTAGCACATGATCATAGAATTAGATACAGATGTGTTTTGATGTGCTGCTGATTCAAGCTGTTCAGTGCATTCTGGACATAGCGACGCCTCTGGACTGTTACGGATTTATAAACTCAATAAGAAATAGACTATGAGGATTTAGGTTTGGGTGTACTAGCATGGCCACAGGAGGTGTAGTGGGTGTGTCTACTGCAGACTGAACAGTGTGGCAGGTGGTGCCAGCCCTCTGAGGCTACTTTCACATCAGAGACAGTCTTCTCCGGCAGTCTGTTCCCGCGGGTGAACAGCCTGCCGGATCCGTGCATGTCGTAGTTTTATGTGCCGTCCTGCCGCCGGACCTCTGACACACCACCATTATAGTCAATGGGGCCGGAGCGGCAGCACGGATCCGGCAGGCTGTTCATCCGTAGGAACAGCCTGCCGGAGAAGGTTGCCACTAATGTGAAAGTAGCCTTGTCCATTACACTGCAGAGCAGGTTAGGCTTGTTTAGAAATAAAGCAAGACAGTGAGGCAAACAGGAAATGCTGCAGGGCCGGCGCGTCCTATAGGCTGACTAGGCAGCCGCGTAGAGCGCCCCTTGGGAATGGGCGCCGCTAGGAGCGCCGGCCCCCCTCATGCTGCAGCCGCCCGAGCACCCTATATTGAGCCTCTAGCGGCTGCAGAACTGCCCGGGCTGGCGCGTCCATGAGGGCGCACCGCCCGGGCACAGCATGAAGAGAGGGACTGACAGGAGGGAAGCGCTTAGCGTTTTCTCCTGTCAGTGCCTCATTGTAGCGTGGCTGAGCCCTGTATGGTTCGCGGTACAGGGAGCATCTGTCTCCTGTACCAGGCCGGACTGACATGAAGTGTGCACTTCCTGTCAGTCCGCCCGGGTACAGGAAACTAAAGCTCCTGTACCCGTGGACCATACAGAGCTCGGCCACGCTACTCTAGAGGTAGCGGAAGGAGGGGGGAGAAAGAGAATGACAAGGGGGGGGGATGAAAAGGGTGGAAAGAGAATAACAAGGGGGGAAAGAATGACAAGGGGAGAAAGAGAATAACAAGGGAAGTCAAGAGAATGACAAGGGGGGGGGGGAGAATGACAAGGGGGGGGGGGAATTACAAGGGGGGGGAGAATAACAAGAGGGGGAGAGAGAGAACTGGTGTTAGTTAAAGGGGTTCTGCAGTTTATTTAAACTGATGATCTATCTATTATACGGGTTTCTCAGGATAGAGAGACTACATATTGAAATTGGGTGTTTTTTGTTTTTTTTTGCTGTCCCTAGAGGTTATTTGTTTTTGTGGTTGGTGATTTAGGCCCAGATGAATAAAAAATTTTTTTTTGAAGGAGTGTGTATGTTTTTACCCATAACTGTATGCAGTATCTGGCAAACTATTAAAGGAATTTAATTAGCTAACCAATATAAACATGTTTCCTTTGCTTGCAATTTTATTAAACGCAAACATTTTTCTTAATCTAGATTACCACAGACAGAAAAAGTCAAATGCAGGACAGAAGAAAACTCACAGAACTGCATAACCAAACAGGTAGTCTTAGAATTTGGGAAACAGCCAATACTGTATATGCAAAATATTGTATGTACATTTTTTGTTGATCTGTATTCTTCAGTCATAAAATTCATATATTGATTATTATGTCAGTCCCATCGCTGTACATGTACGGCAGATGAGGAGATTTAAATATTGTGCCCGCTTGCTAGCGTAGCGGACACTGTAGCCTCCAGGCTGTTTTAAGGGGGTAATATCTGCAACTAGCCATTCCTTCTCTCTGATGCAGACCCAGTGTATCAGAGCTGTAGTTCCCATAGAGGCCTGCAGGTGGCAGAGCTCCACAGGATAATAACAAACCAGGCTTACGTTGTAGTTCTATTGAACTTCAAAGTAAGCTAAAAAGTTGAGGGGATCAGAATATGGTGGAAAGAAAAAGGGTTTTTATCTTTTTTAGTATAACACAAGGAAAACTATATAAATGTGGTATTACTGTTATTGTACTGACCCCATAAAGACAAAATCTATAAAACGGTGGTGGATTTGCATTTTTTTCCAACTACACCCAACTTGGAATTTTTTTCTAGCTTCCCACTACTACATCATAGGCAATATTAATTAGTGCCGTTAGAAATGACAACTTATAACGCAAAAGACAAGCCCTGATATGGCTATGTTAATGGAACTCAAACAGGACTCAAGGCCTTAATACTGTAGCTTTTTTGGGGGAATGTCACCATGCAATGTCTTATAAAGGAGTAGTCGGATGATTACCTTTTACAACTAGTAGTTTTCTGCAGATCAGGATATCAGCCAATACTAGAAAGCATCCCTAAAGCTAAGTTACACCATAGAAGGTCTTCATCGTAGTGTCAAACTAGAAGTGAAGCAAGGAGATATCATTTGCATTATTCATTACTAATGGAAGTTATTCTCTGAAGTAGGATACGCTGCATATTTTACACTTATTTATTGTCTATAGTTTTCATTTTGTAAATAATATACATATAATAATTTGTCTGCAGGAACTAAAAAATGAAGAGACATTTAATACGACAACTGAAGCTAAAAGTAGAAATTATTTTCACAATGAATCCAATGAGAATCACTCCAGACCAGAATTAGAACCTGGATTTCAACTTTGTCTGTATGGTAAATGTGCAAGTGATAACAATGTTGTTGCATCATCAGCAGACAACATCATAGAAGATAACAAAGTGAAGTTGCCATTGCAGTGCAGTGCATCACATACAACTAAACTCACTTTGTTTGAGATGCAAGGTGATTTGTCTCCAAATGTCAACAAATTAACTAAAACTGGAAAACGGGATGTGTCCGTTCAGTGCAGTTTGGAATGGGAACCCACATTTATAGGGTACTTTCATAACAATGGTATTTGATGCAGTAAACACACCAAACAGTAATACAAATATAAAGGCCACTAGGAGGCAGAACAGTCCATAATATAATACATTTGTAAGCTAACATAAAAATCCAATAGGAGGCAGAGCAGACTTAAAATATTTTGATATAGTTAGTGATATAGTGGACAACATATAGATAGCTACTTTCCTAAATTTTTGTGATAATAGTTATTTTAAGATTTTTAAGAATAGAATCAAATAACCTACATAAAATAGCAATGTTGTATTATCCACTCTGAGAAGAATTCGTTATAACAGTGTTACCTTACCTCGGTGAGTTCATTTGTTTGGAGCTTCTGTTGCCAATATTCCACTTTTTCTTTATTTAATACAGTACATGAAATGTTTGGCTGATGGGTAACAGTGTTTTGTGTACTCTTAGCTTTTAGGTATGCATATATAGTCTAATATTTTCTAAAATGTTCTTATTAATAGTGTCAAGGTTGAGCTTTATAGACGTGGTGTTTTTCAACCTAAGTAGCCATGTGATATCTATTAAATAAAAAGGAAGTGCTTCACACTGTGTCAACCATACATACGAATGATTGTACACTGGACACTGTTTACACATTATACTTTCAATAAATGTTACAAAATATGGCTTGTTTATTTTTGTTTACATAGTGGTGTACATAAATATCATCAGGACCATAGCAAAACTTAGTATGGTGCCGCCCACTCCAGTTGCGATTTCTGTTCAATAAACTAACTTTTTTAGTAAGTTAAGGAAATAAAAAAAAAAAAAAGTTCCTCTTCACCTCATGACCAACAGGTGCTTTATAAATATGGTGTTCATTCACGATTTATATGTAATTTCTCTACTAAGGATACCCTATTTTTGTCCGTTTCCACTGATGAGTTATTCAACGAAACGTGGCACGTCGGGAACCTTTGTTTATGGCTTATTAGGGATATTGCCCGGGTTTAGGGTCAGGTATCCGGAGGGGGTCGCCCCTTTTGGGACAAGTGCTCTGTATAGATAGGCAGGGCATTCTTAGTCGCTTCCCTCTAAGCAAGGTGGTATAGAGCTAGTTGTTCCATGTCCTTTCTACACAAGAAGATAAGAGCCATCCGCCCATATGCCTGTTCCGTATCCAAGAGCCACCATTTTGTATGCCTGTATTGTATGCACTCCGATTTTTCTCTCTCTCTCTATTGTGTTTAATGGGCCCTGTGATGTCTCATGGTTTTGCTACAATCTGGGTGATTATACAGTACATGATTCACTTGATTTTGTGTTTTGTATGTCCTTCTGGTGCAGTGTTATTATTTTACTCTAGTATAAGTAAAAGTTAAGTTTTATCTCCCTTTTGCCCCAATCTTTTTTGGGGTTATTGTTGGAATTTATTGATTTGGGGATACTGTACGAGAGGTTACATTTACTTCTCTATTAGTGTTTACTCTCCATAAGTCCAGTTTAGAGAAGATCCTGGCCCCTCAAAGTCTATTAAATAACTCAGAAATTAACGGTCAAGGGTACTTATTCTTTATGGTGATCTTATTCAGACTACGGTAGTCTATACCGGGGCAAATAAACCCATCTTTCTTTTTCGTGAAAAAGAATTCTGCCCCTGCTGGTGAAGAAGACTTCCTGATGAAAACCCTCTCGAGATTCTCCTTGATATAATCTGCTGTTGCCTGCAATTCAGGATAAACACGACCCCGAGGAGGGGATGTTCCTGGCAGATGATTAACTGGGCAATCGTAGGGGCGATGGAGTGGTAGCGTCTCAGACTCCTTTTTATCAAACATATCTGCAAAAGAATGATAGGCCACCAGCAAAGCCTCCAGGCTTTTAGGGAGAGATATAGAAACCCTAGGTTGAACAGAACGTAAACACTTGCCTTGGCACAGCTGTCCCCATCGAAGAACTTCTCCTGAGTTCCAATCGATTACCGGATTGTGCATCCTAAACCAAGGCAACCCCAGCATGAGAGAATGAGACAGTTCTGATAGAACATATGGAGAATCTTCTCAACATGTAACACTCCTACCTGCAGTTCCAACGCCTCAGTGAAAAGCACTGGCTCCATCAACACTTGTCTACTGACGGTTGTCACCAGCAGGGGATTCTTCAGTAGGCGTACAGGAATGTGATACTGATTCACCATAGCTTGGTGTATGAAATGCATCACAGATCAGGAATCCAAGGAAGCGGACATGGAGACCTTGGTACCTCCAAGAAACAGGATCACAGGTATTTGGAGAGTGGAACAGTTTTCGCCTAGAACCACCTCCCCCAATGAGCCTAAACGCTGGAGTTTCCCGACTTCTGGGGACAGCTGTGGACACGGTGACCCGGACCACCGCAGTAGAGACAGAGCCCAGAAGACATACGATGACGACGTTCCTCATCCGAGAGCCAAGTGGAATTTATCAGCATAGGTTCAGGATCCGGAAAGGAGGAGTGTAACGGAGGCTGAGACGTATTTGACCTAGACATTCGTTGTGAAACTCTTTTCTCCCGACTGACCTCACAAGCCCGCTCAGAAAACCGTATATCAAATTTTATAGCCAGAGAGACTAGAGACTCAAGGGAAGTAGGCACATTATGTCCTGCGAGTTCGTCCTTAATAAGTCCGGACAGACCCTCACAAAAGGCCGCTACCAAGGCCTCCTCATTCCACGACACTTCAGATGCTAAGGTGCGGAACTGGATCGCATACTGACCCACAGACCGGCTCCCCTGACGGACTTGCAGCAGAGAAGAGGATGCAAAAGAAGCTCGACCTGGCTTCTTCAAACACCCTCTTGAAAGAGTCTATAAATAGAGCCACATTAGTGTTGGGTCCAGATCCCTCCCATATTGGATTCGAACCAGGCCAGGGCCTCTCCCTCGAGATGATGAACTCCACTTTAGCTCGATCAGATTGAAAGTAATGAGGAAGCAGCTCAAAGTGAATTGTGCACTGATTGAGAAACCTCCAATATGTTTTCTGGTTGCTACTGTAACGGGGTGGTATGCAGTTGTTCAACTTCCTGCAGTACTTCAGACATTCCAGGTTTAGAGCCTGCGGGATCCATGGTCCAAGCGTAGTGTCACAACCAGAGAAAGTGGATCCTCTAGGTCAGCCGATAGTGGACTAGGAATTAGCCCAATATTGCTGACAGCTGACTCCCAGAGTCAGGACACTGGTGTTTATACCAGTACTGACCTTGCACTGCCTGACCACGAGTCCACCTGACCCAGTATACGGTATAACTTTGAACTTTGTTTTGCCTTTGTTTTAAGTGACTTTTGTCTACCTTCTGCCAGTAAAGATCATCTGTTCCGTTACTCTACCTTTGTTGGACTCTGTACACACTGCTGCAGTTAGCTGCTTTCTGGGTGACTGGTATAAATACCATGGTCCTAACTCTGGGAGTCAGCAGTCAGCAATATTGGGCTAATTCCTAGTCCACTATCAGCTGACCGAGAGGATCCACATCCTCTGGTCATGACAGGAACAAGAGGTGTTCAGGGCAATATCCCATCTCAACCTGGGCCCAATTGTGGGGGACACTATAGTGGGTATGCCATTGTACAGACATATACTCGACATAGCAACAAAAATGGTGTAAACCTTTTTTTTTTGCCAAAACATGGGATACAATACAATTAACTAGAAAAACATTTGCTTTAGAGATTAATTTCAGAAAGCATTACATGCCATATGATTTAAAGGGCTTGTCCAAGTTCACAATCAATTTTGACAAAGGCTGGCAAAAAAAACAAAAGAAACAATACTTGCCAGTTAGATCCCCTGACATCCCCTGTCATTTGCTTTAGTGGTCATGTTTGTAGACAACCACTATCATTGCAGCCAAGTAATCTCGAACAGCCACTTTAATTATGTTAATGTGACATAATTCCAAAATTTGGCATGGCTAGGCACTGCTTGCAGCCATATCTGGATTTACTGTACATATAGGCACAGTAGGCATGTGGCTACAGGCAGCCCTGCATCAACAGTACTTGCTGAAGGTAAACTGGCAGACCCGTCTCGTTTATCATTATCCACACCAGCTTTTGCTGTGGAAAATGATGTAAATGTATGCCAGCAAGGGATCTAGCGTAGATTTTAGTATGTTGCATAGCCTGCTGGAATAAGCTCCAAAGTTATGTAAAGGCCTGCGCAGCGGAACTAAGACCGACGATTTAGACGGCCCCCATAGTTTCTAGACCTAGTAATCTATGGCTTATTAGGGTGAATAGTGGGGCAGGGAGCCATTGAATACCGTGTCTGCTAAGAATGGCAATACGGTTGACTTAAGACCTGACTCCCATGCCTCTTTGACTGACAGTTGGCTGCATAAGGACCTGACGTTTCCAGCATTAATTGGGAGCATCAGTTAGTTATGTACCCAGCTAGCGGATATGAATAAGGGGCTGGCGTCTCAAGCGCCCCCTGGCATCTTTCCATTTAGGAAGTTTGTTTACCTTAAGGTGTTTCACAGGAATTAACACAAAATCGAGGTGGAAGTTAAAAATGCCATTTTGTAGATGGTCAATTTTGGAACACAGCAGACATGTAGTGCAGAGATAGATACTTTTTTCTAACTTTATTCGAACTACTAGTTTGCTTTAGAGATTATTGAATTTCTCGATCATAAAATATGATTCAGGACCAAATCGATAGTGCTCCACTTGGCCTGAAAATTGGTGACTCCGAGCTCATCATAGGAGACTCTGAGGTCTCCTATGATTTATATTTTTGCCATTCTCTCTTATTTTTGGTATTTTTTCTTCCCTCTGTTTAAAAACACACTGAACTGTCAGATTTGCCATTCTTAATAAAATTAAAAGGTGTTCCAAAAAATGTCCCTTATTGTAGGCAACTGCCTGCCAGTGTTTTAAACTCGTGGTGGTATCCGAAAGCACAAATTTCTGGAAACCCATGAGAGTGGACAGCCAATCCTAAACAGGAAAACTGAGAAGATAAAACGTGCACACGCCCACCACAACTCAGTGATGGTAAGTAAAAGACCCTCTTGAGGCATGAGGAAAGATTAGAAAACAAAAAATAATTTAGAGACCCAGAAGCCAAGAAAGGGAACCAATATGGTACATTATATCCCTAACATAGCTCTGAGAATAAAAAAAAAGACTATAAAGTTAAAAAAAACTCCTAAATGAACCACACAAGACTAAAATATGAACACAAACTAGGGGGGGGGGGGGGGAGAAACTACAGCTTTAGAACCTTTGTCCCTAAGGCCGCTTCTGAGTGAAGATGCAGCCTGCCTATAATGCCTAGAAAAGTGTGTGGAGAGTGAATGATCAGGCTCCCTACCTAAAAAAGAATAAACCTTCCATACTTGTAGATACTTTGCAGAGGTAACTGATTTCTTGCTTGCCAACAGACAAAACTGAATCCAGACTGAAAGATGGGGAAGGACGAGCCTGAGATGCAGTAGAGGACGCTGGTACAGGAGATCTCTCTTCAGGGCCAATTCCTAAAGGGATTTTACCGCCAAGTTCTGAATCTCAATGAACCAGGACCTCTTTGGCCACTTTGGAGCAACGAGAATCACTCAAGCTATCTCATACCTTTTTTCTCAGAGCCTGGGGATTAGGCAAATTGGGGGAAAGGCATAGCCTTACTCTTGATCCCACCTCTGCGCCAGTGTATTTGTTGCAAGGGCAGAAGCATAGCAAGGGAGGGCAAGTGGGGCATGTGTCCTGTGCCCAGAGGGATGAAGGGGCACCTGGGCAGTTAATTTCGATGGTGGAGCAGGGAGCCGTCCTGTCTCACTATTCAGCTCAGCTGATGGCGTTCCCCAGCAATCACAAATGCTGGGCTGTGTGGGAGGAGCTTACAGGCCCGGGAATCAGCCTATGTGCTCCTCCCACACAGCCCGGCAGCGTGATGTGTGACCACATCGTGCCTACTGGGGATCGCAGGATGTGCCCAATTATGGGGGAAACAGGTAAGTGTTTTATTTATTATTTTTACTTTATTGCAGTAAAAGGGACAAAATGCGGACATAACTACTAATTACTACTGTGATAGGGAAGAATATGACCATAACTACTGTGAGGGGACACAATGTGAACAGTACTGTGATGGGACACAATGTGGATATTACTACCGGGAGCGGGCACAATGTGGGCATAACTACTGTGATGAGGCACAATGTACTGAATCTTTCTTCTAGGTGCAGAAAAGCCTAGCTACACCTCTTTCTACCTTCTCGTTCTTTCTCATAGCAAACAGATCTATAGTGGGTCGTCCCCTTTTCTGCACAACACCCTGAAAAATCCTGTCATTCAGGCACCACTCCCACTGACTGACTTTAATCTGCTGAGGAAATCTGCTATCCTGTTGTTCTTTCTGCTAAAGTGGACAGAAATAATCTCCTTTCCTCTTCTATTTAAAAACCTTTCCAACGATGGAATTTTTGGTACCCCTTAAAGGTTTAGATGTTATATTGTCTGAGTAGAACATTATATTTCTGACCCTCACTTTTGGTGCCACTGCACCCAGAGCTTGTTTCACGACAGAGTCAGTGATGAAATCCTGACTGAGCCCCCCCACTCCCAGGGACATGCATCCATCATGATCATTTACGGATTCTGAACTGACCAAGGAGACCCTGATAACAGATTAACCAAGTCGGTCCACTAGAACGGAAATTCGAGCTATGAAAGAGAGATGAAACGTGCTGTCCAAAGAATTCGGGAGGCTTCCCAATTTGCCAGAATATCTGCCTGCAGAGGCCTGGAGTGCATCTGAGCATATAATACTGCTGGAATTGCATATGTCATTAAGCCAAAGACTGACATTCCTTCTCTTACAGAACAATGGAAGGAAAGAATCAACTGTCACATTTTGAGTATTATCATAGATAGTTTGAACAAAACAATCCTAAAGGAAGGAGGGAAGACTTAATCCAACTAATGCAACCTTATTACGGCTGAAATCTACTTGTTCTTGGTAGTTTCTACCCAAACTTAAAAAAAATTGAGCTAGCCCCCCGACACCCCCCAACCCTGTCAGACCTCTGAAGTCACTACTTAGTCTCTCTAAAAAAACTAAAACTTCTCGATCTTTTTGGGAAACCTATTCTTTTTCCCTTTCATAGTCTTTCTGTATGTTAAAGAACCACTGAGTTTTGCGAAAGAGAGAAAATTTATGAGCCATCGTTCCATGACCTAGGTCAAATAGCTCTTGGAGCTGCATTAGAGAGAGCTGCAGCCCTAGCTGAAAATCTAGACACATCCGTTTAAGCATCCACTAAAGAATATCCCGCTTTAACAAAAGAGGGAAGAAATGCCAGAATCTGCTAAATGTTATATCTGATATGAGACTCCAATTGCCATAACCAAATTTCAAAGGGGTTGTCTCACTTCAGCAAGTGGCATTTATCACATATATAGAGTTAATACAAGCCACTTACTAATATATTGTTATTATCCATATAGCTTCCTTTGCTGGCTGGATCCAGCAGCGTTGGTCGTGCTTGCACACCTTAGGAAAAAACGCCAGTCTCTATAGTGGCCAGGACCATGGGGGCACACATACAGTAAGCTGGTGCTTTTTCATACTACTGATGGATGAATGAAGAGAGAAATCGAATCCAACTGTTGTGAAACTATGACTCCCAGCATGATGCTTGCTCTGCTCCTCTCAGAGCTCCCACAGAAGCGAATTGATCCTCCTGGGAATGGTAGTTTAAGAACAGCTGGAGTGCCGAAGGTTGCTAATCCCTGACCTAGGATATAAACTGCAGCTAAAGGAGTCTGGCAGTGATTTTCTCCCCTCTCCCCTTTGACAATAAGTACATACCCAGCCAAACTGAGCATGTATGAGTACATATGGACAGCTATACTCTGTGATGAGGTTTGTACATGGACCTTTGTGTATGTAGTTAAATGGGTTATCCAACCCCTATAATTACCCCACTTATGTCCATGCACCTCATATAGAACTAAACTAAATATATAATGTAACAGCACTCTGCGATCCAAATAAAGTACAAAAAAGTATTTATATTGCTAATGCTATGCTTAAATTAGAGATGCTTGGCAAATACATTTTGTACAAAATTATTTGAGCCGGTCTGCCACGTGTCAAGGTGATCTCTGATTAGACGGGTTCCTAACACTAAACCACACGTTTATGTGCCATAATCAGCTACCATAACATTGAGGGAGAGTAGGTCCCACATGCATGCTGGGCTCCTTTTAATTTGTGTCATTTTGGTGCTAAAATGGCCTCCATTGAATCTAAAGAATACAGGTACCAACATGCATGCCGAGCCCACTTCACACATCCCCTGGTGCCAAATGGCTACCAGTGGATGTAGTAAGAATACCTCTCCTGATGCCACAAGGCTTTCAGTGAGTGGCGGAGGGCGGGCTAAGCTTTATACTCATGCTAATTAAAATTAACTATGAGGCAAACAGGCAGTTCAGGAGTGCACGACCGACTAGAGTCAGCCACAACTCCAGTACAAACTGCAAAGATTAACAAAAGGGGGTTGGTCAGCACATCCCATTACGCCTTGACGTGTGGCAGACGGGCTCAAATAATTTTGTACAAAACGTATTTGCCAAGCATCTCTAGCATAGCATTAGCAATATAAATACTTTCTTGTACTTTATTTGGCTCACAGAGCGCTGTTACATTATATATTTAGTTTAGTTTTGTTTTCATCCAAAGCAATGTGCACCTGCATATTGGGATGTGCTGACTAACCCCCTTTTGATATTCCAGGCACCTCATATTGGTTATACTTACCACACTTCCCAGCACCCGTGTCGCTTCTGATCCCCATAAGGCCACCCCTGCATCTCCCACGTACATTTCTATGAAGGCACCCTTATGATGTAAGTGACCATGTGTGTTCAATATAGTGTGCTGTTTTGATAGTAAGTGTATAGTACGGTGTGCTACAGCAATAGCGTATCTCACCTGGTGCATTACATTAACAGCACATTGCACCGTGACAGTATGGATAATGAGTGCTACATCTGTATGTGGACTATTTCGTGAATATGGGAGTTGGATAAAATAATTATAAGGGGAGTGGACCCTATCTACCAAAGGTTTTATTGGGAAGATTCCCAATTTCGATGGACGGTTTTATAAGGTGGGGGCTGATTAGGAATTACTGTGAATCTGCTGCCCTTTCTGCCTATACTCCATAGCTGAAGGACCTGCGATGACATTATAGTCATGTGATCTTTTCAATGCTGGAAGTACTGGTAGGACCTGTGATGAGGTCACCATCATGTCAGTGCAGAAAGGGGCAGTGCTCAGCAGTGGAGACCTGTGATATCATGGAATGAATGTAAGTGCCAAAGAAATGCTTGGAGATGTTCTCCCCTATTAAACCTCCTCCCTGCTTAGTGGGAGGGAAATATGTTACTAAACTGGGACTGTATGTTAGAAGGGCTGAGGGGAGGGGTGTGAGTTACACTACTTTCACACTAGCATTTTGGCTTTCCGTTTGTGAGATCTGTTCAAGGCTCTCGCAAGCGGATCAGTTTTGCCCTAATGCATTCTGAATGGAAAAGGATCCACTCAGAATGCATCAGTTTGCCTCCGTTCAGTCACAATTCCGCTCTGGGAATGCCTGCAGCGTTTTGCTGTCCGCCTGATGAAACTGAGCCAACACCATTGAAAGTCAATGGGGGACGGATCAGTTATCTATTGTGTCATCCGTTTTCTATGACACAATAGATAACGGATCCTTCTCCCATTGACTTTCAATGGTGTTCAAGACGGATCTGTCATTGCTATAGAAGACATAATACAACCGTATCTGTTGATTACGGATGCATGCGGTTGTATTATTGTAATGGAAGTGTTTTTGCAGATCCATGACGGATGTTCAAAAAACGCTAGTGTGAAAGTAGCCTTACATAGGACTGTATGTTACAGAAGATTGGGGGGAGATGCCTAGTGTTATTTACATGGGACTGGATATTATAGAGGACTGGAGGGTAAGGAGTGATGTTATTTACATAGGACTATGTGTTAGAGGGGGCTGGAGGAGAGGATTTAAGTTATTTACATGGGACTGTATGTTATAGAAGACTAAGGAAGAGAGGTTATTTACATGGGAGTGTATCATATAGAAGACTGGTGTGAGAGGACTGGTGTTATTTACATGGGACTGCATGGTATAGAAGAGTGAAGGGAGAGAAGTGATGTCATTTACATGGGACTGTATTGTATAGAAGACTGTAGGGAGAGGACAGGCATTATAATTTATGGGGGCACTACAGAGAAGATTATAACTCCAGGGGGTACGGCAGGAGGCATTATAATTACAGGGAGCACTGCAGGGAATCTTATAAATACTGTGGGCAGTGGTGGTGGGCATTACTACTGAGGGCTCCATAGGAGTGCCTTATAGATTTGCCCTATTTCTATTAGGGGGTCCTTATTAGTACGGAGGGAACTGTAGGTGTACTATGGTGGGGGGATGGCTTCGGCTTAGCAGTGAGCCTGGTGACGTCAACTGCACTAATGGATGGGCTTTAGCGCTGCCTTAGCCCAGAAAGCCGCCCATCAGTGCCAGTGATGTCACCTGGAACACTGCTGGGGCTGTAAACAAAATAGCCCTTGCCCTATGGTTTACAGCGCATGCCAAGGGAGTGCATGAGAGTATAAAATGTCAGAGGGGCTCATTGGGGGGTGAAGGAGATGTCCAGGAGATGAACCCGGACAACTACTTTAAAGGGCATCTGTCAGCAGTTTTGAACCTAAGAAACTGACTGACCTTTTACATGTGCACTTGGCAGCTAAAGACATCTGTGTTGGTCCCATGTACATATGTGTATGCATTGCTGAAAAAAATTATGTTTTAATGTATGCAAATGAGCCTCTAGGAGCAACGTGGGCGTTGCCATTACACTTGGAGGCTCCGGTTTTTTTGCAACTGCCACTCCCTATCTACTTTGACAGGGCCTGGCAGTGAAAATGTCATCACAACTGGCCATGTCAAAGTGCAGAGGACGCGGCAGTTACAGAGAGAGCGGCGCCTCTAGGAGTAATCATAACACCCCCTTTTGCATATAATAAAACATCATTTTTCTCAGCAATGCGGACACATATGAACATGGGACCAACACAGATGCCTTCAGCTGCCAAGCGCACATGGAACAGGTCAGCTCTTTAAATGTGCAAGCGTATGAGGGAGTCCTGAGGGATAGATGAAGGCCTAGGGAGCATTTTACCGTCAGCTATCTAAAAAAATATGGACTTCAGTCGGGGGAGGAAGCCGGCACTAAAGTGCCTAGAGCAGTATAAAATCTAAATATGGCCCTGGCTCCACAGCATCAGCACAATGTAGTGTCAGACATCACACTGCTACTGTGAAGGGCGGACAATATTTAGACATAACTACTGTGAAGGGGGGATAATATCTAGACATAACTACTGTGAAGGGGGCACATATCTGGACATAACTACTGTGAAGGAGGCACATATCTGGACATTACTATTGTGAAGGGGGCACATATCTGGACAATTCTATTGTGAAGGGGCACATATCTGGGCATAACTACTGTGAAGGGGCAACCTCTTCAACCCCGGGACAGTTTTAATCTTCCTGCCCAGGCCATTTTTAGCAAATCTGACATGTGTCACTTTATGTGGTAATAACTTTAAAACACTTTTCCTTATCTAGGCCATTCTGAGATTGTTTTCTCGTCACATATGTGACGTACTTCATGACACTGGTAAAATTAAGTCAAAAAATTTCATTTTTATTTATAAAAAAAATACCAAATTTACCAAAAATTTGGAAAAAGTAGCAAATTTCCAAATTTCAATTTCTCTACTTTTCTGATATATAGCAAAAACTCCAAAAATAGTTATTTACATTCCCCATATGTCTACTTCATGTTTGGATCATTTTGTGAATGGCATTTTATTATTTGGGGACGTTAGAAGGCTTAGAAGCAAATCTTGAAATTTTTCTGAAACTTTCCAAAACCCACTTTTTAAGGACCAGTTCATGTCTGAAGTCACTTTGTGAGGCCTACATAATAGAAACCACCCTTTAGGTGTTCCACAAGAATTAATGGAAAATGGAGATGAAATTTCATAATTTCACTTTTTTGGCCGATTTTCCATTTTAATCCATTTTTTTCCAGTAACAAAGCAAGGGTTAACAGCCAAACAAAACTCAATATTTATTGCCCTGATTCAGTAGTTTACAGAAACCCCCCATATGTGGTCGTAAACTGCTGTTTGGGCACACGGCAGGGAGCAGAAGGAAAGGAACGCTATATGGTTTTTGGAAGGCAGATTTAACTGGGATAATTTTAAGCTGCCATGTCAGATTTGAAAACCCCCTGATGCACCCCTAGAGTAAAAACTCCAAAAAAGTGACCCCATTGATCGCTTGGTGTTGCATTTTTAGTGATGTAAGGTGACAAAAAAATGTTTTTTTCTTAGCAGTTTTCATTTTATTCTTTTGACGATGTTCATCTGAGAGGTTAGGTCGTGGGGTATTTTTATAGAGCAGGTCGTTACGGATGTGGCAATACCTAATATGTATACTTTTTTTAAAGTTTTACACTATCATTTTTGAAACAAAAAAAAAAAATCATGTTTTAGTGTCTCCATAGTCTGAGAGCCATAGTGTTTTTTTTATTTTTTGGGCGATTGTCTTAGGTAAGGTATCATTTTTGTGGGATGAGATGAGGTGATTTCACCGATGCCGGCGCATACAGAAGGGCTCCGGCAGTGACCGATCAGCGCGCCATAATAGTACGGCACTGGGCGGCAAGTCACGTCCCGATGCGCCATACTATTACAGAACTGGAATGGAAGGGGTTAAAAAAAAATCACAAACCCCTGGTTTGCTACTTTTTAAATGCCATTGTCCCTATATTTGGGGGGCCATCCAGTTCCGCCTGTTATCCTGCAATTTGATCCAGAGGAAGGAAAAAAAAACTTGAGATAGAAGTCAATTTTCCTTATTAGGGGGGAGGGGGGGGGGGAATCCTTCCTGTCTCCAATCAGGCAATCAGAATAACTCCCTGGATCAACAACCCTTTACTAGTAACTATAAACTGTAACATTATAACACTCCAGAAATACATCCAGGCCCCTCTTGAACTCTTTTAGTGAACTCACCATCACCACTCCTCCTCAGGCAGGGAGTTCCATAGTCTCACAATACAGGCGTGGGTCACTTTTGCTCCATTTTTCAAGCTGCTAGAAATTTCCTGAGACTGGAGAAAATGTTTGGCACTGCAGACCATTACAATAGGTTTATGTGCAGATAGAGTGCTCCAATATATTCACGATAGCGCAAATCGGCATTAATGATTGTGACGGACTGAACCGTCACTGGGGCTGCTGGAGAAGACTGAGGGCTAGCCTCCTTCCTACGGACTATAGACCCAGAACTATGGTGACCCCTTCAGACCTCTTGGGGTTACAAAGAACTATTAACTCTGATTTATGTGTGGAGTTATAGGCCACATCTTTCCTATTGCTCATTAAAGGTGCAGGGTGTGAATCCCACAACACAAAAAGGGTTAACTCTGCACTGAGACTCCCAATAAATGTGTTAGTTTATTTGTCCCTTTGTTCTATTTTGTTAGTGATGGGATTAGGATAGCAGACTCTAGGAGTAGCCGACTCCGGGTAGAGGAGTAGATCACCCCATGATACACTCAGGAGATAATCCTATCACATGTGTCTCCTCTCTCCCTATTTTTTCATTAAGACACCGGGGAGGGGATGTCTGTTTGCATGCTGTTCATGTTTTATTACGTTATGTTGTTAGACTTCTTGAACTGTATATATACTGAGTTGGTCTTCATTAAAGAGTCAGATTTGTTTCACCCTCAACATAGAGTCTTATCTCATGTGTGGGGGGAACAGCTATATTTACCCTGGGGATTGCTATATATTATACTCCCTTAGATTACAACACGGTTCTACCCACTGGAATCTGGATCCTGGTCTTGGGCCCAGGGTGGGTGGAGGACAACGAGACCCCAGCCAAGCTGCAACGCTGGAAGTGGGGACTACAGTGCTGATGGTGTCCGGTGGAGTGCTTGGAAATACTCGGTGAGCACTAGGAAGCATCGATTAGCGAAGGTACCTAGTCGGGGTGCCAGGTGGTCCGTCACAATGATGCGCATATTTTGTCGCAATACGTGCAACTTCACATTTTAGCAGGTCTGACTACATATTACTGATTGGTGCACTAAGTTTTGTTGTGAACTTGTGACATCACAGCACTATGTCTGTAGCATGTATGGTTCTTATATAGTAAGGGGTAGGCAACTTTCCTATTGGTTGCTAGGGATGTTGCTAAGCTCAGACAAAGACATTGCTGCCTTCTCATTGGCCCCACAAGCAAGAAGCAGGGAGGGATTATGGGTTCAGATGAAAAAAATCTAGAATATTTGCGAATACGAATATATAACACTATATTCTAAATCTTCGTGAATTCGTGAAGTGGCAATATTCACGATTAAAATTCGCGATTCGAATATTCGGGCCCAACACTACCTCTGAACCCTCTCCAGCTCTGCTGTGTCTGCCTTGTTCAGAGGAGCCCAGAACTGTACACAGTGCTCCATGTGTGGTCTGACTAGTGATTTGTAAAGTGGTAGGACTATGTTTTCATCACGGGCACTATGCCCCTTTTGATGCAACCCATTATCTAATTGGCCTTGGCAGCAGCTGCCTGACACTGGTTTCTACAGCTTAGCTGGCGGTTCACCAAAATTCCTAGGTCCTTTTCCATGTCAGTGTTACCCAGTGTTTTACCATTTAGTATGTACTGATGACTTGCATTATTCCTTCCCAAGTGCATAACCTTACATTTGTCAGTGTTAAACCTCATCTGCCACTTATCTGCCCAAGCCTCCAATCTATCTAGATCCATTTGTAGCAGTATACTGTCCTCTTCCGTGTCAATTACTTTATACAGTTTAGTGTCATATGCAAAAATTGATATTTTACTGTGCAACCCTTATATAAAATCATTAATAAATATATTGAAGAGAATAGGGACCAATCCTGACCCCTGTGGTACCCCACTAGTGACAGTGACCCAATCTGAGTGTGTCACATTAATAACCACCCTCTGTTTTCTATCACTGAGCCAGTTACTTGCCCACATACAGACATTTTCCCTCAGTCCAAGCATTCTCATTTTATATACTAACCTTTTATGTGGTACAGTATCAAATGCTTTGGAGAAGTCACGATATACAACATCCATTGACTCACCACGGTCAGGTCTAGAACTTACCTTCTCATAAAAACGGATTAAATTAGTTTGACATGACCAATCCCTCATGAAGCCATGCTGATATGGCATTATTTGCTTATTTTCAATGAGATACTGCAGGATGGCATCTCTTAGAAAACCTTCAAACAGTTTACCCACACTAGATGTTAGATTTACCAACCTGTAGTTTCCGGGCTGTGTTTTTGGACCCTTTTTTAATATTGCCACCACATTTGCTAAGCGCCAATTCTGGGGAACTCTCCCTGTCAATATAGAGTCCAGAAATAAGGGCCTATGGCATTCCTTAATTCTCTTAGGATACAAGGATGTATGCCATCCGGTCCCAATGAATTATCCATTTTAATCTTCCCTGGCACTTATTCCTGGGTCAGACAGGCCACTTTTAATGGGGAATTTACTTTAACATTCTTCATTTCATCTGACAGTTTATTTTCCTCAGTAAAAAATACAGTGGAGAAAAAACTATTTAATAGATTTGCTTTCTTCTCATCACTGTCTACAACTTGTCCCCTCATCACATGTAAAGGCGAAACACTTTCAGGTTTAAACCTTTTACCATTTATATGGTTGAGGAATATTTTAGGGTTAGTTTTACTCTCTGGCAACTAGCCCCTTTGTCTCCAGCTTGGCTGCTTTTATCTGTCATTTACATATAATTTTATTTTGTTCCTTGCAATGCTTCCTCACTACCTTCCGGTTATAGTGATTTAAATGCGTTCTTTTTGTCATTTATGGCTGCCTTTACATTTCTATTTATCCACATTTTTTTTCTTGTTCCTCACACTTTTATTCACATAAGGTATGTACCTAAGGTAATTATCTTTGGTGCTTGCCAAGAACCTGTTTCTTTTATGAGTTCTACAGGTTTCAGTTTCACAGACCATATCTGGGATGTAGGCACGTGAAATCCGCAAATTGCAGAACGCACATGGGCTGGTATCCGTGTTTTGCGGAACCGCAATTTGTGGATCCGCAAAACACCGCGGTCATCTGAATATAATCTTAGGAATTGAAAGTCATGACACTGTCTGACCTGGGAGCTCCACCCAATTGCGTGGATTGCATGGCGGTAAAGACCACTACTAAATTTATAACTAGATGCAGTCAAAATTAGGCACATTCTCTTGCAGTCTATGCACCTAGACTGAAATCTACTCCAGCACCTAGTTGGAGTAAAATTGTCCATCATCTATTAGGCTAGCTAAACTTATTGAAGTCACATAGCCTCAGTAAAAGGTGGCTAAATACTGTATTTTGCTATTCAAAAAATGGCTTTGATTAGGGCCCCAAGAAACAACTTTGCTTGAGACTCCAGAAATGCCAAAAGCTCACCCCTTGTGGCGGATATCAAAACTGGTGTAAAATATGGGTCTAAATGACCCCCAATATGTTTCATAATCTGTTGGTATAAAAGAAACCAGTGACTGTAAGCGTTCATGCCCTGGATGAAGCCGTAGGTGGACAAAACTGTAGTTGACAGATGCTGCATCTATATATTTAAGTGTTTTCAACTACGTGGTATGCTTGTATTTGTATAATAAATGTCACTGAAATTCCTCACGAGTTATTGGTGGCTTTGCTATATGATATTAACAGTGTGTCGGGAATCAGAGTGGTTGGTGGCTTTGCTATATGATATCAACAGTGTGTCGGGAATCAGAGTGGTTGGTGGCTTTGCTATATGATATTAACAGTGTGTCGGGAATCAGAGTGGAACCAATACTAACTAAGCAGGACTTTCATGTGTTCTTGGACTGGACCACAAAGAGAAAGCCTCTCTTCTATTATTTCATGGCATACACTGGTTGAATGCAATAGTATTTTTGGATATTAGTCATGACACTGCAATGGAAATCGTGACATGGGGCATTACAATGGATAACAAGCTATAATTAAGGTAATTGACTTACCAGTAACGAAAACATAATGGATTATACTAGTCATATCATCATTTTGATTTCCACAGATAATACTGAGAATAAATTCATTTTCCAAAAGAGAGAATTCAGAATATTATGAGGCTAAGGGAGGAAGATAACATGTAAAACTAATATGAAGTTGATTATATTGTATGTTAGAAAACGTAACATGTTCAGTATATATGACTCGCTATATAAAAATGTGGCTCATGTATCAGATGGGCTTGTGGCTAGGGGTGCACACCAGGGGCCTGAGGTTTGACAGCATTTTTCTTAACGATATTTGCACACAAATACCTAAATAAAATGTTGACTCCTCAACTTACTCAGGTCTCGTTCACATTTCGTTTTTCACTAATGTGTGCGGTCCGCATTTTTCATGTAGAGGACACATACCTATTAATTCTAATGTGCTTGTTCACACATCAGTGGTTTTCCACTGACCAATCACAGAAACATGCCCCACATGCCCTTAGTTCATGATGCGGACCAAACACCCTATTGAAGTCTATGGATCCATGAAAAAACACTGACAGAATACAGAGGGCATCCTTGTTTGGTTCAATTTTTACTGACCACTGGTAGGAGATGATCTAGAAATTCATTTTCAGCTGAGCAGTATCAGTGGAATATGGATGACACATGGGGGGCAAATAATGGACATCTGGACCAAATATAAGTCCTTTGCAGCCATCTTCATGGATGAAACATGGGCAGATTTTCCATGGACATCAAGCAGACAAGGAAATGTGAATGAGGCCTTAGGGTGGCATGTCCCATTGACAGACCCACGTAAAAGTTTAAATGCCAATAAAAGTGAATCGGAAGAACAAACAGGATCCTGCTTACTGTTATTGGTGGTGAGCTGGCTGTATATGTAAGACTCTACACAAATGTTCTTCACAATATTTTCTTTTCCCAACGTGTATACAGAAGGGATTTTGGCATGTAGAGTGCAATATACTTATGAGATCACAGTATTTAAGCGCAGGGACAACATTTTTAATCAGGGGCTGCACTACATAAAAAACACATTTTTGAAGAAGAAGAAGAAACGTTCACCAGGCAGCTTTGCTCTAAAACAGGGGTCGGGAACCTTTTTGCCGCCGAGGGCCATTTGGATATTTGTAACATCGTTCGGGGCCATACAAAATTCTCAACTTAAAATATTGACGGCTATATTTGGTCAAACATATAAGTGACTTAGGGGTAAGTTACAGAAATTGCGCTTGAATTAAAGAAATATAGAGCGCTGTATTTTTGCACCACAAAATGGCACCTGCACTATATATATTACATATAGTACAGGTGCCATTTTGACCACATATATCAGTCTAATTTTTAAGTTGAGAATGTTATATATTTAGTTCTTTATTTGGCATTAATGGCAGCCAAGATAAATCCAGAGGGGTCTAGAGAGGGGTTCACCCAGATTTCACTCTCCCTGCCTTTGTCCCTTTCTCAGCCTCCTATCAGACTCCCCAGCCTACATCAGCCTCTGATCAGACCCTCATCAGACCCTCCCCAGGCTTAGATCAGACCCCCAGCGCAGATCACACCCCCATCAGACCTCCCAACCTCATATCAGCCCCCATCTGACCCTCCCTAGGCTCAGATCAGCCTCCATCAGACCCCCCAGCCTCAGATCAGAACCCCAATAGGCTCCCCAGCCTCAGATTATATCCCCCCAGCCTCAGATCAGCCCTTATCAGACCACCCCAGCCTCAGATTAGCCCCCATCAGACCCCCCAGCCTCAGATCAGACCCCCATAAGACCCCCCCCCCCCAGCATCAGATCAGACGCTCCCCACCCTCCATTAGCCTCAGATCAGACCTTAGATCCGACATTTAAAATAAATAATAAAATAAACTTACCTCTCCAGATCCGGACGGTGCTGCCACTTGGCAGATTCACTTAACCTCCCTGGTCTTGTTACCGCCGCGCTGTCGTGTGACCTGACAGCGCACAGCGCCAGGTAATAGTGCGCGTCTACGTGCACTACATCCGAACAGTGTACGTGTCAGGACACAGCGCGGGGCCGGAAGAAGACCAGGGAAGGTGAGGACAGCCAGTGCAGCTCTCATCAGTTCTCATCTTCCTGTGGCTCCCGCATGCTAATGACCGCTTACATAATGGAAGCGGTTATTAGCATTTTCACAATATGTTTTGGCCGGCGTCCACACACGACCCACGGGCTGGAGGTTCCCCACTCCTACTCTAAAAGATGGAATATATTATATAGCTATAAATAAAATGAAATACAGAACTTTTTCTATGAACGTAATTTTTTTAATTAACTAATGGACTTTAATATTGTTCATACACCATTGACACTTTAATACAAAACACCACAGTGCTGATAATTAGCACATACTGTAAAAAATTAAACTTTCTAAGTAAAACATACAGTAGAAGCGTAAAAGTCTCTGTTTCTCTGACAAAGTTTTGTAGTAATTTAACCTGAAGTACACAAAACGTATTTGATAGCAACACACAGTCAGAGTTAACTTTGCTGACGTACGGCCACAACCTAGTTCACTTAAAGGGGTTGTTCAGGTGTTTAATATTGATGATCTGTCCTAAGGATAGGTCATAAATATCTCCAACTTCTGTCACCTCATCAATCAGCTGTTTGAAGAGGCTGCAGTGCTCCTGTGGACGCAGCCTCTTTCTAGGCCAGTGGCGTCACATTCATCGGTCATACGGCCTGGGCGCAGATTACTCCCATTCAAGTGAATAGTGTTGAGCTGCAATACCAAGCTATCCAATGGATGGCGCTGTGCTTGGAAAGCTGCAAGGAGGCGGCAGCGCTCACCAGAGTGCCACGACTTTTCTAACATCTTATTGGTGTGGGTTCCAAATGTCAGCCCCCCACCAATCAGGTATTGATACTGAGGATAGGCCATCAATATTAAACCCCCAGAAAACCCTTTAAGGAGGTTTACAATACTGTACACAAGGCTATTAAAATGTATATAAAACAGACAATATATTACATTAATTTGTCATTTTCATAAATTAGGAATTACACTGCAGCTACATATTCTTGATAAATTGTACCCGGAAAAATACAGATTTGCCATAAAGCACACATTGTAAATTCTCTGCTTCTGGCCTGGTGCAGTACATGAACATTCATTAAACAAACAGTAATTAAAATAGTTAATTTCTTTTAATGCAATAAATGTACTGTTTTCCCTGCCAGTATAGATGACGTATGAAAGGTGGTATAAATGTTAAAACATTCACAGAAACGTACTATACAATAATGATGTTTCACTAAATGTGGTGTTTGTGCTCTCACAATGTTAAATAGTATTGTTTTTTTTAATGTACATATGATTCCCTTTGGTTAGCCTCACACTGTATCCCATTATAGTGAATGGGGATCTTGCAAGACAGTGTCCTGCTATGCCAGAAAATAACTCTGGAATCTGCAACTCTGCTGCAACAGGATACCAGATTTACCTTAAAACGTGTGAACCTAGCCTTACATTAAATGCAACAGTGGATTTTCCATGTTTAATAAACAAGAACACAAAGAGTTAACAAAAAGAAAAAGTCATGTAGAAATTAAAAGGTTAAAGGGGTTATCCCACCCTCAGCATTTATCACCTACCCACAGCACATATGAGTGCTGGGGGTAAGGGGCTCCAGGGATCCCAGGAACAGGGGTCTCAGAGTTCCCTGTGTGAATGGAGCTGTAGAGCACAACGGTCCATCACTCCAGTTACCTGGGTACAACTGATAGAATTGACTGTCTACATCGGTCACACAGCGATGAATGGAACATTGGACTAACATGCATACTACTCTATTCAAATCAAGTAACTCTGTTCTAGGGTCACTGGGGGTTACAGAGGCTGGATCTCCAGAAATCATACATTTATCAGCTATTCTGTTCATGGGAGGCCCCCTTTAAGAATGACTGGGTTACATGCAAACGTCATAGCTTTCCTTTTGGCTATTTCTTTGAGAACACTCTTTGTGAATTGTTTAAATGGACTCTTTACTTTTAACAAACTTTGCATAAATCCAAAGTCTGGGTGAATATAAGATACTTTGTAATATATCTAATCATAGAAAATTCCTCCCTTCCCTTCCCAAACTGATATTCTTTGCAAAGTCTGTCTTGAGACACAAGACCGCCATCAGCTCACTCCAGGATCAGATTATATACTACTCACAGACTATAAGTATAAGAGGGGGGGGGTGAGCTGCAGAAAGGGATGAGACAAAAAAAAAATATTATTTAAAGAGACAGACACACCACACATGCTGTCCATAGAAGTATATGCAGAGAGGAGGAAGAATGCTGCTAGAGGGAGAAAGAAGCGTTTTCATCTAATAAGATATATTACAAAGATTCTTATATTCACCTGTACTATTGACTTAAGCAAAGTTTGTTAAAACATGAGTTACCATTTGCAGGTTAAGCATAGTCAGACTGCTCTTCCAATAAGTCGAACATACATCACATGAAATCACCAGCCTCATATCATCAGAATTAGAGTTCTTTTGATTTAAATGGAATGTTGTCAGGCATTCAGTACCAGTAATCTATGAGCAGGGCCAAACTGGAGCTTAAATTTTACAAATCATATTGTGTTGGTACTAGATCACAGCTTCATCAGTGTGATCTTTTCAGATGTATCTAACATAAGAGAATTTTTAACAGGATTTCCTCCTTTAAATATCAGCTACCTAACACAAAATTGTTTGTCATTGCTATTTATATGACAGACTGTACATTTATAGTAAAACATAAAAGACAGTTAAACACTATGAATCAAAGTACAGCAGGTCACAGGCAAACAAAGCTGGCATACAGAAAAACGTAAAAAAATAACAAGGATGACTAATTAATGTTTTATCTAAAGCAGTGCTGTAAACCTTTTATACAATGGTTTAGGGTTCATAATATAGAATGTTTAAAGGGAATCTGTCACCGTAAAAATGCAATGTAAGCCACAGGCAGCAGGTCATAGAGCAGGAGGAGCTGAGCAGGCCGATATATAGTTCTTATATATCAGTATAACTTATTTATTATTTATTTAAATTCCTGCTCATTCTGGGTTTTGAAGTCAAGGAGTCGGCCCTATCAATGATTGACAGCCTTCCCTCTATGCCTGTGTAAACAGAGAGAGCTGTCAATCACTGATAGGGCCGCCTCCTTGACTTCAGAGCCCAGAATGAGCGTGATTTTAAAGGGGTATTCTAGTTGTTTGAAATTATCCCTTATCCACAGTATAGCACATAACTATTAGATCGTTGGGGTCCTACCACTTGGATCCCCACCGATCACCAGAATGGGGGGCCCAGTACCCACTGCAGCCCCCCTGAAATGAACACAGTGGCCGGTCAGGCATGCATTGGGCTGCTCCATTCATCTCTATGGGAATTCCAGAGAAGAGCGAGTGCTATACTCTGGCTATCTCCAGAACTCCCACAGACATTAATGGATTGGCCATGCTCATGAATGACCTGCTGCTCCATTCATTTCAGGGGGGGCGGCTGTAGGTAAGGGCCCCACCAGAGATCCATTATTTTAGACGGAAAAAAAAGTACTGCATGCAGGAATTTTTTTTCCATCTGAATTAACGGATCTCTGATGGAAATGGCTCAAATGGATGCCAAATGTGCAAAACTGATGCACAGAATCTGTTTTTTTTCTTTATTTTTACGATTCTTCTGATGGATCAGAAGGGGAAAAAATGGTGATGTGAGCTCCCCCTTATACTGAATCTTTTTCCACAAAACTATATATGAGTCTGCTCTGCTCCTGCTGTTGCCTGTCGCCTTTTCATGGTGACAGACTCTATTTAAATCCATATAACATTTATCCTAATTTAAGTTCTCTGTTTTAAGAGAATATGTCATCTTCACAGCTCACAGGGAAGTGCAAGAAACAGCAAACCCGTTGTAGCCTCAGATTTTACGGGTAGACTAATATATCAGAGGATTCTCCAAATTACAATTCTATAGTACAGTAGACATGATACGATTTAGTGCATTTTGTTTTAGAGTTTGTTCAGGAAATGTCTGATTGTATTTGTGATTTTGTACTGTATATTTAACAGAAAAGTCTGTTGCTGTAACAAATTTTTTAGAGACCCCTTATTTTCAAGAAGTAACCCTTTATCAGATTAGATTGCTTGTATATCATCCATGATAGAAAGTCATAACATACAAACTGTATGAACAGATGGCACATTAGTAGATTATATAGTGTTATAATAGTATGCGGACCAAGGTTTTATCATAACTGAATATTTAGCATTATAATATATGTCTGAGAAGTTTGCTAAACTTAAGTTTTACAAAAATAAAATATCTTACTTCTATAATAGCTACCTAAACAACATCTAATAAAATGACATGTAAAGTTAGAAAATGTTTATCTTGGGTCTGCTTGCTTCAAATGCACCACACCACCTACTCAAAATGGGGTCACTTTTTTCCCTTGGTGTGGGCTCATGAACACAACAGAAATTGTATAGCATTGCCTGCAGGCAACATGGCTCTTTAGCATGGAGACAGAGTGTTAAAATCGTACGTTCAGAGATATTGCTCCTAGGGGGAATTACCTCTATACATACGGGGGAGATTTATTAAGACTGGCGCTTTCCGTGCCTGTCTTGATATCCCCTGTGCTGCCGGAGGATGCACCTCATTTATGAGAAGGAGCACACCTCGTCATAAATTAGACGCATCCTCCTGGAGTCCCTGTGCCTAAACAGAAATCTACGACAGCTCAGAGCTGCTGTAGATTTCTGGCAGAAAACTGGCGTAAATAAAGATACATTTGTCTCTGCGGCTGGCCGTGCCCCTTGCCACACCTCCTTTTAGAAAAGTGGTGACTTTTTAACGACACTTTTCAGGCATAAAGGGAATGTTAAATCAATGAAATATGCCACAATTTTATTTTTACTGTCAAATTCATACAGAATCCAGCAGAAGACCCCTCTTGGCATGAGTCAAACATGGTGGCGTCATCTTCCTATATGGCTGCCCTTTAGTGTTTCCATCCTAAATGGACAATAATATGGCTGTGTGAATGAGCCCTAAATCTCATGTTATTTCTTCTCAACTGAACTGGTGATCGGTTTACACTGCTTCTCAGGTCCACTGTGGATGTCCATCATAAGTGAACCATTCCTCTAACAGAAAACGTATGTAAACATATTCATTGCTACATGAAACCTGTTTTATCAGATTTCATTTTTGTAAACAAACTATATTTCGCTGCTACTTGGCACACAAAATATGATGGCGAAACAATTGGACTTGCTTGGGTTATAGAAATGCAACCTTGACTGTCGTCAGAGTTTCAGTTGTGCTTTTTTTACGTGTTGGTCATTTGACACATACTTGGAATGTTACTAATATGCAGATATTACATTTGTATTGGAATGTTACAGTTTGATTTTCACCATATATATTACATTATATATAAAAGTTACAGCCAAACACCGTTCATATATTTATAAAGCATCAAATCTGATTTGTATAATGTTTTTGTACATATCCATTTGATCGTGTGCATTTCTGTTTAAGTTGAAGGAATATAATCCCATTCATGGCATCAACAAAAGGAAGACTTAAAACCCAGTATTAGTTTGATTTTTGATAACTTACAGATCTATCCAGTATCTGTATATTTTATCAATTCAGTATATACTGTACAGAGCTGGGAATGAATGCATTTGTAATAACACTATGGAAAGAAAGCAAGAAAAAACTAAAAAATATCATTGCTGAATTTCAATCACTGAATTGTCCTTCCAGATCAGTAACAAATAGGATTTCAGTTGAGAGAACCAGACCAGAAGCAGGACTGTGAGGTCACCTATAGCTGTCCTTCTCCAGAAGGCTTTTAAATGATTAGTATGCATCTGCTGAGGAAAATTATTCCACATCAGAAGCATCATTGTCAGAAAGATGATAATTACTTCCCTTTACGCGAATATATTCTATATACCTCCCCTCATCAGATTCCGAGGCACCACATGTACAAAGTCTGTTTTCAAATAAAGATTCAATTTCCTCCAGCTTCTTTCCTTTAGTTTCCGGTAGGCAGCCATAAACGAATAGGAGTCCAACAGAAGCAAAGCCTGCATACAGGAAGAATGCTCCTGTAAAATAAAATTATACATAGTTAATAATGAGCATGGATCGTATGCATCACACAAGAGCCATCAATGTAAGGCATCACAGCAATAAAGCAAGCCATAGATTTTCTTACTTATGTTTGAAGAACTTTATGTGATGATGGTCTAATCAGGAGTTGTTTCATAAGAGAGTGTCTGCCATCTGAAGGCATTTGAAATTCACTGATACGCGCTATGTAAAAAGGTTTTACCATGCTCCTCTGAACAAATTGAGAGAAAATAACCCAGAGTCCCCATCGCTGCCTACACGCTCTGTTCTACCAACACCAAGTCAAGACTAAGGCTGTATAGTCTTTTGTGCTTTTACACAGAGGCATCCTAGAAAAAACCTATACCGTGATTAAAACTTTGTTCTGGTCACGTGATGGACACACAGGTCCATGGCTCTATCACAACTTTGTCTTGTAGTAATCTAAGCATCTCTGTGATCACCACAAGACAAAGGCGGATTTATAACCACTGGAAGCAACAATAAGATTGCTTTCACGCATGTAGACTCAATGAAAAAAAATATAAAAAAAAAACAAACAAAAAAAAACATCACACCAAGTAGGAATTGTTGGAATGGAATAAAACCATCTATGTGTGAATGTAATGATGATATATTTAAGTGACTCTGTGATTAGAGTGAAAGAACACGTTATTGTGCAATTGAAAGGAGGCTCTAGTACCCTATTGGGCCGCCTCTAGCCTGGATACAAGATGAGATACAATTGTGCATGGAGGAATACAGGTTCCATATGGTATCCCATGGCACATTTGCCCACAGATGTTGTAGCTGAGCCTGGAAAACCTGCACACTCATAGGTTGCTAAAGCTGGCGTCCTAGCTGGCTCCTATATATGCTTGATTGGGGATAAATCTGGTTAATGGAATGCCAAGGAAGTGTTGCAATCTGGTGGAGACCTACCTGGGAAACTTAAGCTGTGTGTGGGCTAAAATTATCCTGCTGAAAAACGCCAGTTGGAAGCCTTGCTATAACACTAACATAGGTTGTGAAATTTGTGAGGCACAATGTCTAGAGTTCAGTGGGAAATCATAATTTGCAATGAAATTTGCATCAGGATCCATAATAAAATCAGGATCCAAATTTTGCAAAAAATTCGCACCAAGAACCCCATAAGCCTGAAAAAAGGCACATGTGGATTTCACTGTGGATTTTTTCGCCAAATATAAAGGCATCATCATGTATTATATAAAGCACAGTATACTAGACAACTGTATAACTTTTGACTATAAAATGAATACATCTATTTTCTGAAACTGGAATACTCCTTGAATGAAATGTTGTTCATAAAGTCACATAACTGATCATATGGGATATGAAGTTCACCAGTGACTACATGTCAGTTTCACTATATAACACGCTAGTCTAGTGTTTGTGTTAGTTCTGTGTTCTGATCCATAGCATACTACATAGAATAGTATATGATTGTATCCAGCTATATTGGAGGTATGTTTAGGATTTTATTGTCCGCTATGACTATTTAAAAAAACAAGCTATCAATTGGAGAATGATCTATCAAGGGGCTGCTAAACATCCTGAGATATTAACCTCAGCCAGTTTATTGTAACTGTTAAGAACACTCTAGGTGGCATTACTGCTGAATGTTTGTTCCTCCCTCATTCTGTTCTATTCATTACTGGCAGCACATCCCTGATTACACAGAGAGATATGCTGCCAATAATCGGGTATCTTTAATCCTGATGAAATACCAGTCAATATTGGCACAAAACCTTCAGGCTTCTGCTAGAAAGCTGAACATGAAGAGGAACTTCATCTTTCAGCGTGACAACGATCCAACGCATACATCCAAATCAGCAAAGGAATGGCTTCACCAGAAGAAGATTCAAGTTTTGGAATGGCCCAGCCAGAGCCCAGACTTGAATCCGATTGAAAATCAGTGGGGTGATCTGTCCATAGAAGATGCCCTCACAATCTGACAGATTTGGAGTGTTTTTGAAAAGAAAAGTGGGCAAATCTTGCCAAGTCAAAATGTGCCATGCTGATAGACTCATACCCCAAAAGACTAAGTGCTGTAATAAAATCAAAAGGTGCTTCACTTAAGGGTGTGCACACTTATGCACCCATATTATTTTTATATTTTTTCTTCCCTCTGCCTAAAAGATTTTAGTTTGTTTTTCAATTGAGTGGTACAGTTTATAGGTCCCATTAAAGGTGGACACAGGTCTGAAATGATTTATCTTTGTCTCATTTTTTTTTTTTACAGCACAGAAACCTGACATTTTAACAGGGGTGTGTAGACTTTTTAAATCCACTGTATACATTACCCATCACATTTAAAATGACCTTGCTCTATGTAGAAACGTCCTGTGCAGCTGACATTTGGCAGAACCAGCAGCCTTCAACACGTCGAGCAGTTTTACAGTTTGCTGTTTAGTTAAAGCTGTGTCTGGAAATCTTGGGTAATTACTGCAAATATTATTGTGATCAAACACAGATGTTCATTATATTCATTTATTGCAAACAAAGATTAGCTCCATTGCCAGCCTCTTCTGAAGTTTGTATGAAAAATAATGCAGCAAAAAGGCAGTAAACATGTCTCAATTTCTGAGGATATTTACGGTATGTGTATTGTGCAGCCTTGTTTATTAGCAGGGATGATGCTGCCTAACCACTTTTAGTCCTACTGTCTCCAAGTCATGTGCAATTCAAGGAGCAGCAGTCTCTCTACTTCGCATCTAGGTCCACCATCTGCTTCGGAGGTTGCATTAGGAGCCTCCATCACATATTCGATCAAATTTGCCAGAAATAATAGTGCAGCAGCATTTTTGCTATGACATAACCAGATGGAACCCATTATTCAGAGAAGTGCATCAGGCAATGTTGTTTTCCATCCTGTGATGGATCTGTCACTGCACTGAACCCATTTTTCTGCCACCTAGGATGGAACAGAAGAACTATGTTCCTGACTTATCAAGACCAGTGTGCACTAAGACGGGCTTGTTTTCCCCTGGGCCATCAGGAGGATGCACTTAAACGTGTTATCCAGGTAAAGATACTGATGGTCTATCCTCAGGATAGGTCATCTTTATCACATCAGCAGGGGTCCAAGTCCTGAAAACCTCCACAGATCAGCTGCTTCAGAGAGCCCGCTCACCGTAGCTCTGGTGGGCGATGCAGGCTCTGGGCAGCTTTCAAAGCACACTGCTGTCGTTTGTGTAGCGGCTGTGCTTGATATTGCAGCTGCAACTAGGCCATGTGCCCGATGTATGGTGATGTCACTGCCCTAAGAAGAGGCCCAGTGCTTCCAGAGCGCCTGGACTCTTCTAACAACTGAGGCTGGGGTATTGCGAGTCGGGCCCCCGCAGATCTCATAAGATGACCTAGGTCATCAGTAGTAATACCCAGATAACTCCTTTAATTTATGGCGAGTTGCTGATTTCAGCCATCGTTTACACCAGAAAACTGACATAAATTATGATAAATGTTCTGGGACAGATGGCCCTGTCCTCGGGGCGGCATACATATATGCTAATTGTGACTAAATTTAGTCACAATGGGGGTCATTTTTTAAGACCAGCATTTTAGACATGTATGGGGACAAAACGGAAGCGTTTTTTTCCGGTATTGAGCCCCTATGACGGAAAACTAAAACGCTAGTGTGAAAGTAGCCTTAGACCATTTCCTACAACAAAAACAAGTGTAGAAAATGATAAATGAGACTAACCTACTGGCCCGCTACCCCTGGCATGCGCCCTTTTTATACTATTATAATTAATTTGCTGCACTCAGTGAGAACTTGCAATTAAAGTGTAAATTTTTATTTTAAATACCAAAAATCCAGAATTATGATTCAGTTTCAAACATGCAAATACTTTTTGTTGAAACCACAGAATCAGATATAAACTGGATGTTTCGGTCCCGATAAGACCTTTTTCAGCAGAAATAAATCTGTGAATACATGAGGTAGGCTGGAGGGCAGATTGAGGTGCAAATAACCTTTGTGCCGCAATCTGCAACAGATATACGCAACAAGTGGTGTATATCTGTTTCTAAATGACCCCCAATGTGTTTAAACAGTCAAACCCGTTGCAATTTCTTTTTACACCAGGAGAAACCTCACCCTATATTTTTAACAAATGTGAAGTTAGCCATAATGTCATATACGAGAATGACTTTTCCTGTAGTAATGTTCCTCCAATTTTTAGTAAAACTGTGATACAAATATACTTGTCTTTTTTTCTCTTTTGCTTTAGTATCATATTCTGTATAAAGATAATTGGCCTCTATTACAAAATGTTAAACAGTCATCTAAAAAGCTTAGAGGAATTGTATAAGATGCGCAAGGAGCTAATAATCTGTAATTTGTGTATAGAGATATAGTGACAAAACTAACACAGATGATAACGTGTGGTGCTCATGACAACCAGATCCTGACTTTATAATATCCACTTAAAACAGCTGAATCTGATTCACTGCTATAGCAACAGTACGGCTTGTACACTTATTTCTATACTGTATAATGAAAAAATGTACAAAAGTGACTCAACAACATTGTGGTCAATACAAAAATGTCAAAACCTATATTCCAGATGTCATTTACTGCCAAAAGGATTCAAAACGGCACTCACAAATGCTGTGTATATACTATGGGACGCAACACTGCTGCTGCCGCTAATGGTCTTACTAATCATGTCCACCAAAGAATTTTTCTGTCTGCTCGATTAGAGGAGCAAAACAACAAAAATGATGGAAGTGCCCAAGATGACAGACTGCGACAGTGCCCACGATTCCATTTACTATAATGGGGTCTGTCAGGTTTACGTTACGGTGTCTGTTATTTTACCGGACATAATATTCCAATATTTTATCTAGCTTTCTTAATGGAATCTGCGATGAAGGCTCCTAACGGAGCCACCAACCCTGATGTGAACACAGCCAAACCTGCGTATGAGTAAGATGGCTAAAAAGTTCCTAAAACACCACCGGAATTACAGGGTTAAACAAGCCTTAACCGCTTCTACCCCAGGCCAGTTTACTCCCCCTCCTGCCCAGGCCATTTTTGCAAATCTAACATGTGTCACTTTATGTAGTAATAACTTTGGAATACTTTTACTTATACAAGCCATTCTGAGATTCTTTTCTCATGAAACATTGTACTTCATGGTAGTCATAAATTTGAATCAATATATTTAACCTTTATTTATGAAAAAATCCCAAATTTACACAAAATTGTCTATTTCTCTGCCTTAAAAACAGAAAGTGATACCTCAAAAAATATTTATTACTTAACATTCTCCATATTTCTACTTTATGTTGGCATCATTTTGTAAATGTAATTTTATTTTTTTAGGACGAAGGCTTAGAATTTTAGAAGCAATTCTTAAAATTTTTAAGAAAATTTCCAAAACCCACTTTTTAAGGACCAGTTCAGGTGTGAAGTCACTTTGTGGGGCTTACATAGTGGAAACCCCCCCATAAATGACCCAATTGTAGAAACTACACCCCTCAAGTTAATGAAAACTGAGTGTTCCACAAGAATTAAAGGAAAATGGAGATTAGATTTCTACATTTCACTTTTTTGGCAGATTTTCCATTTGAATCAATTTTTTTCTTTAACCATCAAGGGTTAACAGCCAAACAAAACTCAATATTTATTACCCTGATTCTGCGGTTTACAGAAACACCCCACATGTGGCCGTAAACTGATGGCGCAGAAGAAAAGAAGCGTTGTATGGTTTTTAGAAGGCAGATTTTGCTGGACTGGTTTTTAGATGCCATATACCATTTAAAGCCCCCCGATGCACCCTTACAGTAGAAACTTATAAAAAGTGACCCCATTTTGGAAACTAGGGGATAAGGTGCCAGTTTTATTGGTACTATTTTGGGGTGCATATGATTTTTAATTACTCTATATTACATTTTTTTGTGAGGCAAGGTAACCAAAAAATGGCTTTTTTGGCATGGTTTTTATTTTTTACAACATTCATCTGACAGGGTAGATCATGTGCTATTTTTATAGAGCAGGTTGTCACAGACGCAATGATATCAAATATATCTACTTTCTTTGTTTGTTTCAGTTTTACATAATAAAGCATTTTTTTTTTAAAAAGTTATGTTTTTGTGTCTCCATTTTCTGAATGCCATATTTTTTTATTTATCTGCCGATCGTTTTGTGCAGGGGCTCGTTTTTTGCAGGAAGAGTTGACGTTTTTATTGGTGTTTTTGGGTGCATATGATTTTTTGATCATTCATTATTACACTTTATGGGGAAAGGTGACCAAAAAATTGGTTGTTTAGATACAGTTTTTATTTATTTATTTCTACAGCGTTCACCTGAGGGGTTAGGTCATGTGACATTTCCTCATATGTATACTTTATCTTATTTATTTAAAGAGGTTGTCCGAGTTATGAAAAAAAAAATATAGCACTGTAACTCTGATGGGCAGCAATATATAAGTGAGCTAAGCAAGTTTTAGGTAAAAAAATGTCTCGTGTACAGACACATAGCTGCTCTTTCAGTGTTGTGCATGAATCATCATCAGAGCAGGGAGAGAAGCTAACATCACAGGCCATGCGACCCTCAGTGAAATCTGAGAAAGGAGCAGTTACAGATGCAGTAAGTGCATGGCAAAGCTGTTAGATTTGATTAGTTAGAAACATACAAAGAACAAAAAAATAACTCTGACAACCCCTTTAAGTTTTACACAATAATAGCATTTTTGAAAAAAAAAAATTATGATTTAGTGTCTCCATAGTCTGAGAGTCTTAGCTTTTTTATTTTTTGACTGATTGTCTTAGGTAGGTTCTCATTTTTTTGCAGGATGAGGTGACTGTTTGATTGGCACTATTTTGGGGGACAAACGCCTTTTTGATCACTCGTGTTGCACTTTTTGTAATGTAAGGTGACAAAAATGGCTTTTTTGGCACTGTTTTTATTTTTATTTTTTATCGTGTTTATCGGACGGGGTGGATCATGTGATATATTTATAGAGCCGGTCTCTATGGACCCGGTGATACCTAATATGTGTGTTTTTTCCTTTTTTTTCTTCTATTTTTAATTATAAAATCAGGGAAAGGGGCGTTTTTTTTCTTTTTTTACTTGAACTTTATTTTTGTATTAAAAACTTTTTGGTTTTTTTTTTAACTTTATTTCTGTCCCCCCCTCAACTTTTGTGTAATGCATTGACTGTTAGTGTATTACACTGAGTCATACACTAACAGGTTGCCTAGGAGCCCCAGCCTGAGCCTGGATCTCCTCGGCCACCATAGAAGGCAGGTCCCGATGCAGTGCAAGGCATTGGGCAGCCTCTGCCCGGCATCGGCTTGCCATCTCACCCATCGGGTCCCTGCCATAGCAGCACGGGGACCCGATGGGCTCCCTCACCCGCCGCATACACCTTCTATGCAACAGTCATCGCTGACCACGGCATAGGAAGGGTTAATCCGCCAGCATCGGCTTTTACAGCGATGCAGGCGGATACAGGAGAGGCCCGGCTATCAGGGACTGCCAGGCCCCTGCAGTGATCGGGGGCGCACCGCTCCGGTGCTCGCCCAATCACCATGACGTAATAGTACGTCAAAATGCGGCAAGTCACTTGCCACCATGACATACTATTACGTCATATGTCAGGAAAGGGTTAACTGGTAACGAAAGTAAGCATTCCGATGATTATGAGGAGATCTTGCAGTTTTCATGAGGGTAAAGGCTGCTGTTGATTGACTAGGTGGATATCCTGGCACTGAAATGAATAAAGGCTCTTCATGAAAATCTAGGGCACATATGTTCTCTAAATATGCATGTGCTTCCAAACTGCTGCATTGCTTACCATAGTATGTAAGATACTCTGCTGTGTGTAGAAACGTGAGGGAAATCACGACATTAAAAATCCAGTTAACTCCAGAGGAACATGCATTTCCTGTGCTTCTTGCCCACAGTGGGTATATTTCAGAATTGACAGTCCATGGCATTGGTCCCATACCTATAAATAACACCGCATTTAGTGGAGGAAATGAAAAATCAAACACAAAGGGAAAACATACTTTATTAAATCTCTTAATTGTCCACATCTTTCTTAACAGCTAGAGTAGTTTTTCAGTGTGTCGGAGAAGGCAAAAACTAATTTACAGGAAAAGATCATGCAGACCCTCACAGTGGACTCCATACTGGCCACTGAACGCTCATGTTGGCCAGCCTGTAGGCAACATTCAAATGTACACAAATGTTTATCATGTGTAACACATTATAAGCGTCATATATTAATGTCAGAAGAGCGGGCAAAAATTTGATTCACCATATATACCTGAGATGAGGCAAATGTAAAACATCTAGTAGGAACTCTATAGGAACAAAGGTGGAGATGCCAGCCACTGAATCCATCCATATTAGAGATGAGAGGGGATTCTTAAGAGACAAAATTCAACCATCATTTTTTTTTATAGAAATTCTAATTTGTCAGAATTTCTTGAGAAAGAATTTGGGTGGGTTTTGAGAAAAAGAGAGAGTGTGAGAGAGAAAGAGAGAGAGCAGGAGAGTGTGTGTGAGGGAGTGAGAGACTTTTCCAGGCATTCAGAGTAACTTAGATTTGGGTAGAATCGATTTGTAATCAATTCGAATTTCATGGTTGATTCAGACCCGGCTTGAATTTAACATATCTGTTCATCTCTAATTCATATAAAAGACATAGGGGGTCATTTATAATCTTTTTTATGCCACTTTTTGGCACATTTGTGTAGCAGATTTTGTTGCCAAAATCTGTGACTTTTCTCCGCTCACGCTACTTTTGCAAAGTGGTAAAAAAAATGGGGCATGGCGTGGGCGGGGTAGAGCGCCCGGCTTATTCATCATTTCCCACTCCAGTTTTTGGCATGGAAAATGATCTTAATGATCTTAAAGCATGTTGCATGGCTGGCCCATCCACCGGCAGCGCACAGGGATTAAGACCAGTGTAGCAATCATAATTTTATTAGAGGGGCCCTGATAAGACTTAAAGGGACACTGACAGGCCCAATAAGCATTTTTATACATATATAGGCAGGCATAGGTCTTCTAACATATAAGTCTACCTTACAAACTCAGTAAAATCATCTTTTATATCCTCAGTGAATGACTTGCCTTTGTGCCCAAGGGGCGGTGTTTCTTCTCCCAGCCGCACCCCAACTGCCGTTTTCAAGCGCCGCCCAGCTCATTATTATTCACTTCGCTGGGTGCCTCACTGAATGTAATGGGACGCAGACGCAGTAACATTGTGGCCACTGGGGGTGCCGGACAAGGTATCCCGCGCATGCCCAGAAGCTGCAAATGAGGCCGATGCCCATAGCTTTCTATTGGGCATGCACGGGTTCTCGGAGCGTCGGGGACAGAAGAAGCGAAGTGAATAATAATGAGCTGGGCGGCGCTTGAAAATGGCAGTTGGGGCGCGGCTGAAGTAAAAAAAAAAGCAAAACTTCAAAAGTAATACAATATAATGCTTTAAATAGTTAGCAGAGATTCTCTTGTTGAATGGCGGAAACTATGGGCAATAATCACACTTTTTTAAGATCTCCAGTCTCTTACCAGGTGCAAAGAAAATCAAGTACAATATTAATCCGATGAGCGCAGTCCATGAATATGACGTCGGGCAGTAATTATAAGCCCAATATGAACCAGATTTAGATTTGGTTTCATTTGTACATCTGAAAAACAAATGAATGAGAGTAGTGTTAAATCTGATTTCAGTTTTTTTTTCTTTCTGGAAGTGGTTTACGACCTAGAGTAAAAATATGCACACCGTTGATACAATGATGACACAACGTACCACTGGCTGCAGCACGAATGTACGTATGACATGTGACCACTGAGGCTAGAAGCAGGCTGCAGTGGTCATGTCCATACGGTAAATCTTTGATGCATCCTATGTAAACAGAGACTGGCATGGGATAAGGGGAGATTTAAAGAGGACCTGTCAGCCCTTCTGACGTGTCTGTAATATTAAATATTAGGATTGCTTGTGAAATAACAGTAAATCTGGGACATCATTTCTTACTTCTGACATTGTAGGGTCACACACTTTGACACATGAATGGTAACACCCAGTTGTCAATTTATTCATACATTTCCAGGAGGAAAAACAGAGGACTGGCACCAGACAAGAGTTACAACGAAAGAGGCTCCAGAATTATTTCCTGAGAAATGCACATATTTAGGCCTCATGCACGCGGCCGTTGTGCGGCCGATCCGGGCATTGGGGACCGCAATTTGTGGTCCTCAATGTACGGGCTTTTCCGTGCGGCGGCCAGGATGGTTCGAGACCCATTCAACTTGAATGGGTCCATGATCCGTCCGCACCATAAAAAAACAAAACATGTTCTATTTTTTTGCGGTGCAGAGGCACAGACAGAAACACCAAGGAAGCACTTTTGGCAATTGAATTTCACCCCACAAAAAAAATCTATCCTTTGACGGACACTATTATACTTTGCCAGCCACAGCTGGAACACCAGATTTAGGGGATTGGTATTTTGTCTATTGAATTTCACCCCAGAAATAAAATCTATCCTTTTACGCACAGTATTACACTTGGCCAACAACAGCTAAAACCACTGATTTAGGGGATTGGTATTTTGGCTATTGAATTGAATGGGTCTGCATCCACGATGCGGGGTGCATATGGCCGGTGCCCGTGTATTGCAGACCCGCTGTATGCGGGCCGCAATATGGCAACGGCTGTGTGCATGGGGCCTTACTAAAACAGACATGTCAACAGAGGCTGCAAATCATATATTTCAAAGAGGGTGTATATGTATTACACCACAAGAACCCCCAAAATATGTTAAAGATAAAAAACCTTTTTATTAGGATGTGATGTTTTGGAGGTGTTACACATTTTCTTCAACTTCTTACCTTTTCACCATACTTCAGATACTGTAAAACAACCGCAATATTATCAATATCTGAACAGTGGGGTTCTGATACCCGGCACCACTCCAGTGAGTACCTCGGCCTCCTCACAGCATGCCAAGCACAGTGCCGTACCTTGTATAGTGGCTGTGCTTGGTATTGCAGCCCATGACCCCTCACTTCAATGGGACTGAGCTGCACCTAGGCCATGTGGCACATGAACAGAAGAACGTGACATCCGTGGGCTAGGAAGAGGCCGTAGCGCTCAAAGTACCCCCATAATCTCTTTTAACAGCTGGTTGGAGTGCCAAGAGTTGAGTCATCAATATTTTAGTTGTGGAAAACCCTTTAAAGCACTGCTGACTATGCAATGCTTGCCACAGAAAAGGACCAGAAATGTGGCAGAACTGAGAACTATACCAGTGTGAATAAAGCCATATTTACTTAACTTCCTTAACGTACTGTCACTATAAGGTAACAAGCAGATTTCAAGCATTTTGTAAGAAAAGAAATTACCTGCCCCATGCTGACTGCGCAGTTGTTTTTGGATCTACTGGAATGCAAGATGAATCAACAATATTTGATCCATTTATTTTGTAGCAAAACCCACAGCTGGGATCTAACATACATCCATTACAAAAGCTGCAATAAAAAGAACATATTAAAATATAGCCATAATTTAAACATTGACCTAGTACAGCTGTATATGACTATTAGAGATGAGCGAACATTTAAAAAAAGTCCGTTGTTCGGGGTTCGGGTGGTGGAAAATGTGTAACACCTCCAAAACATCACATTGATTTGATCCCGTGCTGAGCCACGCCCCCTGCACTGATCACATGACAGTGACGTCACGCCAGGTCCTTCAGCTGTTCTACAGTTCGGGTTGGTGGCAGCCGCCCCTTATGGATTCCATATGCGCTATTGTGGAATCCATAACGGGATGCGCAATTAACCACCACCCGAACCCCGAACAACGGACTTTTTTAAATGTTCGCTCATCTCTAATGACTATATGTCGTATTGACAATATACACAGAAGATATATATAGATATTAGGGGGGACTTATTAGAATCAGCATTTCACATGTCAATCTTAATTTGTGTTGTGCTGGAATGGATGTGCTACAATTCTTAGTCCATCTCCGCTGAATACCAATTTTTTCTGGGCTGATGTCAACTAAAATTCTAACTTGGAATGATCGGGGTATGGGGGATAGGTAAAAAGACAGGCGGTTCTTGACTTGGTACAGAGACACCTAGCTATTGTCTGCCTAGTGGAGACCCACCTCACTGGGGAGACAGTTAGGCGAATCGGTAGGGGATGGGCCAAACAGATTTAGGACTCCACTTTCTCTAGTTATTCTAGAGGCCTGACAGTGCTAGTTCATAAACACATTGATTTTGTCTGTCAGGCATCCTCTATCGATAAGCAAGGTAGATTTGTGTTTCTTTATGGAAAACTTGCAGTAACATTATGCTTTGTTGAAATTTGGCAGTATATAGGGAAGGGGAAAAAAAGCATATTTGTGTGTAAGTAAAGCCTGAAATTCTATGTCTAGGATAGACCTGGCTTTGATAAACAAAAATTATCTTAGATGTGTAAAGCAGATGAAATATGAGGCCAGGGCTTTATCGGCCCATGTACCATTTACTCTTGAAATATCCATGATGGTTGACAAGGATTGGGTAAGACCTCCATTTAGATTAAATCCCCACTGGATCTCCATAATGGATATCATAAAATGATGGAACAGGAGATAGTCTGTTTTTGGGGTACCAACTATAAGTCAGCAAAAATTTAAGTGGTATGGGACGCCTTCAAGGCTTTTATGAGGGGCTTATTTATTAGTAACATCTCTAATTTAACAAAGGGCTATGGCATGAAAGAAAGAGAACTACAAGAACTAGTGGTAGGTGCCACTAAGGAATTTTCCAGGAATAAAACTGAAGAAAATAGGAAAATGATGGAGAAAGTAAGTCAGGCTTATTCCGATTTTATTCTGGATAAGGCTCAGCAGAGGCTTTTCTTTAACGGACAGAAATATTTTGCTAAATCGGGCCGCCCAGGGAAATTGCTGCCCAGGGTCATCTCGAACCAGGACCAAAAAAAAAGAGATAGTAACTATTTGTTCGCATGAAAGTTTAACGATAGAAGATCAATAATCTATAAAGGGAATTTTTGTTAATTATTTTGTGGATTTATATAAATCAGATAAGATTATTTCAAATGAAATGATGGATGCATATTTGAACTCCATCTCTCTACCAGTCCTAACGGACACTCAAAGAGAATTCCTTGCTCATGAACTTTCCTTTCAGGAGTTAGACGCAGCAATAAGGGTTTGTTCCGGAAACTCCTCTCCTGGTTCAGATGTATGTCCGTATGAATTTTATCGTAAATATAGGGAGGTTATTAATCCGTTTATTGGAGGTATTCACTGAATTTTTGGAGGATGGTATTTTTCCGGAATCAATGACAGAAGCTGTTATAATACTAATATTAAAAAGGTATATAGGCCGATCTCCTTATTGAACACTGATGTGAAGCTTTTTTTAAGGGCTCTGGCTACGAGACTTGCCAAGGTCATTACATCAATTATACACCCCGACCAGAATAGAAACATAGAAACATAGAATGTATCAGCAGATAAGAACCATTTGGCCCATCTAGAATGGATTTTTATTCCCAATAAGGGTACGCATTATAATCTGCATCGCCTATATGCCAATATACAATCCTCTGGGGGGATCTCTCGCTCTATCCTATCGCTTGATGCCTCTAAGGCCTTCGATAGGGGGGAGATTCCTTTGGAAGGTTTTGGGAAAGATGGGATTTCGAATTAAGTTCATAAATATGGTTAAGCTTTTGTATAACTCCTCTAAGGCTAGATTAAATATTAATGGGAGTTTGACAAATAGTTTTCTATTAAGTACAGGTACTCGTCAAGGATGTCCTCTTTCCCCATTATTATTTGATATATATATATTGAGCCTCTTGCAGCTAGGGTAAGGCAAGATTCAGTGATTGAAAGGTTTCGGACATTGGGGAGGGAGGATCGCATTTCCTTATATGCAGATGATGTGTTATTTTTTTATACATAATACTAACATTACACTTCCAAAAATTATCCAGATAGTTAATTCCTTTGATGAAGTTTAAGGTTTTGATATTAATTAGTCAAAAACCACTCTTATGACTGTAGACAGACTTCAACTTTCAAATGAGGGTTCCTTGAACATCTTGAAGATTTCGGATTCTTTTGAGTACTTGGGTTTGACGATATCTCCTAAGAATAAAGATTACTTGTGCCTAAATTTGCTTCCCTTTATAAGTAAAAAATTGTATATACACACAACAACTGAAAGGTGGCATGAAGCAGGATGTGCTCAACCCAAAAATTACAGCAATGTGCACCTGTTTTGTCATTTGGTATTCCTTTATAAGTAAAACTAGATTCAAAACTACGACATGGTTGAGACTTCCTCTATCTAGAGCTGATAGAACATCCCTAATTAAGATGGCGATTCTACCCCAGTTCCTATACAGTGGATAAAAAAAGTCTACACACCCTGTTAAAATGTTGGGTTTCTGAGCTGTAAAAAAATGAGACAAAGATAAATCATTTCAGAACTTTTTCCACCTTTAATGTGACCTATAAACTGTACAACTCAATTGAAAAACAAACTGAAACCTTTTAGGTAGAGGGAAGAAAAAATATAAAAACAATATAATATGGTTGCAAAAGTGTGCACACCCTTAAACTAATACTTTGCTGAAGCAGCAGTTGCCTTGATTTATTCTTTACAGATATACCATGACCTGGATAAATGAGAACCTTCACAGACACCTTTTGATTTTATTACAGCACTCAGTCTTTTTGGGTATAAGTCTATCAGCATGGCACATTTTGACTTGCAAAAACACTCCAAATTTGGCAGATTGCGAGGGCATCTCCTGTGCACAGCCCTCTTCAGATCACCCCACAGATTTTCAATCGGATTCAGGTCTGTTCTCTGGCTGGGCCATTCCAAAACTTTAATCTTCTTCTGGTGAAGCCCTTCCTTTGTTGATTTGAATGTATGTTTGGGTCGCTGTCATGCTAAAAGATGAAGTTCTTCTTCATGTTCAGCTTCCTAGCAGAAGCCTGAAGGGTTTGTGCCAATATTGACTGGTATTTGGAACTGTTCATAATTCCCTCTCTCTTAACGAAGGCCCTAGTCCCAGCTGAAGAAAAACAGCCCCAAAGCATGATGCTTCCACCACCATGCTTCACTGTGGGTATGGTGTTCTTTTGGTGATGTGCAGTGTTGTTTTTGTGCCAAACATATCTTTTGGAATTATGGCCAAAAAGTTCAACCTTAGTTTCATCAGACCATATGCTTTTGGGAGCTCTCAGATGTGTTTTTGCAAAATGTAGCCTGGCTTGGATGTTTTTCTACGTATGAAAAGGCTTTCGTCTTTCCACTCTACCCCAAAGGCCAGACATATGAAGAATACGGGAGATTGTTGTCACATATACCACACAGCCAGTACTTGCCAGATATTCCTGCAGCTCCTTTAATGTTGCTGTAGGCCTCTTGGTAGCCTCCCAGACCAGTTTTCTTCTCGTCTTTTCATCAATTTTTGAGGGACGTCTAGTTCTTGGTAATCTAACTGTTGGGCCATATTTTCTCCACTTGATGATGACTGTCTTCATTGTGTTCCATGGTATATCTAATGCCTTGGAAATTTTTTTGTACCCTTCTCCTGACTGATACATTTTAACAATGAGATCCGTCTGATGCTTTGGAAGCTCTCTGTGTACCATGGCTTTTGCTGTGGGATGCGACTAAGAAAATTTCAGGAAAGCTGAACTAGAGCAGCTGAACTTTATTTCTGGTTAATCAGAGGCACTGTAAATGATGACAGGTGTATGCCGACTCCTATTTAACATAATTTTTAGTGTGATTGCTTAATTCTGAACACAGCTACATCCCCATTATTTTAGTTTTTTTTGTTTTCTTCCCTCCACCTAAAAGATTTCAGTTTGTTTTTCAATTGAGTTGTACAGTTTATAGGTCACACTAAAGGTGGAAAAAGTTCTAAAATTATGTATATTTGTCTCATTTTTTTTACAGAACAGAGACCTGACATTTTAACAGGGGTGTGTAGACTTTTTATATCCACTGTATATCCTGAGGAACTCCCCAATATGGATTGAGGATAAATTCTTTAAGCTACCGGAGAGAATTATTAACAATCTCATTTGGGGAAGAAATCCGGTAAGACTTAAAGTGGATTACCTTTGTAAGTCAATAGAAACGGGAGGGCTAAATCTTTCATATTTCAAGGGTTACTTTATAGCTGCACAGTTATGGCTTTATTGTGAATGGAAGAAAAGCCCACTATGTAGGACCCTGGTGAATAGATCTCCTTATGATACTGTGTTTACCTTATTGGAATCTGGAGAGCTAGCTAATATACATCAGGACTATAGACAGGCGGGGAAATTGTTTAGCAAGTCTTGGTATACTATTAGAGGCTGGATGGGGATAAAGGGCTCTTTGGGTTGTACCCCCTTATGGCACAATCATATACAGGTTTTAGATTATTTGGTAGGGGATTAATATTGGCAAAAACATTATATTCTATATAGCTTCAGAATGCTAGACCGGCACACCTCATTCAGACCAGAAAGAGGTCTTATTGTTGATACTTATTTATTCAGATAAAATGACCATGTAAACATCAAAAATCAAATAAAGAGGCAATAATGAAGTACAAGTTATAACAGTATAATCTATATAAAATCGCAGTAATTCACACCCATATCATCATCCTCCGTTATTGACATATAGTCCATCACAGTCAGACTATCCGCATTGGAAACCTCAGTATGACGACCGTGAAGCAAAAGTCCATCATCCTAATCCCTCCTTGGAATCATGACGTGGGGGAGGGACAGCCAGCATTAGCAGTTTGCCCAACATATTATTAAGAAACAAAGGGACATTGCACTCAAGTTGTATATATTTGAAATCAAGAGGATGATAATTGTCTTCTCCTTATTTAACTGTTTGTCCACAATAATTAGAAAGGCACATTTATAATGTATTCAATTTTATGGCTCTCTCTGTATTTTTACTCCGGGATTTAAAAGGTCTCAAAACTTGAGTGCAATGTCCCTTTGTTTCTTAATAATATGTTTTAGCCTCTCACCACCGCATATATGTTATATATGGGGCCGCTATGTAGCGGTATCTCGGGCTGACAACACCGTACTCACCAGTGGCGTCCCACGTGGCTGATCGTGCAGCGTGTCTTTACCTCTGGCGTTGCTGCAGCAGGCGCGCGTAGCCTCCACTGTATCCGTTCGTCCCAAGTATGCGGTCGGGTTCTGTGGTGGGGCTATATGATGAGAGCGCTCCTGTATCCTGCGGGGTCCTGGCACACAAGCGCGTTGGGACGGCTTGTCCCTTCCTCAGTGGTATAGGACGCACGCCTTCCTTCCTGTTTTTATAGTGACCTGTATATGCTGGGCAAACTGCTAATGCTGGCTGTCCTCCTCACGTCTCAGCGTCTGCACGGCTCCCTACCTCCGTTCTTCCTCTCTGGTGAGAGGAAGAACGGGAGGTAGGGGAGCCGGTGCAGACGCGGAGACGTGGGGGAGGGACAGCCAGCATTAGCAGTTTGCCCAGCATATACAGGTCACTATAAAAAACAGGAAGGAAGGCGGTGGCGTCCTATACCACTGAGGAAGGGACAAGCCGTCCCGAAACGCGTTTGGTGTGCCAGGACCCCCGCAGGATACAGGAGCGCTCCTCATCATATAGCCCCACCACAGAACCCGACCGCATACTTGGGACGAACGGATACAGTGGAGGCTACGCGGCGTCTGCTGCAGCAACGCCAGAGGTAAAAGACACGCCGTACGAATCAGCCACGTGGGACGCCACTGGTGAGTACGGTGTTGTCAGCCCGGGATACCGCTCACATAGCGGCCCCATATATAACATATATGCGGTGGTGAGAGGCTAAAACATATTATTAAGAAACAAAGGGACATTGCACTCAAGTTTTGAGACCTTTTAAATCCGGAGTAAAATACAGAGAGAGCCATAAAATTGAATACATTATAAATGTGCCTTTCTAATTAATGTGGACAAACAGTTAAATAAGGAGAAGACAATTATCATCCTCTTGATTTCAAATATATACAACACAGTCATGATTCCAAGGAGGGATTAGGATGATGGACTTTTGCTTCACGGTCGTCATACTGAGGTTTCCAATGCGGATAGTCTGACTGTGATGGACTATATGTCAATAACGGAGGATGATGATATGGGTGTGAATTACTGCGATTTTATATAGATTATACTGTTATAACTTGTACTTCATTATTGCCTCTTTATTTGATTTTTGATGTTTACATGGTCATTTTATCTGAATAAATAAGTATCAACAATAAGACCTCTTTCTGGTCTGAATGAGGTGTGCCGGTCTAGCATTCTGAAGCTATATTGATCTAATACATACATATGGGTATGGTGTAACCCATTTATAGACTGTGCACCCTATCCATATTTATATTTGGGGTGAGCCACCCAATTCGTTAATCAATTATATTCTATATGTTGCACAGATAGTGAGGAATGGGGAAATACTTTAATTTTTTGATTTAGCACAAATAAAAGAATATAAGTATGGGTAAGTTATGTATTTAGGTATCTTGAGTTACGTTTGGCACTGCACAGTATTAAAGAAACATTTTTGTTAGAGATAAATGTTTCTACACCCTTAAATCAATTAATTGGGAGTGTAGGTCACAAGGTCAATATTGCTCAACTTTATAAATTATTAGTTAAAACACTATTTAATAATATATGCTCTCCTGGACAGAGGTCCTGGGGAGTTAAATGTTCAACTTTACAAGTAGATGACTGGGAGAAAATATTGTTCAACCTAAGACTAGTGTCCCAAAACTTTAATCACATTTTAGTTCAATTTAATATTTTACATAGAGTTTATGTTATTCCACTATGGCTTAATAAATGTGGCTTAAGGAAAGCATCCAATTGCCCATGCTGAGTCTCTGCCAAAATTAGCAAGTTTTCTATGCCAGAAAACTAGTGTTTAGGGCTTGATACACTGTAAATGTAGGCCATTGTTTGTGGTAGCATCTGCAGCACTAAGCGGTGTGCACACAAGTAATTCACACACTACAGTATTAAAAAACTCTCCATTCTGTAAGGCCAGCTATTGACATACCTCATACATGCACATAGACAATCTGCACATTTTCATTCAATAAAAGTGGGACAATTGCATGCACGTCACGCTCACCTATATTTTAAGCAAGTAGAATTTTGACTGGTAGGATCTGTTGGTGTGAATGTAACTGGAGGGGAGACTTGAGCAGATAATAAAAAACCCAAAGCAAGTACAATCAAAGCCAATGTTGTACCTATGGGGAAAGTTATTTGCAAATCAGTTAGACTTTCAATGCCTTTTTAGACCATCTAAGTTTTACCACAATTTTACTATTGCAACACAAACATAGGAGGCATTAAACATAGAGATATATATATATATATATATATATATATCTATCGATGACCTATCCTCAGGATAGGTCATTAATATCAGATCGGCAGGGGTACGACACTCAGGACCTCTGCCTATCAGCTGTTAGAAAGGTTGGGCACTTATTGAGTGCCGTGGCCTCTTCCTAGGCCATTTGACGTCACCGTATATTGGTCAGGTGGCTTAGTTACCACGCAGCCCCATTAAAGTAAATGGGACTGAGTTGCCATACCAAGCACAGCAGTTGTACAATGTACAATGCTGTGCTTAGAGAGCTGCCAGGAGCCAACTGTGCCTCCCAAAGCTCTGAGGAGCGTAGTGGCTCCCTGAAACAGCTGATAGGATAGGTCATCATTACCTACCACTGGATAACTCCTTTAATATCACAAAATCCAAGAATTGTCATAACATATACAATAAGGAATAACAATTAGGTGCTCTGTCTCAGTGTCGGACTGGGGTTCCTTGGGTCCACCAGAGGAAATTAATCTTGTGACCCAACTCTTATATCATCAATAGTTTTTGAATCAACAAAAAAGACCCTAGAGGCATGTGACCATCTCCAAAGGCAGCTCCAAATGGATTTTTTGTCCTTGACCTTTGGAACCCACTATTGCATCAAATTCCTGGGCCCATTGGAGGATCCTCCACTTCCGGATGAACTGAAGTCGCTGGTGGCTTTAAACACAGTGGAGGAGAGCAGCCACCGACAGGATGGAAAGATAAGTGTTCTCTCCTCCCTGCACGATGCTCACTTCCCTCTGCAGAGGCTCCGCTGCTACTAATGTATGCCATAGCACATATGAACATGGGACCAACACAGATGCCTTCAGCTGCCAAGCGCACATGTAACAGGTCAGGCAGTTTCATAGGTACAAATCTGCTGACAGATGCACTTTAACATATTATATGAATATAATTATATGAATATAATTATATGAATAATCAGCTTCTGTGTTTTCAGGTCTATTATGGATCATTCTAGTAATGTAAATGCAAAATAACAGTAAATACTGCTGCTAAGACCGAGTTTACATTACTATTTAGTTTTCCATTCTACTGATCCGTGGAGGAATTTTTCTCCTGACAAAAATGACGGATCTCTGACAGAACAGACAAAAATGGATGCAAATTGAGCACAGCAGATGCTCAAAATAAAGGATCTGTTTTTTTGTTTGTTTTTTTCTATTCTTCCGACAGATCAGAATTGAGAACTAAATGGTGATGTAAACCCGGCCTTACTACGATTATTTTACATTCTAACAAATACACCAATACAGCACATTGCATTTTCCAGGTTACCTCCTTCTAGCACGGTACACCTACCTGTAAGACTTCCCAGTGTGAGTTTCCTTCTGCCAACTTTTTCCACAAGCCAAACACCAACAAGTGTAAAACTAAAGTTTGTAAACGCGGTAATAGCAGAAAGCCAAATAGCCAGTCTGTCATCATCCACACCAGACATCTGCAGAATTGTCGCACTGTAATACCTGAAATGCATAGAAGAAACTCTTGACAACAAGTGGACACCCGTGTATGTTCATACAGGTATACAAGTGGAACTGTTATTGCTTTATTATTATACAAATCCCCCAGTTTAACATCGACTTTTTCTTTTGTATCGAGATTGTTTCTTTTAACGCACAATTTTTTCATCTCTGCATTCCAAGCGCACTACGTTTTTAATTTCATTGATTTAGTTGTAGGAGGACTTGTTTTTATATGTGATGAACTGTATTTTTTAATGACACCTTGTGAATACGTTAATTCTATTTTTGGGTTAAATGGAAAAATACAGCAATCACCTTTTGTCCTGTTGTGTAAATGTAAGGGGTTGTCACATTACGGCAAATGACATTGATCATGTAGATGCAGTTAATACACGGCACTTACTAACTTATTGTGATTGTCCATATTGCTTCCTTTGCTGGTTTAATTGATTTTTCTATTGCATTATACACTACTCGTTTCCATGAGTTACGACCACCCTGCATGATTGCACACTATAGAAAAAGGCACCGACCTCTCTGGTGGCCAGGACGTGCGCGTAGATCAGCATTATTGAGCAGTTTTCCAAATGCTTGTAGGGACCATTACAGTAATACAGAGAAATGCAATATACACTCATTGACAAACATAACAAACTAACATACCCAGATAGAAATGTCAGATTCCTGCAAAATTTGGCATACAGTTATGTCAGGCAGATGTGTTAATGACTACATGTGAGGTCTGATTAGACACTGGGTCTTGCCACAAGAAAGTGCTTCCTCCGCTGCCCTAAGGCTGTCAGAGGCCACTTTTGGGTAGTGTACCTCTTGGTGAGAGATGGTAGACTGCTAGACATGCCTCTATAAGGCACTTAAAGAGGACCTTTCATGGGTCCGAACATTGTAAGATGACTATTTGGACATGTAAAGCGGTGCCCAGGGATCTTACTGTACTTACTATTATCCCTGGGCGCTGCTCTGTTCACCCACTGTGGCCCCGTTACCTTCTCCCGTGCTGTATGGTAATTGTTACTGATTTCACAACAGGGAGAAGACATCAGCTTCTCTCCCTGGGCGTTCCTTCTCCTTGGCTGTAGCGCTGTCCAATCGCAGCGCAGAGCTCACAGCCTGGGAATTTTTTTTCTCCCCGGCTGTGAGCTCTGTGCTGCGATTGGGCACCACTCTACATGTCTAGACAGTTATAATTGTGTAGAATTTGTGGCGCACAGGAATGACCTACGAACCTCGGAAGAGGTGCTCACAGAATAGAGTAATCACCCTTCCTCTAATGGGGCTAGTTATCTGTAGATGTCCAGATAGTTATCTTACAATGTTCGGACCCATGAAAGGTCCTCTTTAAAGACTTTTTGTCAAGCTGACAGGCTTTGAGAAGAAGTGCATCACGGGACTGAGAGAAGCTGGATGGTTGCTTCAATGAATTGCCTGTCATGTAAGCTGTTCTGACCTAGCAGTTTGGAGCAGTGGTTACGTGAGGGCATGCACACACGGTGAACAGACTCCAGATGCCCCAGACAGGCCACCAGTAGAGAGAATTGTTTGGTCCGCCTACAAGCACGAGCAGCTCCCACCGTTTCATTGTCTACAATCCTGACACAGATGATACCTTCATTACACACCTCTGTCTCTGCCTGGACCATGTCTACATGCTTAGCATAAGGAAATTTGGTGTCACAGCATCCATGATGTGTCCTGCCATTGGCAGCCAGTCTCCGTTGCCTTCACTTGCTGTGGTGTTGAGAACAAGAAGCCTAGACTGCTACAGACTGATACTGTATAGTCTTTTAGCGACACATCTAGGTTCTGTTTGGGATTCTACAATGATCAAGTTCTAGTATGGAGGCCTTGTGGTTAGTGCTTCAATCTGGTCTTGGGCTACTTGACACACTACCCCAACTGCTGGTGTTATTATCTGGAAAGCCTTTGCATACGAAAGTCAAACTTAATAGTGATATGAGGAACACTAACATTTAAGCGATACATGCAGGACATCTTGCGACCACAAGTTGCCCCTCATGGCAGGGCTTCCAACTGACATTTTTCAGCAGGATCATGCTCGTCCCCACACAAGAAGGTTTTCCAAGGAATGTAACTGCCAGGTTGCAACATTTCCTTGGCCTGCCCAGCTGCCATATTCATCACCAATCAAGCATTTGTGGGACCAGCTGGGACGCCATTTTAGCCAACCTAAGAGTGTGCTGGAATTACAGGTCCAACTGCAATATCTGTGAGCAAATGTGCTGCATGAGATCATATGGAACCTTTATGTCTCCATGCCCAACCGTAACTTATCTTATATCCAGGCTAGAGGGGGCCAACAGGGCACTAAAGCATCCGTCAAGTTACACTGTATTCCCTAATAAACTTATCTTTTCACTCTAATTTTATAATCACTTACACATATCATCATTACATTCACACATAGAAAGTTTAATTTATTCCAACAACTCCTTGTTATTTTTCGTCAATGAGTGTATATTATAATGGAACATATCTTTTTACATTTTTTTTATAATTTTCTGTGTCACTATTTATATTTAAATCCCTTACAATTTCTATTCTATAGTCAGCAATTCTCAGTTGTTAGCTAGTTTACATCGAAGGCAGGTATACACAGGATCCATCAATGACAATAGGCAAAAAAAATATATATATTATTTTAATTAGTATAAGGTGACAAATAAGGTACTGACTTAATTCCCTAAAATTAGGCAGTAGCTCCCTTTATGATCTTTCTGCAATATATTAGGTCTAATGGTCCAGCAGTGATGCTCCAGCATGATGTATTAGGAAATGACATTATCAAAAATGCCCCAATATAATGTTATTATCCTTCCCTTCATAAGCAAGAACCATCTGTATTTAGTCAATGGCCTGCTTAGAGATGCATGATGCAGTTTTCTAAGTGGAACTGCAGAAGAACATTGTAACAATCTCCCTCCTGCCAATCTGTAATAGGAGTAGAAGCATCACGAGTATAACTAATTACTGATATTATATTGGCCGAGTCTATAAAGGTCTATTCATAATTTGAAATAACACAGCTTAAAAGGGTTATGCAGGCTGTTTATTTTGATGACCTATCCTCAGGGTAGGTCATCAATATCCGATTGGTGGGGATCCGACACTCGGCACCCCCACGATCAGCTGTTTGAAGAAGAGACGGCACTTCAGATGAGAGCTGCTTCCTCTTTATTACATTACGCGTCGTCTACCATGTAGTGGTGGCGTACTATCATTGCAAGTGCTTGCTTCATTCAAGTGAATGGAGCGAGTATCTGTGATTACACTGCACTTCAAAAACATCACGCAGTGTAATGAAGAGAAAGTAGCGCTTGCATGGAGCGTAGCAGCCACTTCAAATAGCTGATCAGTGGGGGTGCCGTCTGTTGGACCCCTGCCGATCAGATATTAATGACCTATCCTGAAGATAGGTCATCAATATAAACAGACTGGATAACCCCTTTAAGAACGCATTGTTGGTTTTAGAATAATTGTGAAAAGGTAAAGTGAAAGACAAAATAACAATCAATGAGCAGACAGACCAGACTGATGTAAAAAAAACTTGTACTTCCCTTTTCTAGGACAAACAGTCCAAATACATATATAAACCACAAAGAAATGTATGCACTTCATGGTCAGCCTTTCTGCTAATGGTGTGTCCTGTCAAGTGCTCTCAGACTCCTCGCACTCGTGTCTGCCAGGAGGAAACAGAGCTAATTGTAGAGTCCTAATTTCAGAAACCTTTTAGCAGTATTAGTTGAGGAAGATAAGGACTCTGCATTTGTATTGATTGTACGAGTCAATGATTCTTATATTCTTTACCAGTTGGAGACGTGCCATCAGGGGCGGATTGGCCATAGACTCTACAGGGAACTTTCCTGGTGGGCCGATGCCCAGGGGGCAGTCCGAGTTCTCCTCCTGAGTTCTGCCAGGTAAGTAATGACCTGTTGCTCCCAGTGTTAATTTAAGGGGTTGTCCGCTTTTTACTATTGATGACCTATCCTCAGGATAGGTCATCAATATCAGATCGGTGGAGGTCGGACTCCAGTACTCCCACGGAACAACTGTTTGAAGAGAAGGCAGGACTCATATGAGTGCTGCCTTCTCTGATCCGATTAGCTGCTCACTTGAAAAGACTGAGCTGTCCCATAAAGTGAATGGGGGCGCTGTAATTACACCTGCTCACCGGCAAGCAGGTAAACAGAGTGGTGGCAGGGGGCTCAGTGGGGCATAAAAACATAAAAGAACAGATAAATTCACTGCCAATCAGCTGCTGTCACAGTCCCCAATTCCTGCTCTCCACTTCCTGTGCTGGTTTGACGCACTGTAAATATCAAGAAAGGCCAGCTCAGCCGAACATTGGCCACTAATGGGCTGAGCAGGCCTTTCCTAGCATTTCTGGTATGTTGAGTCAGAACATGAAGTGGTGAACAGAGTCAGTATGACAGCGTCAGGGGATCGGTGAGGGTGAGTGGACATGCATGTGCAGCACTGCTCCATTCTCATGGGGCAGTTGGTTGGCACTTGGAAACCCTCTGTTCTCGTGATCGTAGGGAGTGCCAGCAGTCAGACCAGAGATCAACCACTTATCTCCTATCCTGTGCATAGAGGATAAGTGTTATTAGTGGTACAACATAACCCCTTTAAAAATATGAGATACTCACCCTCTCCGATCCTCTGACGCTGTAGTACTGACTCTGTTCGCAATTTCATGTCCTAACTCAACATGCCAGAAATTACTACTATTCTCGTGATTGCTGAAGATTCCAGTGGTTGGACCCCCAGTGATCACACACTTCTCCTCTATGCTGAGGATAAGGGAAGAGTGTTTGATCGCTGGGGGTCCAACTGCTGGCACGCCCTGCGATCATCCCCTTAAGTCCCTCTGAGCCCACTGCCAACAATTTTTGGCTGGAAAACCCCTTTAATACTTACATTTTTCCATGAGCTCTGTATAATAACTGGTTTACAGAGAAGACATTTTTAATATGCAAACACATGTAAGCATACAGAACTATATAACAAGGAAGGACACTCCTGAGCAATGTGTATGCCAACAGTCTGAAAAAAACATAACAGCAGATGGCAGCTTCCAGGCTGTTTGCTCAGCAGACTCATAACTCTTTACAGCTCATATTAAAACTTCTCATTGGGGCTGATGAGTGGAACAAATATTAGCACTTACAGTACTGCGCAACGGCATAATGCACAATCCTCTGACTACCATCTAAAAGAGCACAAGATATTCTCTCCTTGTATTACTATACATTCAAATGAAGCACATAAATCCTGACACAGAAAACAGATTAGGTTTGTATTTTTTAATAGACTGTATAGATACTAGGTGTGAATGGCAGCCTACTACAAAATCTAAATATTTCAGTTTCTTGAATCAGACAGTGGCCCAGATTTACTAACATGTGTGCGCCACAAATTGGTATGGAAAGTTGTGCAATTTGTCGCATGAAGGGTGTCTACCCTTTTTTCTGACAAGCTCAACATGGGGTGGGGCTTTCAGAAAAGGGGTTGTGGCCAAAGAGGAGCCATTTTGAAAATGGTGCCACAATTCTTGCACAACAAGGTGTCTCAAAGTAGGCCAACCAAGAGGTAGTGTAGTGTCTGAGAAAAGTGTCTATCCCTGCTCCAGCCTGAGCTCCCGTGATAAATGTGGTGTAGGGCTACACAGCCTGTGTAAGCCTATGTCATCTATAGGATTAGTACATCTGCTCCCGTGTATTAGCAGGTTACCTCTATAACTCTATAATATCCAGTGTATTGACAGGTTACCCCTATAACTCTATAATATCCAGTGTATTGGCAGGTTACCCCTATAACTCTATAATATCCAGTGTATTGGCAGGTTACCTCTATAACTCTATAATATCCAGTGTATTGGCAGGTTACCTCTATAACTCTATAATATCCAGTGTATTGGCAGGTTACCTCTATAACTCTATAATATCCAGTGTATTGGCAGGTTACCTCTATAACTCTATAATATCCAGTGTATTGGCAGGTTACCTCTATAACTCTATAATATCCAGTGTATTGGCAGGTTACCTCTATAATATCCAGTGTATTGGCAGGTTACCTCTATAACTCTATAATATCCAGTGTATTGGCAGGTTACCTCTATAACTCTATAATATCTAGTGTATTGGCAGGTTACCCCTATAACTCTATAATATCCAGTGTATTGGCAGGTTACCTCTATAATATCCAGTGTATTGGCAGGTTACCTCTATAACGCTATAATATCCAGTGTATTGGCAGGTTACCTCTATAACTCTATAATGTCCAGTGTATTAGCAGGTTACCTCTATAACTCTATAATATCCAGTGTATTAGCAGGTTACCTCTATAACTCTATAATGTCCAGTGTATTGGCAGGTTACCTCTATAACTCTAATATCCAGTGTATTAGCAGGTTACCTCTATAACTCTATAATATCCAGTGTATTAGCAGGTTACCTCTATAATATCCAGTGTATTGGCAGGTTACCTCTATAACGCTATAATATCCAGTGTATTGGCAGGTTACCTCTATAACTCTATAATGTCCAGTGTATTAGCAGGTTACCTCTATAACTCTATAATGTCCAGTGTATTAGCAGGTTACCTCTATAACTCTAATATCCAGTGTATTAGCAGGTTACCTCTATAACTCTATAATATCCAGTGTATTAGCAGGTTACCTCTATAATATCCAGTGTATTGGCAGGTTACCTCTATAACGCTATAATATCCAGTGTATTGGCAGGTTACCTCTAGAACTCTATAATATCCAGTGTATTGGCAGGTTACCTCTATAACCAGTCTGCTGTCTCTTTAATCAGACCTACACAATAATGACATCCGTGTTGTGGAGTAAGAAATAGTTGTAAGTAGGTAAAACCTAATGACAAATGCCCATTAGAAGCCTAGTGCGGCAGTGCCAGTGGGTAATATGGGCGCTGACAAGTGAAGAATACTTTGCTTTCAGCTATTTCTGTATAAACAGGGGAGACACAGTAGCAAGAGTGTTGAGACAAATGCATTTGCCCATGAAAGCCTCAAAGTGTCTGGTAAACATCTATATAAAGAATCCGCAGCCCTCATTATAGTAAAGGTACATGGTGAGCTCTTTTCACATCAGCCGTCTTCTCTAACCTCCAGAACTGGCAGCTTCGGCACGTGGAGGCGTATCACAGAAACAACTACTTCCATTGCTTTCAGAGCTAAAAGCATTTACATTTACATGCAAATGGGCAAAGCAAAAGTGGCAAAAAAAACGTAAAACTAAAAGAAGTGGTGACACTTTCGTAGAGGAATTGATAGCTTATTGGATGTTGTTCTCCTTTCAAGATAACAGCAGATTGGAGCTGCAGAAACAATCCCATTGTCATCAGGGCATGATGGGAGTTGTAGTTTTGCCACCGATTTAGACTGTACTTTTTGGATACAAGGATTAGTTCCACAGCTTTTTGCATTCATGACTGAGCCATGGGAATGTCACTCTCCTCTGGATCTTCATACTGTATTTTGAACAAGATCGAACTGCATCAAGATTGCTTCAGTGTACCTGCTGCCCATGGATACTAAATTTAGCTTAAAGGGGTTATTTCATGACTTATGTAAAAATGAAAATCAGACATCATCTAGGACATGACAATCTCTTTCTAACAAAGCTAGAACCAGCCCTGTACCTCACATGGATCCAGAGATCTCCCCATCCATTGCTCTATTCCAGGCATCCTCAAACTGCGGCCCTCCAGCTGTTGTAAAACTACAACTCCCACAATACCCTGCTGTAGGCTGATACCTGTAGGCTGTTTGGGCATGCTGGGAGTTGTAGTTTTGCAACAGGTGGAGGGCCGCAGTTTGAGGATGCCTGCTCTATTCTGCTGCAGCTAGGGAGAGCATGGACACGCCCCCTTAGCTGCAGCAGAAAAGACACTCCCCTTGAGCTGTGATAGGGAGAGCATGGACACGCCCCCTTAGCTGCAGCAGAAAAGACACTACCCTTGAGCTGTGATAGGGAGAGCTGAGACACGCCCTTATCACAGCTCAAGGGGAGTGTCTTTTCTGCTGCAGCTAAGGGGGCGTGTCCATGCTCTCCCTATCACAGCTCAAGGGGAGTGTCTTTTCTGCTGCAGCTAAGGGGGCGTGTCTCAGCTCTCCCCATCACAGCTCAAGGGGAGTGTCTTTTCTGCTGCAGCTAAGGGGCGTGTCCATGCTCTTCCTATCACAGCTCAAGGGGAGTGTCTTTTCTGCTGCAGCTAAGGGTCGTGTCCATGCTCTCCCTATCACAGCTCAGGAGGCAGTTGAATGATGAACCTGAGCATGTGCGGCCTTCTCAATGAGCAGGTCAAAGAAATAAGAAAAACGCAAACAGCAGGTGGCGCTATACAGATACAATTTATTGAATAGCTCAGTGGCTATGCTAAATTTCTTATTACATGCAATTACAAAAGTATTCAGATCCAGGTGCTGGTTTGAAAACTGTAGAATATGTTTCATGGGACAACCCCTATAACCACCTCAGCCCCCCTAGCTTAAACCCCCTTAATAACCAGACCACTTTTTACAATTCTGCACTACACTACTTTCACCGTTTATTGCTCCGTCATGCAACTTAGCACCCAAATGAATTTTACCTCCTTTTCTTCTCACTAATAGAGCTTTCATTTGGTGGTATTTCATTGTTGCTGACATTTTAACTTTTTTTGATATGAATAAAAAATTACTAACATTTTTTTTTAAAAATGACATTTTTTCGCTTTCTGTTGTAAAAAAAAAAAAAAAAAACTACATTTCTATATAAATTTTTCTCTAAATCTGCATAAGGACAGGCTAGCCGAGGCATGTGAACAGAGTACTCCTACCACCAAGGTGTATCTCTGGGCTGAGAAGATTTTCTTAGGGTAAGCATAGGGATAGGCATCGGTGTCTTTGACGTGATATTCCATTTATCCTACCCATCTTCTCTCGTTGCTAACCGTCCTTGTGTGCCAGCTCTTTTGATATAACTGCTGTACTACGGCTATATTGCTCCTGTAGGGACCTGTCTTACTGGATGTAATTTTACGATATAGCTATTAGAAGTTAAGTTTTAGGAAGTTGCCCTCAGTGATATTTGTGTTGTTATAGCAACTGTCTGCGAGATATTAATTTCAGTGATTTTGCTTTATAGATCAGCCTTATTACTACTTAGGGCTCTATAGGAGTGCCTTATGGAGGGGCCTTGTTATTGCTGGGGGCACTACTATAGGCGAGTGGACCTTATTTATACTATGGGCCCTATAGGGACATTATTACTACTGGGATACTGTGGGGGCATTATTATTGAGCACAATATAAAGGGCTTTACTACACGCTTGGGGAGTCTCCTTGCTATTGGGGGTACTGTAGGGGGCACTATTTCTATTGGTGGGACTTTAAGGATCATTATTACAATGGGGCTATTTGTGCTGCACTATTTTTTCTGCAGTATAGTATTTGGGCGATTGGGGATAGCAGCAGGATGACACTGTTGGGGAACAAGGGTGGGTTAATATTATGAAAAAATGAGGAATCCAAGATGTGTCTGCCACACTTTGCAGAGATAAAATGTGACTGAAAGAAGTTGTCAAGGTGGTGTGTCTAGCGCTAAATGTAATGTCCATCCAAAGTCTCCCAAGCCCTACTGTCTTTAACCCTGAGCTGAGGTGTGCATTATAATGTTCTGCAGCAGCTGAGGTGTGTATTATGATGATTTTCAGCAGTCAAAGTATGTATTGTGATGTACTTCAGCAGCTGAGGTATGTATTATGATGTTTATGAGCAAATTAGGTGTGTATTATGATCCATAAGATGCATATTCACAAGCTACACGTTTTAAACCAACATGTCTTTCACCATGCCACGTCTGAAATGCATAGCTTGTGCATATGCTACTTATGGATCTTTTTTTTTAAAGAGTGACAAAGAATTTATCAAGACATTGTGCTGGACCGGTCTTACAATCATGAAGTTCTGCAGCAGCTGACGTGTATTATGACGTACTGCAGCAGATGAGTGGTGAATAAAGAGGTACTGCAGAAGATGAGGGGTGAATAAAGAGGTTCTGCAGCAGATGAGGGGTGAATTATCAGGTACTGCAGCAGCTGATGTGTGTACCATGATGTTCTGCAGCAGATGGTGTGTATTATGAAGTTGTGCAGCAGTTGAGGTGTATATTATGAGGTTCCCCTGCTGCCGAGATGTTCATTATGAGGTTTTTCAGCAGCCGTTTTTGCCCCAATGCAAGATCTGTAAAAGACCCCCAAGGTACTATTATAATACTGGTGTCTTGTTATATGGCAGAAGGTTCTTTGGGCACACAGGCCTAGATGTGACAGCTATCTTTTCACCCCCCGCCCCCATAGATACGTCACTTGCCATACAGCCTCATTGGGATTACTTGTCATAGAGGTCTGGGGTGAATGCTGAAGAAAAAAAGGTGAACAACTCCAGTCAGAGAAACACCAGTTGTGACTGGATTAAATCCCTAATTACTCTGTGTCTGCCTGGGGCACCAGAGTATCTGGGTCCTGATGATGTAGATTCAGTTGAACACTGTGGTGGTCTGACCCCCCAGCAGCAGGCAGATGCAGTGAAGTCATCACGCCTGCTGATCTGGGTAGGAGACTGGAGATGGTAAATGAGGGGTGGCCACACGTGCATCTGCACTCCATTTACTTTGGGTCCCTGTTCTTGCGATAGGGGCGGCACCCAGAGATGGTACTTGCACCATGGGACATTTATGACACATCCTAATAATATTAAGCATTGGCTGTGCAGTCTTTTCTACATACAATTAAGTTACATTTTGAATAATAATTTAGTGTATTTACAATAATACCCTATAATGGCTGTGGAGGTGTGTGTGTGTGTGGGGCGCCATAAAGACTTTCCGCACAGGGCGCTTTGTACCCTAAGGCTGGCCTTGGTTATAAAAAAGAATCCAGAATTACTTCATGAGAATTACTAGTTTTTATTATGGCAGACACATCAGAAGTGATGGTAGGTCCTCTTTTAATATCTAAACTGAACTGTAAAATGAAGTGTGTGGTTGATTGCCATGGACAAAAATGTCCACTGTTACTCTAAGCCAGTTTTGATACATAAGGTCAAAAGAGTTCTCACATTTTAAAGTTGTTCCATTTTTAACTATAGAAGACCACGCATTTGCCACAACAACCTCCAAAACAGACGCGTCAAAGACGCACCATGATTCACATCCAAAATACTTTATGCTTGCTTTGAAGGAAAACAAAGTAAATTTTACATGAATTATACAAAAACAAGAGTAGCCATTATTGTCTAGTTTCTGTACATTCTGCCTGAATGCAACCCTTCCCTCTCACCTATGAAGGTTCCGTGGTAAATATCTGTGGCTATCTACAGTGTGTGACTAGTTCTACAGAATGAGACCTGTGACTAACTTAATCACTAGCCTATTCACTAACACTCTTGTACATGTGTACATGAGCACAATGATTTGAGGCGAGTACATTCCATCTTAAAGGTGGTGTGCCATGAAAAATATTCAAAATTTTTCAACCCAGCATGTGGATCTGAACACTTTTTTAATAGGAAGTCATAAAAAATGTAGTATAATGTTCGCCTTGGGACCCTTGTACTTTACTCCACACAAGTATGAAGGATCTCCCGCTACGCCTTAGACACTCCACCCTCTTTAGACATACATGGGCTGCTTAGATAGCTCTCAGAAAACATTTCCGGTTAAACCAAAAGGTATCTAAATACCTGCCCCAATGGGGACACCCAGAGTTTGAGCAAGGTAGGAACAATAGGCTCTTTAAGGAATGGAGGGATAAAAGGATCCAGGTTGCAGCACATATGATGAATACTTCAGAAAACAGATGGCTAACACAGGAAGAGACCAGGGAGAAATATCCTCTAAATCACTTTCAAAACATCCAATTTGCGCACATTAGAAAATTCCTCAATGATGGATTATCTGATCTCTCGAGAGAGAGGCAGGTCAAAACGACTTCCGCAAGATCTTGAACAGGGGGGACGGGTCCACAGTCTATATCTTTCCTCTACTCTCAAATTAGTGAGGTACTGGGTGATGGTCTGCCTCAGCAGGCTTTTAGACCCTGGGCCCGGCTGCTTGAGGACCAGGAGGCAGGAGATAAAATATTGAAGGGGTGGTGGGCATTGAGAAATAACATCATTAATGAAACCTGGAGGGACACACTTCAGAATTATGCATAATGCCATTTATGCTTTTAACCTTCCTCCTGCTCCGCACAGACTGGACTGGCTGACGCATTGTCCAAAGTGCCTTACACCCTACACAGATTTATTTCATGGACTGTGGACCTGCCCACAATCTTCTGCATTATGGCAGCCAGTGGCAAAACATGTAAAAGACATCTGGACGATGGATGTCCCACTTGCTCCCATGCCTTATATCTTTCACTTCTGGGAAGGGGTGGTTGACGAAGGTCCCGTAGAGCAGAAACTGCCGACCTTGTTCCATGCACTTTGTCTGGTTACAAAGAGAAGCCTGTTACAGAGTTGGCTGCAGCCTTCCTGCCCCATATTGGAGGTGATATTGCAAAACCTAAAAACCCTGCTAGTGCTAGAAAGGAGGGAAGTGGAGAGGAGCAAGGAAAAGAAAATAGGGAAATTTGTTAGGAAATGGCGGCGTTTCTTGATACATATCCTCTCAGACTCAGAGATCGAGAACATAATGAGGCCTTTCACACTGACAAAATGGTATCTAACCGAACAATTGAAGGGGTCTTTGGGTAGATTACAACAGAGGCCTTCATACTAGATCACATCACTATTTCTCATACTTATTATAGAGGAAATATTGATGCATCTAACTATATATAACTCCTCTGCTGACGGATGCAGTCATGATTTTTGTTTCTGCATAATGATCTAGCCCTCGATGACATGGTTATGGTAATTGTTTTAGTATTCCATGTACTATTTGTACTTTACACTCTGTTGTGAAATGTTCACCATATGATTCATGAACAAATGCCAGCTCTGTTTTTAGCCTATGTTTATTACTGTGAACAAAAAAATTGTTAATAAAAAAATAAATAAAAATGTAGTATAGCCATTAAGTTATTCACTAAAATGTATAGCGCCACCTGCTCTCACTGAGGTGGTCGAACGCAGGCACCAGCTATATCTTCGGTTAGAAGCTGTGGCAGTTACAGGTAAAGAACTACACCAGAAAGGACATCCCCCCAAACCCAAGCTGTCAGACTGAAATAAATTGAGCAGAACAATTGGAGCACTGAACGGGGAGATCTCTGGATCCATGTGAGGTACAGGGATGGTTCTGGGTTTGTTAGAAAGAGGTTGTCATGTATTATATGATGTCTGATTTCCATTTTTTTACATCATGGCATGACCTCTTTAATGGAGTTTTCCAGCTGTTGAATCTGTATAACGCCTGGGTCATCATGCCAGGGCTGGTATGATTTCAATATGGAGGGATGTCATTCTATAATTGGTTTGTAGAAGAAATGAATAATTTCCGCTCAAGAGTGTGTCTCATGGAAAATACCCTTGTCCATGCGCTCCACAATGTATGGATGTTACAGAGTGTGTTCTCCAACTTAGGACCTCACACATGCTATGGCTGGCATGTAAATGTATGGCAAGTTGCAGAAAGAGGTTAATGAGCACCAGCAGCAGGGTCAACCCTCTTAAAGGGGTTCTGCAGTTTGTTACCACTGATGATCTATCCTCAGGATAGATCATCAGCATGTGATCGCCGTGGCCTTCTCACTGTTTACCTCTGCTAGCTCTCCGCCCAGTGACGTCACGACTTGTATCCAAGTGACGTGGGCGAGGCTAAGCTCTGTTCACTGAACAGTCGTGACGTCACTGGGCGGGGCGCTAGCAGCAGTAAACAGTGAGAAGGCAAGAGAAGGCCTTCTCAAACAGCTGATCGGCGGGGGTCCCGGGTGTCGGACCCCGGCCGATCACATGCTGATGATCTATCCTGAGGATAGATCATCAGTGGTAACAAACTGCAGAACCCCTTTAAATAAGGCTTCTTGGAAGGCTGGATTCTGTTGATTCTGTGAAAATCAGTTACAGCGGTCTCAAGAAAAGACATTTATTCCTTATGCAAATTAGAGCTTCAGTGCACTGAGGGGAAGGGCCAGTACTAGACAGCTGAGTAGCAAGCTCCACCCCTAAGGGCACTGAAGTCCTCATTTACATAAAGAATAAGTCTTACTCTGGAACTCCGCAACCGATGTGTACAAGACAGCTATCATTTTAATCAGCAGGATCAACCCTTCCAGGCACTATGCTTAGATTAATAGAGTTGATACTGCTGGCGTATGCTCTTTAAGGTCTTCGCTACATTTACCAGCATGAGCTATAACGGTTCAGTTATTTCATTCAGATGGCCAGACATGAAGGCCATATGCTGTAATATGAGGCAGCTAAAGCATGTAGTAATGGACACATCTGACCTCACTCATGCAAGAAAATGGTGCAAATGAATACTAGCAAGACCGCAAGCATTAAAGGAGAAAGTAAAAGACTGTCTGCAAAAGCTCCTGCTAATAGTGCCTCGTTCTGAAACGCTATATTGTAAAATCTTGCTCTTTATCATGTTACTGACAAGCGCATGGATTGCTAGCTAGCAGATGTGACTCACAGATCTGCGTGGATGAGCACACGAAAAGATGAAAATGACTACAGCCCTCTGGGAAATAAAGAAAAGGAGCCCTAAACTGATTGTGTAATATGGAGTGATAGGACTGGATAAAATGCATTAATCTTTAATAACACGTAATTAAATGATTGATTTCAAGTCAGGAATTTGTCAGAGGATCTTCTAAACGGCCATAAATTATTTCACTATAGCCCATCAATGTACCCCTGAGTTTTTGTTTTAAGTTTCAAGGGCCTGCTAAGGCAATTTTCTTCATATTTCTCTTTAGTGATAACAAGAAAACTTAAAGGGGTTGCGCAAGAACCGGACCTGTAAATGGAAGATTACTTACCTGCTTTCCGACACTTGCTCCCCGCTCTTTCTCTTCCAGGCCTGTGATGCTCTGCTGGGCTCCCTCGAAGGCCGCTGTGGTGACCACGTCCCCTTACATCATGACAGATGGTCATATAATGCACAGGGATCCGACTCGCCTTACATCATGGCACATGGTCACATGATGCAAGGGGATCCGCATTGTAATCCCAGAACTGATATGACCACCTAATGGATTTCAAAGCCCAGAATGAGCACGAACTCCATGTGATCAATAAACATGACATCACTGGCCTAGGAAGAGGCTGTGGTGCTCAGTGGCGGTTATCAACATTTGACAAGCCAGTGCAGGGAGTTGGACCGCCTCCGAACAGATATTAATGACCTGTCCTGAGCTAGACCATCAATATAAAAACGCCCAGTAAACCTCTTTAAAGGACATTTGTCACCAGAAAACTCTGATTCCTCCTGCAAACTATTTATGCCTCAAACCCCTCCTGCTTCCTCTGCCAGTCCTTTCCTCTCCTTCTTGATTGACAGGGCCAAGCAAGATGACTTTGCAGGAACCTAGCCTTGTCAAGGAAGGAGCTGGCAGAGGATGCAGGAGAAGCAAGTGTGCACAGTGTAGCTTAGGCCCGCCCTCAGTGCACGGAACTGATCATTTGCATAAGGATTAAAAGTGGATCACAAAGTGGATAGTATCATTACATTTAGCTGAGCTAGCCTTACAAGGCAGTGTACCTGGTTTAACTGTGACTTTCCTGGTGACAAATTACCTTTAAACATACATGTTGTGGAGGATTTAAATGTCAAATTTAAGTGGATTCAGAATTCTGCAATATTTAAGTTATACAGAACAAACTATAGCCGTCAATACGCCCATCATTTGTACAAATCCTCTGTACATTTCAGAAGACGTACTGTGTATAAAGCCAAAGTAGGCCATTTTAGTGCTGTTTGCCACGGCCTCTGGACGGTGGCTCTTATATGTTGTTTGTCCATCCCCACACACTGCTCCTGCCGAGCCTAATATGACAAAACGCGTCAAGCTATTAATGGGGGCACAATAGTGTATCACAACAGCCAGGTCTCATTATTTAATTGGTGACTGCACATCAGTAGTGGTGGTTTTCGGCCCTCTGATGATTGCAGTTGAATACTTATCAAATATGTCGCTCATACCCAGCCTCTATTGTTGTTAGCTTTGCCCAAAACTATAGTTCTTCAGGATTTTTGCTCACACAGCAGTCGGCAGCAGCAACGGCACCACACCTACAGTGGGCACGTGCATTGAGTTACTTGTAGGTGACTGCCGAGTGTGGGCACACTAGTATATGGGCAAGCTACACTTAGGTGCCAAATATTGAATAGGCACGCTGTGGTATTGAGCCTTAACACTTTTACACTGAGTATATACACCCCTTGTGCATGCACAACCGATGCTGCACGTACACCTACAGGTGCTCAATGATTAGTAACAGATTAGTAGGGGGTGTATTGGTGGACTAATATTAAACCCAATTGGTCCCTACTCATGTGGTCTCCAATTGACTTGGTTCCACACCTGAGCGATCCAGCAAACGGAGGTCTGTGTGCTCTAAACTGACCAGGTGGTGTCATGTTTTGGTCGCTCAGATTGATGTGGACTTGAATTGTCAATTTGGAGTGTCTTAGAGGTAGTAGGTCCCTCTTTGTTCATGTTTATATGTCCATTTCCCCCTTTTTAGACGTTTCAATAAAGAAGTAGTTTTAACTATTCCCTCACAACGTTCCTATGTTCAGTGATTGCAAAGTAGGAGGTCACATCGTACAATGGGCATTTGTATGCATGAGGAGAGTGAGAAGATTCATTCAGGGAGTAAATATTATTGACTGAACAGAAATGAAAGGGTTAATAACCCATAAATTGTAGTCATTACATTTTCATAGAATTGCCTCCGAGCAAAATATATTTTATTGTGCCCCATAATTTAATTCCTGCTTACTAGCTATTTATTGGTCATACGTACAGTGTGTAAGATCTCACCAAGTAGTTTCAGGACCAGATTGACAGAATCAAATATGACAAGTGTAACACAAGGTTTTCAAAGCCAAACTAGCTCCATATGCTTCCCCCCTCTAGCTTCCTTAATCATTACCAACAAGAAGGTTGACGTACATTTCTAGTCTTCACGCCTCACTACCTGGCTGCCTAACCCAATTACTACAATTCATTCTCCTGTCGCCAGTCCCTATACCCTGACCCAGCTAAATGCGCTCCCTGATGGCGCTATTGTTATTGCCTGCTAGCAAATGTACTGCAGAGAAAGATGCTACATCGTGATGTGGACTTAATAAAGCAGTCGAAGAATGTATCAGTACGTACCAAACAAAGACTGTGCCCATAGCTACTAATCGGACATCTGCAATGGTTTTAAAGGGGGATTTGCCAGCTCCAAAACACCCCCAAGCTAGAGCTAGCGGTGTATAGTAAGTGGTGCTGAGTCCGGTCATGTAATTCTTATCTTCATACTTACCTGCATTCTGCTACTCTGACAAACCAGCAGTAAAGTACATTCTGTGCTGTCAGTCCGGTCAATGTACTTTACTGCTGGTTTGTCGGAGTGTCAGAATGCAGGTAAGTATGAAGATAAAAATTACATAATCAGACTCGGCGCCACTTACACTATACACTACTTATTCTAGTTTGAAGCTGACAGATTCCCTTTAATCTTTCTTTGAGGTGAATATAAGGCAAATTGTATGAACGTATTTTAAATTTGGAAATACGCCTGTCCATATTTTAGAGTTTTAAAACACTGCATAAATACTGGATACGGTGTGAAGGCTGCAATGAGACGTACGGCTACAGCATCTAGAGAGCTGATTTAGCTGTCCTTGTGTATGAAGAATTGCAGTTGAGGAAACTAAATGGTCAGTAATGGATTCCTTTCCCTGATGAAACCTAATAATAGCTCTACAGGGTCACTGTTCTTTGGAAACCTCCTTCATTAGGGTTGCTCATGTCACAAATCATTTCAGTGGTCTACTGTGTAGTGAAGGCAACACGGGTGACAGGGACTACATATGGGAACTCCAACGAGAGATGAAGAAAACTCTGCCTTTAAGACTATGAAGACTGAGATATGGAGATGTATTTTAGCATTTCAGCTGTTTTGGTCTTTTATGAAACATGTATGGCTGCTTCAAGGGCATCAATCACCAGATACCTCCATACTAATTCAAGTATAGGGTCAGATGTATGCAGGTCTTCTGTTTCCCCATCCTGATCAGTGGCCTCGTTCCTGAGAAATCTTGGATATACAAATTAGCTGCTTGCTGCAACAAGGTTGTCACCGTTCCACCAAAAGCCCCATTCCTCATCTCAGGCAGCCCGGACAGGGCCAGCCAGGGGTAAGGTAATCTCGTCTGACCCAGTGTGCCAGCGCTTTGGGAATTGGCGCACATGCAGTACAGCCCTAATGCTTGCCAGGGCAGAAGTCGTCTGTACTATGTGCACCAATTCCTGAAGCGCTGGCGCCATCACTCAAAGCTGGGGGAGTGGAACTGGCCAAGGTACGGAAGGGAGTTTTTAGTGCAATGGCGACACCCTTGTTGCACCAAGCAGCTAATATGTGTATTACAAAATTGCAGATTTCTTAGGAATGTGGGCACCGATCAGGATGGGGGAAACAGCATTTAAATTAGGAGTTGTGCACCCATATGACACTGTACTTGGATTACTATGGATTCACTTTAATAGAAAATGTATTGAGTTCATAGCACAGAAAAGAACAAGTCTTTGCACTGCTTTAGGCTACTTTCACATCTGCGCTTTCCTTTTCCGCTATTGAGATCCATCTAAGGGTCTCAATAGTGGGGGAAAATGCTTCCGTTTTGTCCAATTCATTGTCAGTGGGGCCAAAACTGAACTAAACGAAACGGAATGCACCAAAATGCATTTGGTTGCATCCCCGCAGCGTTTTTCTGTCTGCGATGTGGTGCGGAGCAAGAAGGATCCGTCATGACACACAATGTAAGTCAATGGGGACGGATCAGTTTTCTGTGACACGACATCCATCATGGCTATTTTAAAGATAATACAACCGGATCCGTTTATAACGGATGGAGGCGGTTGTATTATCGCGACGGAAGCGTTTTTGCTGATCCATGACGGATCCAGCAAAAAAGCTGGTGTGCAAGTAGCAATTATATGTACTTTCCTTCGGAGATTACATATTTTAGTACCACAATGCTTTCCTTCAGATATTGCAATATTATCATTTTTTGATTATAATTAATCATTTTGAGCTATCATGGTACCTTGTGCACATAACTGTACCTCCTCTGTATTATATTGTCAGTTGATACGACCACATATGCTAATTTTCCAAACTTCAGGTCCTGTTCAGCAATGGTATTAGAACTAGCACTGCATATGTATGTGTGGTAGTAACTAGTGACATCAGTCGATGCATAGTCAGTGGAGGGTCTGAGCATATGCAGTAGTTCATGAATTGTTGCAATCACTAGTTGCGGGGAACCTTATGGTCACATACACTAGGTTAGACGTAATCAGCAATGCTACACCATAATTCTCGTTGACTGATTCTGAGTTGGGAAACTAAAGGAATTCTTTTAAGTTTGGCAGATAGCGGGAAGACCCCTATAGAAGATTTTCCTTGCCTAGGGCCTCATGCACACAACTGTATTTTGTATCTGTATTGTTTTGCGGATCGTACACAGACCCATTTATTTCTATGGATCAGCAAAAAGTAAAAAATAAGAAAAATAACCCCACACGGATTTCATCCTTGTGCTGTCTGCATCAGTGTGTCCATTCTGTAAAAAAACATGTCCTATTATTGTGTGTAAAATGCAAGCCACGGACCAATTGACGTAATAAAAGAAAACACCTTCAACAATAATCTTTAAAGAGAACCTGTTATTATAGCAGAAGGTTGAGACATCAGTATGACACTCTTATACTAGTGGACACAACCTGTAACCTGCATTACAAAGTGCCAATGGGAACCGAACAAAAAAGCACGCGTGTGTCGAGTGACATGGTGTACTACTAGCTATAGCTTTTAAAGGGGTTGTGCCACCATTAAATGTTATTTTAATATAGTAATTTACTTTGTTACAAAAATGGTCCACTTTTGGACATTCTCTTTACTTCATTATAATAGCACCCCTGATCTGTATAGTAAGGCCTCTTGCACACGAACGTGTGCGCGCCGTGCCCGTATTGCGGACCGCATTTGCGGATCCGCAATACACGGGCACCATTCCGTGGCCATTCCGCATCACGGATGATGCGGAACGGTGCGGAATGGAATGACGGAACGGAAACTACGGAAGCACTACGGAGTGCTTCCGTGGGGATCCGTTCCGTACTTCCGTCCCGCAAAAAGATAGAACATGTCCTATCTTTTTGCAGAACGGGCAAATCGCGGACCCATTCAAGTGAATGGGTCCGCGATCTGCTGCGGCTGCCCCACGGCCGGTGCCTGTCCATTGCGGGCCGCAATTTGCGGCCCGCAGCACGGGCACGGGGCGCACACGTTCGTGTGCAAGAGGCCTAATGCGCATGTCCACTTACTGAGCTGAATGAGCATGGTCGCACATGCTCAGTTCCTCCATCCAACTGCTACCAGCCTTAGAAGCTGTGACAGTTACAGTCAGTAACTGGGCAGTCGGCTTGAAATACATTTAGCAGAGAAATTGGAACAATGAATGGGAAGATCTCTCGAACCATGAGAGGTACAAGGCTGGTTCTAGCTTTGTTAGGAAGCGATAGTCATGTACTCTACTATGTGATGTCATGGCCTAACATCTTGAAAAGGAAAAGTGACATATGTACACTCCAGGTAGCTTTAGAATCAGAAATCACAGACTGCTTCCCATGATCCTTCCCTTTTCAAAGCTGCTAACTGGCAAATAGGCAACAAGAGATACCATGTGACTCCACATAACCTTTATATGGCACTCTGGGGCTAGGGGTCCATTCACATGTCCGCAAAATCGATCCGGATCCGTTCCACAACGTTGCGGAATGGATCCGGACCCATTCATTTTCAATGGGGCCGGAAAAGATGCGGACAGCACACAGTGTCCTATTCTTGTCTGCAGACAAGGACAAGAAAAGGCATTTCTATTTAAGTGCCAGCCATCTGCGGTCCGCAAAATGCGGAACACACATGGCCGGGTGTCGGTGTTTGCAATTTTCGGACCACAAAACACTTTCAGGTGTGTCAATGGACCCTAAGAAAATGAAATTACTCACAGATGTTCTGATGGCATAATGACCTATTCTCTCATAAGTCTATGAAAAGTCATAGGCTATAATCAAAGAAAATGCTTCATAAATGTGAATTAGCGGCACTCATCCATGCCTTTTTGTCTTGATCCCTTTTGACCACATGTTGTTTCTAGGATTATAGTTTGTGGTTAAATTTAAAAAGCAAAAGAATAGCCTCTTGGCTACAATATGACCTAAGTAAGTCTCTTGAAGAAAATGAGACATAATTTGTTAGTTTGTGAAGGCCAGAGACACCAGGGAGAAGATGATAAAAGCCTCATATTTAAGATTACAACATTTAGGAATTCAGTATACACTGGAAGTGAGGCTAAACAAAAACTAATATTTTATGATTGTCTCATTCTCTGCAGGTACTCACAGTACTACATAAACACGTTTCTTAGGAAAAAAAATCCATTGTTCCTTATTTTAATTTCCCAGTAGAGAGGTTAAGATAAAATTAAGTAAAATTTCATGGAGCAGTTAGACTTTCAGATCTCATCAGGGAAATTACCTTTTGGAAACAAAATTTGGATACAAATAGCATATTGCTGTGTTCCACTAGTAATTAACATTTAAAATGCTGGAACCCACAGGAAAGGAAATGTCCTAAACACATAATTGACTCGCATGCTGACACCATGTCCCCACTCCCTTAACCCTCGTAACATGTAACATGTTGGCCCAATATTCATGTGAATCACATTTAGTTATCTACCAGGATGTAGCTACGATTTGTGCTGTGGCCTTATAAGGGCTTCTAAGCCCATCAAGGGTATACCCTGTGGTCCCACCACAGTAGATATCTTGCTGTATGCGGATGATGCACCTGTACATAAAGCAGACTTGGATCCTTCCATGGCTTCCCTTCTTAACCTGGAAGATTGTCGTCCCTCATATTCTCGGTTGTGTATCAACTGGAAAATAATTTAATTTCATAGGACTCCACAGATACCTGCTATAAATTTTTATTTATTTATTCTATAAATGCTCTTCTTTTCCCCTAGGCCACAAAGAACCAAGGATCTTGCATGCCAAAATTCATAAATTCTACCTGGCTGTCATCTTGGTGCAAACTCTATGTAGATTCTTAGGCCAGAAAATATGTTCACATCTAACCGAGATAGATCCCCTCTGATATAGAACAGCAAGTGTGTGGAACTGATTAAATATTAGTCCCCCCCCCCCCCCTTACATCAGTGCAAAATACTTAAGAGTTTTAATAATAACCATGAGTGGTACTATAGGGTTAAAGCAGGTGTGAAATAGCGTACCCTTATTTATTCCCATTTAGTACAGTCTTGTCCACTTACTATTCATCTCCTTCTAGTTTCATATTGTGAAGTGAGGTTCTATCCACTGCAGTGCTGCTCAGTTTGACCATACAAATGACGTATACATGTGTATGTCTACATGGAAAAACCTACTTTGCAAATCACTTACTATGTCTCATGCACGCAGCCGTTCCGTGCATTGGGGACCGCAATTTGCAGTCCCCAATGCATGGGCAACAGCCGTGCCTGGGACTGATCGAGACTCATTCAACTTGAATGGGTCCTTGATCCGTCCACACCATAAAAAAATAGAACATGTTCTATTTTTTTGCAGTGCGGAGGCACAGACAGAAACACCACAGAAGCACTCTGTAGTGCTTCCATGAGGGTCCGTGACTCTGTTCCACACCGCAGCTCCAGATCGCGGACCCATTCAAGTGAATGGGTCCGCATCCGTGATGGGGGGAGCACACGGCTGGTCAACTGCAGTGCTCATGAGGGCTAAGGCAGACTTGGAGAGAGCTACAGACCTGCTCCTTTAGAAATTTTTTGATTCAGTGAAAATTATCCATCATAGATAACTTACCTCTGCCCAACTTTTACAATTTTGTCTATTTGACAGTGACAATTGCTTCTGTTGTCAAACCCCTGTCGGCGATTTTCTCAGGGTGGTTCCAGAAATATGACCAAGTTTAGTGTTGACACAGCACATATAGACTTTGATAACACCATCACTCAAGATATGTGCATTAATCTGACAGCACACACTGAATTTGTACACACTTATTACCAGATTAACCTGGGAGCTTGAGGGGAACCTTGATGGAATTGCAACCTACAATACAATTACAGCATTGGATGGACAAATCCTCTGCTGGGTTTGTCTTGCCCAGGAGATACTCCGATAACAGTGAGGTAATACCTGGAGCACACCATGTAATAGAGAACTCCTGACCTGGGTTTGTTTCTGCACAATTTACAGTCTATGAAATACTGTTCTATTAGGGCCACGGCTCCACAACACATACATAATGGCCACTAGTTATGGATCTATGTTTTAAATAATGTTCCTATCATCACCAAGAGTATTGGTTCCATATCATAATTCAGGCTGTTCCACGGGCAAATGGGAGAACCAAAGAAGGTTAACTAAAGAGGGCTAATTAAAAATATCTGACAAGCCCTGCAATAGCTTAATATTAAAAAAAAAAATGATCTGACACTCCTTTCTTTGTGGTGCCCGTCAACTCCTGCTGCTGTTGTCCCCACTGTACTGTGTAAACAAGCAGAAGCATGAGGACAGAGCCAGCGCCACAGAGAACAGCACTGGAGGATGGAGCGAGTGGGTGGGTGGGAAGAAGAGGACTCCTAAATAAGCCAGATTCTTCTTTGGAAGAGCTGGACTCTTCCTTGGCGCATGCTACAAGGATTAAATGCTAAGAGCAACTTTATCTTAGCAGGTAACGGACAGGAGGCTAATTTCAGCATGTCTGTCATTACTGCCCTCACTAAAAGCAGTAAAAAACATCTATCAGTCCGTCACAGGGGCTTGAATTCTACCTCACTGCTGTGAGGAACCAATCAAGCTTCTGTGACTGGATGTATTGGTCACGTGACCAAGCCACTTCCTGGTCCTGTGCGGATCGGAAGCAGTTGGGAATGGAGCTGCGGCAGAACTGCGGACAGGTGTGAGATATGTTTTTATGTTCTGGGGCAAAGCTTTGGACTGGACAAGGTCTTTAAAAGCGAACAAACTGAAATGAAATACATACATTACAGTGTTGATGCCAGCCAACTGTTGGAACATCTGCAGTCCACAACCAACGATAAGAGCGCGACGTGTCGGAGGGTAGATTAACATTCTGTATATGACAGGTCCACCTAAAAAAGAAACACAAAAACAAATTTTAATAGTATCTAAGTAATGGAAATCAATATAGAATATCAAGGTATCATGTGGTCATGACATAAGTCTTCTGTGGAGTCTAGTGATAGTCACATTGTTGCCCACAGTACTGATATTTTGAGAACATACAGTATGGTTAACCTGGATAATATCTCTAGTCTCCATCAAACTGCTAAGTGCATTTACATAACACCTCCTATAAGACAAATGCAAGGGCTTGTTTCTTGGGAATGATTTTTTTTTAAATTCTAGACAGATGTAAAGTACACATTAATGAAAATGTTTTCGTTCATGCACTGACTATAACAGATACTAACAGTGCCTACTAACCTAATTTGAGTGCTAAAGTTAGGTTCTAGTACATTCTGTTCATGCAGATGTTATAAATGAATAACAGGGAGAACTACTTAGAAAACCAGTTCGTCAATGTGAGACTGCAAGAGTGACTTTATGTAAATAATGGCAGACATGTTAAGAGTGTATGTGCTGGACAAACTGGTTTAAGTGCTTAGAAGGTCACTCGCCTGGTCCTTCATGTATGTTACATATATATATATTACATTCCTCTGTACAATACTGAGGTATAATTTAATTACAAATGAATAAACTGTGCAATATTGTTAGGCAGGCTCAGACTGGTAATCTGATGGGCAGATAGATAGATGAAGTGAATGAGGCTTAGCACGATACCAAGCACAGCTGCTATACATTGGACGCTGCGCTTGGTTAGCTGCGAGTAGGCCATGGCGCTCACAGGAGGTAATAAGAGGTAATCAAAAAGTCATATAAAATGGTACAAATAGAAACTATGGATCACCCCGCAAAAAAATGAACCCCCCCCCCCCCACACACACACACAGCTCCGTAGAAAGAAATATAAAAGAGGTTATGGGAGTCTGAAAATGGTGATAGAAAGAAAAAAAATTTTTTTTTTAGGCATTACATATTAAAACACAAAAAAAACTATAAAATTGTGGTTTTGCTGTAGTCGTACTGACCCAGAGAATGAAGGTAACAGGTTAATTTTACAGCATAAAATAACACCCATAAAACTATGCTGGAATTGTGCATTTTTTTCCCAATTCTGTGGAATTTTGTTTTCCAGCATCCCACTACATGGTATGCAAAATGAAGTGGAGCCATTCGAAAGTGCAACTTGTCCCACAAATAGCAAGCCCTCATATGTCTATGTAAATGGAAAAAATAAAAAAATTATGGCTCCACAGGAAGTGAAAAACAAAAAAGCAGAAACAGAAAATAGCTGTCAGGAAGAGGTTAAAAATAAGACTGACTGTCTCCAGTGGGAACTCAAACATATGAAACTGAAACTATCACTCAGTGTAATGGAGCACTGTATCTTTTACATTGCACTGCAAGTTTAAGTTCGAAAGAAAAAAAGTAAGAACCCATGGAGCAGTTGTGTACAATGATGGGAGTTAGTTTGTGTAGACTAGCGTTCCTCAGCTTCACCTGCCGGTCAGGATTTGAGAATATCCCACAGAATGAATACCTGTGGTAAGTCCTGATGCATTGACAATAACTATATCACCTGCTCAATACTAAGGAAATCTGGAAAACATGACATGCTGGGGAGTTGTGAAGACTTGAGTTGAGGAACAATGGTGTACAAAATGCTTTCCTGGATTTCAGATGTCAACTTTACGAATAGCTGAATGTTACTGCCTTTACAGATCGAGTGGATCCCCATCACCTCAAAATACATTTCAGAATTAGCTAATAAGTAGAGATGAGCAAACTTAAAGAGTTTCCAGTGAATCTGAATTTTTTGGGATTCGTCTCACACAAATGATACAAAATGGTGGTCGCTAATCTGCAGTTCAGAAGACAGAGAAGAAGGCATCTTCCACCAAAAAAAAAGGATAATTTTTGGACCATTTTTTATATTAAAAAGAAATCTGACAGTGCAGTGTGCTAACAGGCTGCTTGTTACCACTGACTACTATCCACTTACCCATAGTCAGATACAGTAAGCCACTGTCAATTTGCCGGTACTAATGCTATCTTAGTATTAACCCCTTAGTGACCACCCATACGTGTTTTTACAGCTGTCGCTAAGGGGCCTTTAGCTGGGCAGCCATTTTTTTCACGAGAGCCGCGGCCCTGCTCTAACAGCCCCGAACAGCAGGACCTGGGCTGTTTAACATTTTACATGCCGCAGGCAATGGCGCCCACTGCATGTAAACTGCTGACAGGTAGCGGAATCCCTCTGTCTCCCATCGGCACCCTGCAAATGCGATCGCGGGGTGCCAATGTGTGTGAAGGTTGCCTAGGGTCTGATGTAGGCCCCAGACCAGCCTTCAGTCATTTCCAGCAGGCTACGCCTCTCTGGCACAGCCTGCTGGTCAATGTTAGAATAGCATTGCATTTTAAAAGCAATCAAAAAGCTGTCTGTTATAGTCTATAGACTATTAAGTGGCAAAAAATAACCTCATTTATTTCGTAAAAGAAAATCCCATAAAGAAAAATTACGCTTTTTTCCCCCATTGAAAATACGCTTTTCAATGAAAAAATTGCAAAAAAAGAAAATCTTCCCCATGATATTGCCACTTCCGTAATGACCCGGGCTACATAAATATCATGTAAATTATCCCCTACGATGAACGCCTTAAAAAAAATCCCCCCCCCCCCAAAAAAAAGACAGAATTTCTAATTTATTCTTAGTTGCCACCGAAAAAACGTAATAAGCGATCAAAAAGTGCCTTTTACTTCAAAATGATAATGCAAGTCGTCCCGCAAAAATCAAGCCCTCACACAACTCCATAGAAAGAAAAAAAAAAAAAAGTTATGGGTCTTGGGAAGCAGCATTGCAGGGATTTTATTGCAAAAAAGTTGTAACATGTAAAAGAAAACTATATGTATTTGGTATCACTGTAATCGTACTGACCCAGAAAATAAAGATATTATGTTATTTATACCGAAAAATGAACGCCGTATAATTTAGAACGTAAAAACGCTGTGGCAGTATTACTGTTTTTCCCATCTCCCTCCCAGAAAGAGTTAATAAAGGTTAATCAGAACCCTATGTGTACCCCAATATGGCACCATTAAAAACTAAAACTTGTCCCGCAAAAAACAACCCCCATAAAGCTATATAGATGGAAAAATAAAGTTATAGCTCTTGGAACGCTACAATGAAAAAAGGAAGAAAAACACTTGGTCAGTAAGGCTCAAAACAAGCTGGCCACTAAGGGGTTAAAGAGCTTGAAAGGGGTTGGATATAGTCCTAGGAGACATCAGAGTGTCATACATGACTTTTCAAGGCAACTGGAGAACTTTCGATTTGGACCAAATGGAATCCAGTAGCCGATTTGACTGAATCGGATCTGACACAAATTTCTGGTAAATTCACTCATCTCTCATAAGTTTGTATTCAGAGACCATTTATGATCAAGATACTGAATGTGTGAATATACAATACAATACCTGGTATACAAGGTCTTGTCACTAAAACAACTCCAATGAGAATACACTATGTTATGTATGATACAACGGAATACAAATAGCAAGTCCACATTAGCATTTTGCTATTTAATTAACAAGCTGGTTACGAGGAAAAAAAGCACAATGCAATTAACTATGTAAACCCTAAAATCCTTGATGGGATGAAATATTTAACATATCATGAATATTCTTTTTCAAACATTTGATTTATGTAAAACTCCAAGGTAGCGGTGTGTTGCTTGGCAACTTCATTAATTCAGAAAGTGTAGACAATGAAATGTTTTAAAAATGGCATTCTGCTATTTTTAGGCACATTTATTACGTCCAATCTACATAATAAGTGTCCTGACTTTATGTTTTGTTTTTTTAAAGACTGAATAAAGAAATTGTCAGATTTTTTGTGGAAATATATGACTTAAAATGAAAGGCTATGAACATCTTTGGGAGCAATTTGTTATTGCATTTTACTCATTTTGGGCAAAAAAAAATTATATTAAAAGTTATCATCAGTTTTTGTCATACCTGCATAAGTTCGAGTCTCTCTGCGGACTGTCACGTTTTCCCATCATGTTGCTGTTCTGACTGCTCATGTGAAGACCTTATCCCTGAACACTTGACAGCTCACAAACACTAATTTTAGCTATATTCTTATTAGCCTGATAAAAATTGAGCTATAATGGGTGTGTATGAGCTGTCAGGAATTCAGAGATAAGGGCTATACATCCAGCCATAAGAGCATCAATCAGACGGGTTCAATGAAAAACTGAAAGCAATATACTCTGCAGATAGACAAACTTAACCATGTCCAAGAAAAACTGTTGAAAAATATAAATAAAGTGAAAAAGTTAAAAAACTTTTTAGATCAAAATGAGAAAAATCCAAACAATTGCCCCAGAAGGTGTTCATAGACTTTAATACATTTCATCAAATTTACATCATTATGCACACAAAATGGTTCCTGTTGCATTGGCAAATGGTTATAGCTTTTCTGTGAGCTCCTAGAAGGCTTCAGAAGTATGAAATCTAAAGTCCTGGCAGAACTGAACCAGGATCTGTCCAGAAGGAGTCAATCCTGCTAAAAGCTAAGACCATCTGATAAGGTCAGAAAAGACCAGCTTATGGGAAAAGATGTGGGAGCATGGAGGAGGAAGCTGCTGCCTAGAAATGATTGAAATGTCCATATGAACGATTGTTTACTTGTTTTATTGTTTTACTTGATTGTTTTTTTTTTATTAATGAGCGTTTCTCTCATTCTTTGGGTGATCAGAGTCACCTTTGCAGGGGCAGATTAGCGGGAACAAGCATTTGTATGAACGTTTGTCCCTGATAATTTGCCCAACAATTGGGCCATGTAAATTCATCTTTATAGTCCAAGCTGAGAAACAGTTATCAAACTGGTGTAAAGTAGAACCCCAGTTGCCCACAGCAATCAGATTCCATCTTTAATTTCCCAAAGGAGCTGTGAAAAATGAAAGGTGGACTCTGATTGGTTGCTAAGGGCAAATAAGCCAGTTCTACTTTACACCAACTTGATTAATATGTTTAATGGCTGTAGCCAGAAATTGTGCGACAGGGTCAATAATGAGTTTGAAGCTTATTTTAGAAACATTTGCGATGGAAGGACCTGCCAAAGGACCGGCACTCCTAGAACACTATTAACCCTGACCTATCCATACAAAACCATCAAGTGTACAAAGCAGTAAATCAGAACATTATATTAGATCATGTATCATAATAGAAATAAACCTTTGTCAAGTACCCTGTTCTGGGTCACTGCATATGGTTTCATCAATTGCAATATGTGAAGAGAAATGGGTCTACAGTGAAAAAGGACTAGACTATTTACACCACTAAATAATAACGACCAAAGAAAACTATCAGAACTGTAGAGGAAACACTCCACTCCTGTCCACTGATTGTATGTGGTAGTGCACTGCAATTCAATGGAACGGAGCTGCAATAGCAGGCACAGCCTATGTACAAGGGAGGTGATGTGGAAGAAAGCAACCATGTTTTTCTTAGGGCTCATGCACATGACCGTATGTATTTTGCGGTCTGCAAAACACAGATCTGCAAAAAATACGGATGGCGTCCATGTGTATTCCGTATTTTGCAGAACGGAACAGCTGGCCCCTAAAAGAACAGTCCTATCCTTGTCCATGATGCGGATAATAATAGGACATGTTCTACTTTTTGGCGGAACGGAAAGATGGACATACAGAAATGGAATGCACACGAAGTAGCTTCCGTTTTTTGCGGACCCATTGAAATGAATGGTTCTGCACACGGTCCGCAAAAAAAAAAAACGGAACGGACACGGAAAGAAAATACGTTTGTGTGCATGAGCCCTTAACCTGGACACCATTAAATCTTCAGGGTCTTTTTTTCTCTTTTACAAAGCATCTGAAGTTCAAAAATTTGTAGTATTATGGCTCAAACAAAAATCAATTTGTGATAGGTTAATTAGCCAATCAGAATTTTGGAAGAAGATCAACATTTTAACAATTGGCAGCATTTTGTGGATATGTTGAATTGCAGCCGATTTACTCATCGCTGGTTGTGTTACGGTTTCTCGGAGTAGAATACACCTTTGCTATAAATACAGTTATCCCTAATTCATCCGCGATAATCATGAACATGATGCAGGTCTGAGATGTATGCGGTATGGAAAACAACAGGAATCGCTTTACAAAAAAGATGTGAGCTGAGCTGCTGGCCACATTTATAATTTAGTTTACCAGTCATAGCAAAATAGCATGGATGTCAATCTACAGGAGGCTATATATGAAATATTCAGAGAGCTACCTTGAGTCCTTCTGAAATTTAATGAACAGTGGGGAGTATCATATCAGGAAGCACCTTAACCCCTTCCGGACAAAGCTATTTTTATTCTCAAGAACACACCGATAGTTGCCTTTACCAAGTACTAATATTATCTCTCTCCCAAGATACACATAGGAAACATGTATCACGCTGGCAGATCGCTAGGTAGATATATATTAGATAGATAGATAAATATAGATGATAGAAGATGGACAGATTGATCAAGATACATAGACAGATCTTTTAAATATTATTCATTTTACATACATTCATGAACCAATAATTCTTATAAATTTATGTATGAGTAAGATGTTTTCAGTCATATAGGGGGAAAACGCGTTGGAATTTGTGATATTTGAGTTTTACGCTTTATAATATTCTTGTCCTAGTACAGGTTAAAGGACAGACTAAGGAAAGATTAGTCCTAGGCACGAGGACAGAGGACATCTACCATATGGGCGGAGAAGTGTGGAGGGTGAGAATAGGGATAGAAATATACCAACTGCCCTTTTTCTCCCCTAGTTGAATATCCCACTGTCTCAGCCTTATAACATTCTAGTTGATAGCTTTTTCACATATTAGGCGCCATTCACACTTCCGTAGTGTGTTGCGGATCCGCAACACACCTTGCCGCCAGCCCCATAGAGATGCCTGTACTTGTCCGCAATTGTGGGCAAGAATAGGACATGCCGTCTTTTGCGGAACGGAACAGCTGGCCGCTGATAGAACAGTACTATCCTTGTCCGTTATGCGGACAATAATGGGACATTTTCTATCTTTGAACAGAACGGAAAAATGGAGACTGAAGACATACGCAGTACCTTCCCTTTTTTTTTGCGGTTCCATTGAAATGAATGGTTCTGTATATGGTCCGTATACGGAACGCAAAAAACGGAATGTACAATAGGCCTTAGTCTGCTTGTTAGCAGCAAACTGTTTGCGAGCTTTCTTCCACATCGCCTTTAGAAGAGGCTTCTTTCTGGGACGACAGCCATGCAGACCAATTTAATGCAGTGTGCGGCGTATGGTCTGAGCCCTGACAGGCTGACCCCCCACCCCTTTAACCTCTGCAACAATGCTGGCAGCACTCCTATGTCTATTTTGAAAAGACAACCTCTGGATATTACGCTGAGCACGCGCACTCAACTTCTTTGGTCGACAGTGACGAGGCCTGTTCTGAGTGGAACCTGTCTTGTTAAACCACTGTATGGTCTTGGTCACTGTGCTGCAGCTCAGTTTCAGGTTGTTGGCAATCTTCTTATAGGCTAGGCCATCTTTATGTAGAGCAACAAAAAAAAATTTAAGATCCTCAGAGCGTTCTTTGCCTTGAGGAGTCATGTTGAACTTCCAGTGACCAGTATGAGAGAATGTGAGAGCGATAACACCAAATATAACACACCTGCTTCCCATTCACACCTGAGACCTACACTAACGAGTCACATGAGACCTAGGAGGGAAAATAGCTATTTAGACAAAATGTAACCATTTTCACTAAGGGGTGTACTCACTTTTGTTGCCGGCAGTTTAAACTTTAATGACTGTGTGTTAAGTTATTTTGAAGACACACCAAATTTACATTGTTATACAAGCTGTACACTGACTAATTTGCATTATATCAAAGTGTCATATCTTCATTGTTGTCCCATGAAAAAATATAATTTACTAAAATGTGAGAGGTGTACTCACTTTTGTGAGATACTGTATATTAGATTAATGTGCCTCAGTATTAAAGGGCGGTCTAATATATCACTGCGTGCATCTTGTTGAACTGCTGACACACTTGCAGTTAATCTCTTATTTTATACATAGAATTACTGTGCCTCAATATTAAAGGGCAGTCTAATATATCGCTGTTTGCATCTTAACTGCTGACACAATCCAAGTTATTCTTTAAGTTTATATATAGAATTACTGTGCCTCAGTATTAGGCCTCATTCATAAGTCAGTGTTTTGGTCAATGATTTCCATCAGTGATTTTGAGCCAAAACCAGGTGCGGCTCTAAACACAGAAAGGGTGCAGATCTTTCCTTTATACCTTACGTCTGTGGAGGCTCCAATCCTGGTTTTGGCTCACAATCACTGATGGAAATCACTGACCAAAACACTGACATGTGAATTCGGCTTTAAAGGCAGTTGTTAAACTGCTGATACAATCCCTGTTAATCTTTTAGTTTATATACATAATTATTGTGCCTCAGTATTGAAAGGCGGTCTAATATATAGCCATCTGCATCTTGTTGAACTGCTGCCACATTCCCTGTTAATCTCATAGTTTATACATAGAATTACTATTCCTCAGTATTAAAGGACGGTCTAATATATTGCCGCATGCATCTTGTTCAACTGCTGCAACATTAATAGTTAATCCGTTACATTACTGGTACAGTTACTGTACACTATGGCCAAAAAACAGTTGCCTGGGCCCTCCAAAGGAACTGAGGTGGTCGTTCCTTCCCATCAACTTAAATGTCGTCTATTGCTCTTGATGCTCATCCTTGTTACTTGTTTCGACAGCAATCGATCACCGAGGTGATTGCAAAAAGACAACACTATGTGTACACTCATCCAACGGCGCAGAAGCTGAACGTGCATCTGTCAAGTTGCTGGTCGTACAGTCTCTCCCTTTACTTGACTGTGGAAGTAGTATGCAGTAGAATATGGAAATCTTTCTTCTTTTTTTTTTTATGCACCTCTTAGGGGGCCAGGTCTGAATGATTACCATCCTCACCTTTTGATGACTTTACTTTTTCCAAATCATCTCTAAGTCTCTATGTCCCAGAAAAGTCTGCAAAATGCAGAAAGATGAAAAGCTGGATGTTCCTGATGACATATCTTCGGTACTAGATAATGTGGAAAAAGAGGAAAAGCGCATGGCAGAAGAAGAGTTCTTCTGCCTGTAGGGCAGGAGAGTTATTGGAGTTTGAGACGTGGATTTGCAACTAGATGGGGGAGGTCGGAGTGAGTCGGGGCTTTATTCTTGTGTCACTCTGGGAATGCCCCATGACCGTTTTTCTCTCCTCTTTTATCAGTTCATTGGATGCCAGTCATCTGCTGTGCCACAAGGTACTCTTCATATGTAGTTTCAGGATGTAAGGGAAGTATAACTTTAATTTTCCATTAATATAGCCATATGAAGTCTTATTTTTGGAGGGATGAGTTTTACGATTTAAGAGCACCTTTTCGGACGGGAGGAAGGAGTTTAGCACTGAGACTAAAGGCGGGCAGAGGCGGTGGAAGGAGAGTGGCTTCGTATGAAAAAAAACCTGGGTCCTGGGCACCGGCCGTTGTAACACCGCCCCTGGTGTTCTCAACAACTATGCTACGGAGGAACAAACGGTAAGAACCGTTTTTATATAGGGGCTGCCATGGACATAACAGTGTTAATAGTTTTATATAGTCAATCAGCGTGAATGACTCCCTTTAAAGTCAATGAAGTACATGTTGAGAATCAATTTCGAAGCGCAAGTTTCTGGTTGCGCAAGACATAACCCTAAGGCTGGGTCTACACGACGACATTTGTCACGCAACAATTTTTATAATGGTAGTCTATGGTGTCGCATTGTGACATGCTGCGACTGCGACACGACAGTTGCAAAAAATCCATTAGAAATTAGGATTTTTCTGTGACTGTCACAGTATGTTGCATGTCGCAGTGCAACACCATAAGCTGCAGTAACCTGACACGGCCACTACACAGTGGATGGAGCCTTCTGCTTTGGGCTCTATCCACTGTATATTTTCCAGCATCAGTGGGTTTGGATGCAGAAAAAAAAATGCATGCAGTTTTTTTATGTGGCGTTTTACCACATCCAAAATGCATCATTGCCTACGTGCATGGCAGCAACTTGTTTTTGGCTCCATAGAGAAGGACGGCACTCACCGATATAGTCAACTTCTTCCTTTATTATCTTGCACCCTTATCTTGCCCTTTACCTCCTTGTGAGTAATAAAGGAAGAAGTTGGCTATATCGGTGAGTGCTGTCCTTCTATGGAGCCATTTTGTCTACTTTGTTTGGGATAGGGCACCACCGTTGGCCTTGGTGAGCCTTTAATCACGACACATTAATTTCTGATCCATTTACAGGTTATCGCCATGTATAGCAGTGCCATCCGTTCATCACTCCATGTTTCACAACTTGTTTTTGCCCTGCTCATATTCTTAGTGATGCTATATTTCAGGATGGACATCCAGGCCTAGTGAAATAGTTCACTTGCTGTCAAAGGTATGATGACTGCATATTAGAAGAGATGACTACAGAACAATGCGTACAGTTTAATTACACACTTCTGTACAGTCATGGTTTAATTACCAATTTATGAATCATTAATCTCCTGCCAACTTAACAGCATTTAGTGTAATAAAAGTAATACTATCTATGGGACTATTTTATAAAATCTGCAGTAGGGAGACAAAGCAGACCATAGCCAGGTAAAGAGGAAAGAATAAGATTTCAAGCAGCATGTATCACCATTTCCACAAAAGTTTCCCAGCCATACTCCATGATGAAATTTAATGGAAAACACATGCAACCGCATTGCAATACAGTTACAAACATTTTCACCCCCATTCTGGTTTCCCGCCCTGTATGCTAATCCATACCACCGCTACAGTGAGGAGGAGACGGCCGACAACGTCACGACCAATGAGAAAAAACAGCTCACCTTCTCCCTGGCTGTGACGCTCTCCGCTGCGATTGGGCAGCTCACATCCAGGGAGAAGTAGACGCTCCCTGAGAAACTCAGCCGTCTCCTCCTCCCTGTACCTATGCTACTGGGCGGGAAACCAGAACAGGGGGCACAGCTGGGGAAGCAGTTGTGCGACGAAACATATTCTAAATTTTTCAAACCAGCACCGAAACTGAACACTTTTGTAATTGAAGGTAATTAAACATTTTGTCCGTCTCTTTGAGCTGGTCGGATGTGCTCAGTTTAAATCTTCAACTGTCACCAGTCATATGTTCTGTTAGAAGCTGTGGCAGTTACAGGGAGAGAGCTGCAGCAGTATGGGCATGCCCCCTGACCTGCCAGGCTGAAGATAATCTAGCAGAACAATTGGAGCAATGCATGGGGAGATCTCTGGATCCATGTGGAGTACATGCAGCTTTGTTAGAAAGGTATTATCGTGTACTGTAAGATGTCTGATTTTCATTTTTTACATCAATCATGGAATAAACCCTTAAAAGGGGAGAAAAACACGCCTTAGCAGTTACTCACCTACTTACAATTTAAAAAAAAGCCAATTCAAATCAGCAATCCTTATTTGTATCCTTCCATGCCTCCAATCCAACTTTTACTTTCACTACTCAAGCGCTCTCAAATGTTGAAAATGGCATTTTTCATAGTTTTATGACAATTTTAACAGCAGTTTAAAGCTTTTTTTTTGTGTGCCTTGATGTTAAAGTTTATAGCGCATCTTTATTATTTGCATCATTGATTGGACTACTGTCAATTTTGGTGAGGGAAAATTTAAATATTAAAGGGGTTGTCCGAGTTATTTTTTTGTTCTTTGTATGTTTCTAACTAAATCAAATGTAAGGGGTTTACACTTCACTTACTGCATCTGCAGTGGTCCCTTTCTCAGATTTCACTGAGGGTTACGCGATCTGTGATGAAAGCCTCTCTCCCTGCTCTGATGATGTTTCGTGCACAAGCCTGAGGAGCAGGAACAGATGTTGAATGAAGGACCTGCCGTGATGTCACAGGATCACATGGGTCACATGGTCCCCTCAAATGCTTCTATGATTGGACCATGTGACCCTGTGACGTCACCACAGGTCCTCAAGCATCCCAACCATCAAGAGAGAAGACGTTCTGGGGCTCTGCGCGTACAATGGGAGAAGGTAAGTTAACTCTTTATTATTTTTAACCCTCTATAGCCCGGGGAACATTGCATTCTGTAATTAGAATGCGATTATTTTCCCTTATAACTATGTATATAAAATAATAACGATCGGGTCCCCATCCCGATCGTATCCTAGCAACCATGCGGGAAAATCGCAACGCATCCGCACATGATTGCGGATGCTTGCGATTTTCCCGCATCCCCATTCACTTCTATGGGGCCTGCGTTGTGTGAAAATCGCAGAATATAGAACATGCTGCGATTTTCACGCAACGCAAAAGTGATGCGTGAAAATCACCGCTCATGTGCACAGCCCCATAGAAATGAATGGGTCCGGATTCAGTGCGGGTGCAATGCGTCCTCCTTACGCATTGCACCCGCGCGGAAAACTCGCCCGTGTGAAAGGGGCCTTACAGTGCTGTATTTATTATTTTTTTTTCATAACTCGGACAACCCCTTTATTCCTTAGAGGCCCCGGCGATTTTTTGTTTTTGAATTTTTGTTTTTTCTTCATGACTTCTTAGAGCCATAACTTTTTATTTTTCCATTCACACGGCTATGTGAGGGTTTATTTTTTGAGGGACATGTACTTTGTAATGGCATCATTTAATTTTGCATATGATGTAGTAAGAAATTGGCCATCTTGATTTTTTTCAGTTACGTCGTTCACTGTATAGGATAATTATTTTTATATTTTAATAGTACAAGCATTTTTGGACGTGATGATGACTGATTTTTTTTATTGTTTATTTTTATTTTCCTTTTGGGGAAAGGGGGCGATTTGAATTTTTATATGTTTAGAAACTTTTTTTTTTTTCCCCATGACCCTTGGTAACTATAACAAGCAATCATTAGATTGCCTGTTGTATTCTGTGATGGATATTTATCCATCACAGAACACAGTATACATTATATACCAATGCAGTACTGCCACCAGCATGCCTGTAATGGAATATACCATTGACAGACATTGGAACCTTAAGCAGGCTCTGGGCTTTTACCGGAATTTAAAGGGTTTCTGTCACCAGTTTTAACCCTATGAAGTTAGCTGACATTAGCGATGTGCTAATGTCAGCTAAACCTAACTAGCCTATTCTTACTTTTCTCAGTGCCCGCATAAACCTAAAAATCGAACTTTTATAATATGCTAATGAGGCTCTAGGAGCAGGGGGGGCGTTGTTCCTGCTCCTAGAGCCTCCATTCTCCCACCTTGGTCTCCTCCTCCAGGTCTTGATTGACAGGGCCAGGCAGCGCTTGCATCTGTCTGCCAGCCCTGTGCTCGGATGAAATCTCGCGCCGTTCTGAACTCAGCGCAGGCGCGGTGAGGAAAGACGCTCGTCGGCTGCCAGGTTCCTCACCGCGCCTGCGCTGAGTTCGTAACGGCGCGAGACTACATCCGAGCACAGGCTGGCAGACAGACGCAGCGCCTGCCTGGCCCTGTCAATCAAGACCTGGAGGGAGGAGACCAAGGTGGGAGAATGGAGGCTCTAGGAGCAGGAACAACGCCCCCCCTGCTCCTAGAGCCTCATTAGCATATTATAAAAGTTCGATTTTTAGGTTTATGCGGGCACTGAGAAAAGTAGGAATAGGCTAGTTAGGTTTAGCTGACATTAGCACATCGCTAATGTCAGCTAACTTCATAGGGTTAAAACTGGTGACAGAAACCCTTTAACAGCTTCCCCAATCTCAGCCAGGGGAGGATGTTTTGGGCTGAACATGGCATCTGAGTGGTTAAATGTCTGAAGAGTCTTATGGCCGATTGCAGACATTAGCCCCAGACCTCAGCAGAAACCCTGTGGCTATGGCACCTTCTGCACTCGCAAGTGGGCTCCATCTTTAAAGCAACGACATCTGCCATACATGTACGTTGGAGGTCGTCAAGAGGTTAAGGGATCTGAATCATGGGGAGGGGGGGGGGGGAAATCTCTATAAAAAGTGAGCCATATATAATGTAGAGAATTGAAGAATGTACTTGCTTCTCTGGATTAAATATTGCTTAGTCCAAATTGCTATTGCTGTTCCTAGATACACTCTCAGTTAAAAAACTCCTTTGAGTATTTAGTTATCAAGAAACTCCTCAGAATTTAGGGTGAAGAGTTTAGTTGAAATCAGCACACGGCTAAAACTGCCACTATCTAGAGCAGAGATTCTCAACCTGCAGTACATTGACCCATTTGGGGGTAACCAGGACTGCCCTGCCAGCGAGCTATGTTTCATTGCCAGTCTTGAAACCATACTTAATTGCCTCACAAATTCAGTTTTTGGTCGGATGGTGTGAGATTGGTTATTTACATCTTTGTGGACAAATGTAAAGGAGAGAAAATAAATTTCATATATATGCAGGTTTTACTGAACATTTGATAGCTAAAACTCCGAATGAACTAAATTGGTATTAGATTGAACTAAAGAAATGTAAATGGATAAAGAGGCTCTTAGAGTGCACACCAAAATGGTATATTCAGAATTTTAAAGTTAGATTCACAGCTTTTCCAAGGCGATGAGATTATTATGAGATTATTTTATTTAATACCTTTCAAGATACAATTAATATAGAAAAAAATCATTTTTAGATATTCTCAAATGTTATGCACATTTGAAAACTGGGAATCAAATGGGTTTTGTAGTTGTGACTAGAGATGAGTGAATTTTTCAAAAATTCGATTTGGCCGATTAGCTGAATTTTCTGAAAAAATTTGGTTTGATTCGAATTTATTTGCGGCAAATCGGGGCTATTTCCTGGCTGCAGAGAGCCTGTATAGTGGTGTAGAACACTGTGCCTTGCAGTAACACGCATAGGGAGTCTGCTGTGGTAGTGAAATAATACTGTGAGTTCATATGACATGCAGATGACAGGCGTCGCTCTTAGAATCACTGCACACTTCACTTATTTGGGCAGTCACGGGGCCAGAACTGATCAAATAACACAAGTATGAACTCAGTCTTACAGGTCGATGTTAGTGCCAAGAAGAAGCGCACTCCTTTTACACTGTCGTCAGCTGATTCCACATAGATGTCTACAGAACCTGTTCTATTAAACGCTTATACAAGTAGAGCCCCTCGACAGAGTGGAGAGGGTGTCAGCAGTAAGTTTGTGTTGACGTCACTGATTATTTTGCCCTTCCTCTGATCAGTCAGAACAATAACCCACAAAAAAAACAGATCCTGTCTGAGCATTCGTCTTCACTGGGTCAGCATTTGGTCAGTAATCCATCAGTATTGCTAATGCCAAAAAAAAAATGGAGGAGTGGACCCAAAATAGAGATGACCGAGTCAATCATTCAAGAACCGCTGGGTTGCTGGTCAAGACACTACAGCTAGATGACACCGGGAACTCAGGCCTCTCACTGCGACTCCTGCTGCCACACCCCCTTACTCTGCTGCGACCTGTGCCTGCGCCAGAAACATTTAGGCCTCTGCCATTCCTCTTTGCAGGGCCTGGCACTTCTCTGTCTGACATAGTGTCAGATCAAATAAATAGATAAAAAGGAAATTAAAACACCCCAAAAAGTCTGTAATTTTCTTATTTTACCACACAACGGCCAATACTTTTTTTGTGCCACTAATACACACCACAAAAGGCTTTAGATTTAGAACATATAACTGCGCCACTGAATGGCAAATATATTTTTCTTTTTCCACTTATACACACCACAAAAGACCACTACAAAATAGGATCACTCTTATGAGAGGTTTATTTCTGGCATGGCTGATAATTGTAAGCGTTTGCCTCTTTGAATCAGTACTGGCTTTGGTAAATTGGTCTAATTTAATATTATGCACTACATACAGCATATTTTGGGAAGCATATTTTTGTTAAAACACAGCATGCTCTAATATGTTTTTTTCTGGTCCTTTTCCCATAGACTTCTTTATAGGACATAAAAATTCCATTACACATTGCTAGAAAAAAACTGTCATTTTGTAAACAAAACAAAACAAAAGTCTGAAGAAAGCCTAAGGGCTCATGCACACGACCATTGTCGGCCGGTGCCTGTACTGTGGCCTCGCAAATAGCGGGGCCGCAATATGTAGGTACCGGCCATATGAGCACCGTGCCATGGATGCGGACCTATTTTCCCATTCGCAATCAGAATGATACGGAGCAGAAGGCTACGGAAATACAACGGAGTGCTTCCGTCGCATTTCGGGCTATGCCTCCGCACTGCAAAACATGTTCTATTTTTTTTTTTGTGGTGCTGACTGTTGATGGGTCACTGACCTATTCAACCTGAATGGGTCTGCATCTGTCTGCGCCAGCCACACTGATGTTGCCCGTGCACTGGGGACTGCAATTTGCGGTCCCCAATGTACAGAACGATCGACACATGTTCGGTTTCATGAGCCCTTAGTGTGCAACTTAACCCCTAAAGTAACCAACTCATCACTGCCAGCATTTCCCTTGCCCATGGCTTGTTTTTTTTCTGCCCATGCTTTTAGTGTTTGTAATTGCTAGATCATATAGATATATTGCTAGACTATTAGATATATTTTATAGCATTTGGTAATATGCTGCATATATGATAAAACAACCATATGCACAAGCCATATAGCATGTATAGTTCTGTGTATTACTACAGTATCACCCAGCAGTTTCTGTGCAATTACTGGAAATAGTAGGTCAAAAGAGGGGAAAAAAGACGCTGGGGAAATTCAACAACCTCTAAAATACCAAAAGGGACACACAGCATGTACATTCATTTACAAGTGATAAGAGTACAGTCACTCCAGTCATTAGACACAGCAATATGGAGATGAAGCTAAGCATAAAAATATGCTGTACACGTTAATGAAATAGATTTTTGCTGCAGAATAGTTAATATAGCCAGCAAACGTCCCTTATGGTTTCTTTAATATTATGCCATGGATATATTTCACGACCAGTTGCTAGGATACATCACAAAGGGGATTCTGTTTTCACATAGACAGAGATGAACTAAGTAGTGACATACTTTGCTACAAATTGTTGAGAGACAAGTTCTGCCCATAATGTGAAAGTCTTTGTAAAATGAGCTTAACCACATGTAATTGTAGCTATATCCAGTTCCAGTGTTACATCAGTAAGTTAGTCCAGTTTACATCAAATAAACATTTTTAATAGTGCTGTATATCATCTTAAATAAACGGAAAAGTAACAAAATGAATTGGTCATTCAATCTGTTATTTTTCTTCTAAAAATGTAAAAAAATAGTCATTTCAGTAAGAAAACTGGCACAGAGCTGAATGTCCCCAGGGAGGTCAAGCTATCAAGATCCACAAACCTGAATAAGTTCAGTATGTCCTCATGCACAATTTTTTTGTGGTTAGGCTGCTGCAGCATTTTCCCAAAGTGAATGTGATTTTTAAAAATCTTGTCAGAAAATGACCTGTATTAAATCTTAAAAAGGACCTTTTTCCTCTCCAGATGTGTCTGTTTTGGTAACTCCTTGCATTCTCCATGTAATAACAATTCTGGCGCATCTATTCTTACGACTATGTTGTGCCAATCATTTTGTATTTCTACTAGAAGTTATGAATTAATTGCTAGCAGTCTGCAGTAAAGATACAGATGGATGATACCAGTTGGGGGTGTGTCCCTGCACAGTGACATCAGAAGCACTGATTGGACAGAGTCAGACACAGAGTCAGACCCTTTAAAAATCACAAATTTATTTAGATTAGTTTTAAAATTGGACCTGCAGATATAGGTCACCATGAGGGACCAAAAATAAGGGAACCCTAATGGTATAGTAGGTACGGTATCACAGGTGATAGTCACAGTAGATAGAGATATAAACAACATAAAAAGGGACCCAGGGGAGTTCTTTTTTCTTTCCTTTTTGTAATTAGTGTATTTTGTTGAAGGATACCTTCACCATCTATGATATCTTACTTTGTCTATTTAACACCCAGCAGTATCTTTATTACAGGCTGCTAGCAATTTACTTGTAAACTTCCAGCAGAAATAATAAAAGGAATGGTACAACATAGTCATAAGAATAGAGGCTCCAGAACTGTTATTACATGGGGAATGCAAGTAGTTACTAAAACTAACATGTCAGGAGAGATGACAGGTTCTCTTTATGGTCAAAAGGTTTTTATTAACAGTCTGCACATAGTAAAGCATACATGAATATGACATTGCCAAAATAGTATGAGCCACATATCTCCTGTAGAAGAGAAGTACAATGGTGCAGAAAATTGAGCGTTGAGAAGCTCAAAAGAATAACGTAATAAAGAGGTAGGGAGAGATAAGACTCTGTTGGCTCAAGGGCTAAGAGCCAGCTGGCAATAGCCCAGTACCCTAAAAGGCATCTGGAACCTTGCCCCCCTCCACTGAGCAAAGCCAGAGGAAGTTCTGAACTCTGACCAGGTCTGCCATCTCTTGTTAAATGTGTTCACAGTCTGCGAATCTTCTTCCCTAAGCTCTTCCATCCTCATAATCTGGTTCATTGCCTCAACCCAATGCGCTTTAGAGGGGGAAGATGTGGATTTCCACCTCCTGGGAATAATCTTGCAAGACTTGGTAAGGAAGCCCGGAAAAAAAAAAAGAGAAGAGCCATTTCCCACACTGGGTAGAGCATTAAACAGAGATATCACATCTCGCCATAGCGGGGCAAGAACATCGCAATCCCACCAGATGTGTAGCATGGTAACCGGGGGCCACACTGCACCGCCAACATAGCCTAGAGGTTTGAGGATACATTTTTTGAAAATGGGCTGGAGTCATATACCAACGGGGGGAGAATACTTAGTTTCCTGCAGTCTGCAGGATATGGTCATCTTATGAGCTTCGACTATTGAGAGGCAGAGAAAAAAGACAAACTCAGATTCCCAAGCAGCCAAAAAAGCAGGCCTTGCCAAGTCTACCCCCTGTCCCTCAGTAATTCGTAAATGGCCAAAATGCCGAGTTCTGGGATACATGTAGAGAAGCACATCTTCTCAAATGTAGTAAGTTGAGAACGGATGCGGGACTAGGGGGAGAGAGAAGAAACAAAGCTCCGCAGCTGGAGATATCCGAGTTCCCAGGGATCTAATAGCTCCGTCAACGGTTTGAGATTCCCCTCCAGAAGGACAGTGCGTATCCTAGGGATAGGATCCTCCAGTAGAGAGAACAGTCATCGTTCTCTGAGGGAAAAAGGAAGGAGATGATTGCCCACCAAAGGCATTTAAGGGCAAGGTATAGAGCAGCTTGGAGGTAAGAGCAAAACTTCTCCAGGATATGAGCAGGGTGGTCATAAGGGGAGACAGGGCAAGGTCAGTCAGTAAAATCCCAAAGGGCGACCAAAAGGCCCCCTGTGCCTGGACTGAGTTCCTCATGTGTTCCATATGAACCCACAATTTGGATGTCTTATGGTGGAAAGGATCTAACACACACTTACTGATAGTGGCTTTGTAATATAACGAGAAGTTTGGCAACCCAATCCCCCTCCTCTTTCTTATTTTAACGAGAAAGGACCGGGAAATGTCTCGGGGCAGGGTTTGAAAAAGGTATAAAAACTTAGGGAGGGTGTCTATTTTTAGGACATTTAGTCTGCCAAACCAGGAAAGGGGTAACTGCATCAACTTATTGAGATCTTTTTCCACGAGGAGAAAAGAGGTAAATAATTAAGGGAAACTGCCTTGGAGGGGTCTGCTGGCAAGTGTATCCCTAGATATTTAATAGACGTGTTCTGCCATCGGAAGGGAAAGATCTCACTCAGGTGTCTAACCTCTGATTGGGGTAAAGTAATATTAAAGCACTTTCGATTTTTGAACATTGACTTTGAAGTTGCTTAGCCTACCATAAGCCTAAAACTCTAGCAAAATAGCCGGGACACCTATCCTGGGGGAGGGGGTGAATAAGAGCAAGTCGTCTGCAAATAAAGACATTTTGTGTTCTATAATACCTCGGATGGATGAGTTATAATGGATGGCTTTTGCCAGAGATTCCATCACTAGTATGTAAAGAAACGGTGAAAGGGGACACCCCAGTCAGGTCACATTCCATATGAGAAATAAGCCAGACAGGGAGCCATTGACTCTAATTTGAGCCGAGGGGTTATTATATAATGCCATTATCCACTCCCTCATCCGGGCACCCAAGCCCAGTCTATGTAAAGTGGCCTCCAGGAATCTCTAGCTCATCCTATGAAATGCCTTTCCATCGTCTACTGTCAGTAAGGATAGGGGCGAATTGGAGATCCTGGCCTATGAATAAGGGATGTAATTTTTATAGTATCTCTGTTTTTTTGTCCTGGGACGAAGACTATTTGTTCTAAGTGAATCAGATTAGGGATATTTGGTTGCAGTCTGAGGGCCAAAATTTTGGCAAAAAGTTTTACATCAACATTGATTAGTGAGATAGGACGGTAGTTGCCACAGTGAGAGAGTCTTTCCCAGGTTTGGGAATAACTGTGACATGAGCACCAAGGTACTGGGAGGGAAAGGGGCACCCTTTAGAGATGGCATTAAAAGATGATAAAAGTCAAGGGGACAGGAGAGTTCTCAGAGTTCTATAGAGTCTGGGGGTAAACCTAACTGGGCCCAGACTTACTTGTCTTAAGGGTTTTAATGACTGCATCTAACTCCTCAGAGGAGATTTCTCCATCTAGCTCCACAGAGGCAGACCCTGGCAGCCTATCAGGTCCAAATTTGGCCAAATAATCTATGTCCATCTGAAGGGGGTCCTGAGATCTCGGAGAGCTACTAACTATGGCATGAAGGTTGGAATATTATTTTCCGTGCCTTTGTAACAGCAGTAGATGTTTTTTATCCTCTGAAAATCCAGTTTATTTGGTATGCAAATGAGCCAGTAAGGTACCCAGAGGGGTGTCATTCTTGCAGGAAGGAGCCCAGGCACGCCTCCTGCCACAATGTGTCCACCCACCCCTCCTACATCACATTCAAGCCAAAACTCCGCCCCCCTTTTCCCTGCTCCGAGCATGAGGGAGGGCTTGGGCACTAGCAGGAGGCGTGCCAGGGCTCCTTTCCTGCAAAATTGACCCCCATTGGGCACCTTAGTGGATAATTTGCCTACCAAATAAACTAGATTTTCAGAAAACATCTATTGCTGAAACAAAGGCACATCTAGAAATAAGGTACTAAGTGCTATTAGGCTAAAGATTTACTTCAATAGCGATTATCCTGGTGACAGATTTCCTTTAACAGTAGTTTCTACTTCGGCCAAGCACAGGGGGTCCCTTAGAAGGTTGGCGTTGAGTCCTTTCAGTATCAGAGAAGGAACCCAAAACCGGGGCATGGTCAGACCACAGAAAGGTGCCTATAGAGCACTGTGGAGAGGCGTCTAGGAGGTCCTGTGATACAAACAGATAATCCAATCTCCTGCAACTATTATGAGATAGGGAGTGGTAAGTGTAGTCTTGACAGGTCCTTTTTAAAGGGGTTGTAATGGTTTAGAGAAGCATAGCTGCTTTACTCCAAAAACAGTGCTACGCCTGTACACAGGTTGTGTATGATATACTAGCTCAGCCCAATTCACTTTAGGGTAGCTGTCAGTCACTGATAAGACAGACCTTGTGTTGACTGGAGTCCTGCTGTAGTAAATTCAGGTGGTTGTACATGATTTGGGAAGACACACCCCTGTCTATATAAGGTCCCACAGCTGATAATGCATATCAGAGCAAAAACCATGTCACGAGGAGGAAAGAACTGTCTGTAGAGCTCAGAGACAGGATCATGTGGAGGTACAGTTCCCAAGAGCGCAGTGGCTTCCATAATTCTTAAATGGAGAATGTTTGAAACAACCAGGACTCTTCCTAGAGCTGGCCACCCCACCAAACTAAGTAATTGGGGGGAAAGGCACTTGGTAAGAGATGTGACCAAGAACACCATGCTTACTTTGGATGAGCTCCAAAGATACCAAATAAGATTGGAGGCTGTAATCACAGTCAAAGGTGTTTCAACTAAGTACTGAATAAAAGGACTGAATACTTATTTCAATGCAATAATTAGCAAAGATTTTGAACATTCTGTTTTCACTTTGTCATTATGGGGTGTAAAAATGATGAGGGAAAACTTTTGTTTTTTTTAATGTATATTTTAGCACAAGGTTGCAACATATCAAAATGTAAAAAAAAGTGAAAGGGTCTAAAGACTTTCCGAATGCTTTGTATCCCAGCACAGCTAGTACACGGTTAAGCTTTCTGCATCTGGCTCTGTCTACTGTATATTTTCCGGTGCTAGAAGATGCGTGAAACAGCTGATCAGTGGGGGTTCTGGGTGTCAGACCCCCATCTATCGGATATTGATGACCTATCCTGAGGAGGATAGGTCATCAATAGATGTCCTGGTAAACCCCTTTTAGCGTTGCAAACTGTCTGTAACTTTACCGGCATAATAAAGGGCTATTTGTTCAGTGTGTAATTTTTTTTAAAAAATGGGTTTTTTTTAGTTCAAGGTGTTATCGAGATCCTATCTGTTATTATTTTGAATTTCAAACAAAATGCTGCTGATTCACATCAGTATCTAGACCTGTAGACATATAGCCTTTATTTATCACAGGGGACAAATTGAAGCTTGCCTTCAAATTTTTATATTTCAGTAAAGTTAACGGCAAATTTAAGATAATGGCACACAGCACTTGTTGAATTTAGAACAGGCAAACCCTCACATTTTGACTTACCGTATTTTCATCTGTCACAGCTATGGCAGATCAGAAGTGTAGTGCAGCCGGGACAATTTTCTGGGACTTTCCGTATGATAAATAAGGGCAAAAAGTGACATACTCCACAGGAACGCCCACAAACTGCAGGCACAAACTATAACATTGGTCTGTCCCAGACTATTAATAAAAGTGTCTTACAAGTAAAACGATAGAAAAGTTGCAGTTTACTCAAAAAAATAAACATTTTTTCAAATTTTGATAAATCAGGGCCATACTGATTATAATATTTATTAAATCAACTTAGTTTTCTTCCCAACTTTTGGTAAGGCCCATACAAAGTGCCTACTTGAACCAATCTATGGGATATGCAATTTGTGTAGGAATTCGTTGGGGTAAAACCCCCCAGACACGTCATATTTTCCTGTTTTGGGGAGTCATGTTTTGGGGCGTCATCACGGCAGCAGGAAATGGAGAATGGTGGGGGACTGGGAGCCTCAAAATGGGAACAGCCATGAAGTGAGCACACCTTTTATTTATACTAGAAGCTGTTTTATACTAGTACCTTAGAGGGGTTGTCCCAAGAAAAAAATATTCTACATTTTTTCAAGTCACTTTTGTAATTGCAAGTAATTCAAAATTTTGTATAGCCACTGAATTTATTCACTAAAACGTATCTTTATAGTGCCTCTTGCTGTTCCTTCTTTTCCTTATTTCTCGGTCCACCTCATGAAGGTGGAGGAAAACACTCAGTTCCATTCTTTAACTGCCAGCAGCCGTATCTTCTGTTAAAAGCTGTCACAGTTACAAGGAGAGGTTCAGCAGACAGGCCATACCCCCTAAGCTACAGCTGAAAGGGCACAACCTGCTGAGAAAGGACATGCCCCTTGAAACTACCAGCTTGATGTAAATCTGGCAGAGCATGGAGAGATCTCTGGATCCATGTGAGGTACAGGGCTGGTTCGAGCTTTGTTAGAAAGAGATTGCCATGTACTATATGATGTCTGATTTTCTGGTTATCTGGGATAACCCCTTTGCTCCGTTTTCTATCAGGCTAGCTGCTGTAAATGTAATCTAATCATTTGCCATTAATGACAATTTTAGAAATTTTTTTTCCCAAGCACTTAATATCACTGCAATTATACTGACATTAATCTTTTTTAATCACAAAAGCATGCAATTTATAAAATGAGAGGGGTGACTAATCCTACCCACAACAAGCAGCAAGATAATATTTCTATTAACCCTTTAAAGGAGTTACATGAGTTATTGGGGGAACATGTAAACGCGTTGAGAGAACTTCAGACTTTTTCAGTATACTACATTTTACCTGTCTTGTTGGGTTCCATTTTGTACGTAAAAAAAGAAATCCAGTTAAAATGATTATAGATGCATGTGAGAAGATCGCATTGTGGGATTGCGGCCCCACCACTGATTTCCAAAATGAAGGGGATATACAGAGGAATAAACCTCTTTGGAACATTTAAAATTTTGCAAAATAAAAACACAACATTTAAAGCAAACTGCATTAATTTAAATGGACCCTCGCTTAGAATGCTGCATCTAGATTATAGCTATGTTCACACAGCAAAAATATGTGCGTGCAAAAACAGTAGCAGATCAGTAGGGTGATCTACCTCCAAAAACAGCTCACTTTTGTAAGTGAGTAATATGCTACTTTTTAAATGTATTTGAAATCATCTGCACAAAAAATCATAACCATGTAAAATCAACGGGAAGCTATTGGTCACGTTTTTGCTGCATATACGCTGTATAAAATGACCATTTTCATTTTATGTGATGGAATATGCTGCGTATTTTAGCCATGTAACAGCCTGAAAGAACATAACTTTTCTAGACATATCAGTAGTAATAAACAGAAACTGGACTTGTATTTTCTCTTGAAGATATTTCGCTAGTCATCGGTCTGCCTTTCTCGGAGTGACTTGTACGAGAAATCTCTGATATTAAATACCAATGACTCATGCTTCAGTCAGCATAATAGGTTTATCATAATCAACATGAGGTCAAGGACATCATGGAGGTAAGATGGCATCTGCATTTTCAGGACTGAAGCTAATTAAGTGTGGTTAAACTGTTTCGGGAGAGGTGTTGGAACAGCATTGCAAGTGGCAGACAATAGATGTACCCCTCCATCTCCATTCAAGCTTGTTTTTTCCAATTTCATATAAATTGCTTGTTTCACTTTTGAACCACTCTCGCAATGTTAGAGAAGCAAACCTTGCTGTCATAGAAAGAGAGTCCTTTGTCCTTAAAACGTAGGTACCCTGCTGAGTCCTTACCGCAGGTGTTGGCTCTTCTGTGTTGGGCCAAAATTTGGTGGAGCTGCTGTTTTGTTTCCCCAGTGTACAATTCCTGGCACTCTTTACTACACTGGAATGCATACACAATATTGCTCTTTTTGTGTTTTGGCGTAGGTTCTTTTGGGAGAACCAGTTAAGGCCTCAGACGGTTTTCTTTTGGGTGAACCAGTTGCCAAGTTTAAAGGATAGGGATGTGATTTTTATTAAAAAAACAAAAGTCCGATTTTTTTTAGACTCCCCAGCTATCTACAGAAAAACAAAAGGGGCCATTTATTAAACAGAAATACTCCTATACTAGGCGTATTTCTGGTGCCGATTGCGGCACAATGGAATCTGTGACATTTTCCTGCTCAAGTCAGGTCTAAAAAAGTGGGCGTGGAAGGGCCAGGAGGCCGTCTCATTTACCATTTTCTATGCCTGTTTTCGGCTACTAAAATTGGCTAAGTGTAAGACAGCTAGGAAGCTGTCTTACATTTAGAAGTGGTGGTGTATCTGCCAAAGGTATGTAGAGGGAGCCTACTCTTCAAAACTTTGGTGGATCCACCAACAATGCAGAGCTTTATCTAAAACGATGGTATAATAAATGTGCCCCCAAGTTCTTCTGCCTGCCCTGCTTTGCACCTTCACTGGGAAGAGAAAACACAAATCTAGTTGCTCTGACTTACCACTATTGATCTGGATGACCTGGATGAATGAGAACCACAATAAACAACTTTTGTAGACCAAAATGTAATCATGGCAGATCCCTCCCCCTCCTCCAGAAGAAAGAATTGAATGTTTACCAAGTTTAGGTGCTGAAAATAAACTATGTTAAATATTCTTTCATTTGGACCTGGGGATGTTTACTGCTACATTGATATCTACTATTTGGAATTTTACGTGAATAAAAAATCTTGCCAATACATAAAGGGCACAATATGCTTAAATAATGTACTGCCAACTATAAAAAACACCAACAATCTGAAACACTGTAGCCTAACCAAAGATGAACATTTGCTCATAATTGCTCTTTTGATCAAACATATTTTATAAAAATCTGCATACTGCACAAATGAAACTGGAAAACTCAAATATGTCTGCGAGCCAAACTTACAGAAAAGGCTTTTGGCCAATTTTATGAATGCAGATTTTTTAAATAAACAGCAGCAATTTGCCAAGGTAATGCTTAATACTCATGACTACTTCATATATGGATAACTGATCAGAAGACACATAAAAACAGATTTAGGGAGTGAAACAAAACTGGTTTCTCACTATCTACAAAATTTGCATTTGCAGACAGAAAAAAAAAAATCACAATCGAATCACGAGAAAAAACAAAAATTCTGAAAAAAACAGCCTGCTACATTGATAAACATAGCTCTGCTACATCGGTACATGCATGCATACTTCTATCAGCTGGTACCAAATTATAGATAAAAACCTATACATCTAGTGCTATTAATTCTTTTTCAGAAAATAAGGGATTTTACAGTACCTTAGACTATAGTGGTTCCTTTCATGTCCCTCCTGTGATCTATAACACATTTTAGCCCTCTGTCTTCTAATGTGGAAAGATAATACTGAAGCAATTTGGAACTCTTAACATTATCACTACCATAGAAAGCCATATCTGAAACCCTATGAATTCCTGATATGAAGATAGACTTTATATCTGCATACTTCTGAAGAGCTCATATCAAAAGATACAAATTCTACAGTGATGTTTCACCATAAGCCAATCATCATGTATAAGGCTTTCTATGTGATCTGATGGAATATGATATTGTCTTTGGCATATAGTAATAATTAATTAAAGATGAGCGAAGTTTTGAAAAATCCGATCCGGCTGCTTCACCGAATTTTACAAAAAACATTTGGTTCCTGACGAATTATGCTACTTTCAGACCTGCGTTTGGTGCGGATCCGTCTTGTATCTTCACAGACGGATCCACACTGATAATGCAAACGCTTGTATCCGTTCAGAACAGATCCGTTTGCATTATCATGAACAAAGTCAAAATGGATCCGTCCTGAATAGAGATGAGCGAACTTCAAAAATTAGTTCGGCGTTCAGGTTGGGGTAATCGCCGCATCCCGTTATGGATTTGATCCAGTGCTGAGCCACACCCCCTGCACTGATCACATGACGGTGACTTCACCCCGGGTCCTTCGGCTTTTCCAAAGTTCGGGTTCGTGGAAGCCGCCCCTTATGGATTCCATATGCCGGGATAGTCCGCGGTAGTGGAATCCATAACTGAATGCGGCGATTACCCCAATCCGAACGTCAAACTAATTTTTGAAGTTCGCTCATCTCTAGTCCTGAACACCACTGAAAGTCAATAGGGGACGGATCCGTTTTCAATTGCACCAAATTATGTAAATGAAAACAGATCTGTCCCCATTGACTTACATTGTGAGTCAGGATGGATCCGTTTGGCTCCGCATCGTCAGGCGGACACCAAAACGCTGCAAGCTGCGTTTTGGTGTGCGCCTCCAGAGCGGAATGGAGGCGGAAGGGAGCCAAATTGATGTATTCTGAGAAGATCCTTATCCATTCAGATGTTTAAGGTCACAGAGATGTTGAGGTCATTGTGTTCATTTTTAGAGAAGTCTTATATTAATCCCAAGACAGTCTTCTACCTCTCTGGACTTTGTAATATTATTCAATATACCAGGTCATTGTGACTTTAGGACCTTCAGTTTTGTACTTTGTTACAAGGCAGGATTTGTAACTTACGTCTTCTCAATTCAACATTCTATTTCCTATATCCACAGAATCACAATCTGTGCCGAGAAGTGGTTAATAAGGTTTCACAACCGTGTAATAAAGCTCCGTGCCTCTGGACCACATATTTACTGTCAAAGATGGGATCAAATCTTGTCCCTGGAGATCAGAAAAGACAACTTGATGTTTTGGAAAATGTTTTACTGATCTTTAAGGACAGGATCTCATCAGTGGTTCTAGATATACGACTCCTGAATAGAGCTGTAACACCTAATTGTTAAAACCAGCCTCCGTCTGCAGAACATTTCACTTGTTACAGCAGCTGTTGGTCTGAAAATCACTATGTGTGCCCCTGTATACCTGGGTGCAGGATTTTGACACTATAGGCCTTTGGGGTTTATGAATACATTTCTGGTCACCCAGTTAGATATGCTGTATCCAAGAAGATACTCCTGCACCTTCACAGCTTTTCTTTAATGTTACTTAAATAGTTAAAGATGTGAGTAGAAGCGGTTTCTCTTCCCCTTTCACAATACTTAGAGCCAAAAGCTATTTGTTCTTATTTAATGCGCTGAGAAAGTCTTAAATGGGAACTAAAAAAGACTGACATTTTTACTGCATTTCCAATAGTCAAGAATGTTCCATCTCTACCATAGAACTGATTACCATCTGCAATCTCTGCTATCCCCATATAGTTTCATTGTTTGTCGGCAACACATCTTGTTTGTACAGAGCAATTGGCTGGCCAGAAACGTTGATTTTGGGTTTCAGATGATTAACAAGTGTTTGCACATTTGCTGGGTGACTGGCGGCACAGCTACAGTACATGGGAGCAATTATTGGTCCCCAAAAATCGTCTTGATGATCGGTCCTTGAATGCTTTACAATATACACATAAGGCAGCACTAAAGAGTTCTAACACTCCTTTATCACTGCGCTGGCAGAATTTCCCTTATGACTGGACTCACAATGTTTAACTTTAAGCCCAGGGCGTTTTTCTATTTTTGCATTTTTGTTTTTCACTCCCTGTCTTTCCGGAGCTATAACTTTTTTTTATTTTTCCCATCACATAACCATATGAGTGCTTGTTTTTTTTTGTGGGACAGGTTGTACCTTGTAATGGCACCATTTCCTATTGCATGTAGTAAGAAGCTGGAAGAAAATACTAATATGGTGAAACTGGAAAAAAAAACTAAATGCAATTCTGCCACAGTTTTATGGGTTTTGTTATTCCAGTGTTCCCTATGTGGCTTGATGCGTTTTCATTGCATCGCCATATTCTGAACCTCATAACTTTTTTTATAGTTATGTGTGATGGCTCATTTTTTTCTGGGCTTTTTATTGATACCATTCTGGAGTTTGTGTCTTTTTGATCACTTTTTATTAATTCTTTTTGGTAGGTGACGCAGTGAAAAAAGGCAAATCAGCCTTTTGTTTTTTACAGTTACAATTACCTGTATGTGTCTGCGATCACTGATAGCAGACGATAGCACTGGGTGCTGGTAGTTTAAAACAGCAAAAACCCAGTGGCTATGTCAGAAAGGGGTTATAGGGGTTAGCCGGTTTCAGAAGGAAACCTGACAACAAAGGGGATCCAATGCCAGTAAAGAAGTGATCATTACTTACCCGGTAGATCCTGCATAGCTGCTCCAGTTCTCCTGGGATCTGTTTACCCAGCTGCAGTGGTGATATAACTTCAATAACAACATGTTACTCCTGAGGCTGATCACTGGCTTCTGTAATGCACTACTGAGGCCACTGATTGGCTGCGGAAGTCACAAGTTGCGCAAGTGACATCACTGCTGAAGCCAGGTAAACAGATCATGGCTGGAAGAACAGGAGAGGAGTCTGCCAGGTAAGTAACCGATCACTTATTTGTAGACAGACTCCCTTATGTTATCAAGTTTCCTCCTGAAATTGGACATCGAACAAGCTGTAATCAACCCCTTAACGATGGATGCCGTACGTTTACATCATCAGCAGGAGGTAGTTCCTGCAGAATTGCATGCATGTACAGAATTGTGCTCTCACAAGCACATGACCTGTACCCACATGATCAGAGCAGAACCTCACTGGTGACTGACCGCCGAACTTTTGCTGTAACAGCTGGGTTACGTAATTACTCGATCCTGTCGATTTAACCTCTTAGAAGCAGCAGCCAATAGGAATTACGGCTTCTAGGTGGTTAGAAGAAGAGAGATGGACTAACAGATTGATACTGACCTATAATGTTTTGGTATACTAAGTATATGGCATGGTGAGGCATGCTTAGGGGTTGTCTCATCATGGAGACATGATAGGATATGCCCCCATTGTCTTATAGGTGCGGGTCCCCGCTGGGACCCGCACCTATATCGAGAACAGAGCCCGGCAAGGTGGTGGCTGTAGGATTCCGGTCCAGCTACCATCAAGCCGGCTCCCCATAGAAGTGAATGGGAGCGTACGCGCATGCATGCCTCCCGCTCCTATTAATTTCTATGGGGTCGACGGAAATAGCCGAGCCAGCACTCGGCTATTTTTGCCGGCCCCATAGAAAATGAATGGAGGGTGGCTGTGCGAGCGCAGTAAACCCTCGTTCACTTGCGGGGCTCCCACCAGTGGTGGGACCTACACCTATAAGACAATTGGGACATATCCTAGCGTTATGCCCCCATTGTCCATGAGGAGACAACCCCTTTAATACCGGTGGAAGCGTTTTATTTTTTATCTAGCATGAGCTGTATTTATCAATAGGCTGCATGCTATGTTGATGAATACAGAGCAGCTATTGAGCTGCAACAGGTTTCTTTGCACCAAGGACTTACTAGTAGCTCACTGCTAGAAAACTGCTGTAAATGTGTTCATAAACAGGCCCCTGAATTAACGACAAGATAAGTATGAGAAGCTCAACATTTTTTGTAGATGTAACCAAATCCATGGCTACACATCTAAATGCAGAAAAAAGGCCAATAACACAAATTCAGCTCAATCAAAATGCTAATAGCTAAAGCTGTACAATTGGAAGTGGACACTGAAATAATCCAAGATTTCTGATTGACTCAATTGTACAGGACAATTCCCCTAATAGCAAACTGCGCATGTTGTTAACATGCAACTCCCCTAACTATAGGAACGATGGCATTTCACAGGAAACAATTAGCTTTTATTCAAATGTTTAAACAATAGTTTATTTCGCTTGTCAGGATCCCGTTTGCTTTGAGTCATCATCCAGTAATTGTTTGGAGATTGCTGACAATCTACTTTTTGTAACATTGTCACTGTAGCCGCATGAAGTACTGCATCTATGAAACATATAGTCTGAAAGGAACCCCCATATATTCGAAGCATGACCGATCATCAACTTTTGCTCTTAGAAATCAAAAAACAATCTTTAAAAGGAAATCTGTCAGCAGTTTTATGGTGTCCTAACTAAGGGCGGCATAAACTAGTGATATATTTCTTTAGTAAAATGCTGGGTCACTTACTGTATTTTAATTGACCCAGCCATTTTGCCAAAATCTTGCATTGAACAGCTCCAGCGCATGCCAATCAGTCCCCATATTCATGAGCTCCTGGCTCTCTCCGCCCACCTGCCAATGATTCATAGGGAAATAACTGTCAGAGGTAGGTGGGCTGTCAATCAGAGGCAGGTGGGCGGGGAGAGCCGGGAGCTCATGAATATAGGGACTCATTGGCATGTGCTGGAGCGGTTAGAGTTTAAAAGTGAAGGCAGCAGAAAACTGGTGATAGATTCCCCTTAAATGACGTGAAAAAAATTTAATCCATCAATTGTGCCCTCCCTCAATGAGGACCTAAGTGATCTCCTACTCCAAGAACCCCTTGTCCCATCTTTGCTGACTCTCTCTGTCCCATTTCAATGAACATGTATACTCTACTCGGGAGCATGTACATATCTACTTTCAACCTTGGTTACCAGTTTTGGAGTGTTACTTCTATAATAAATTATTTTATGGAGTTCTTAAAGGGGGTTTCCAACATTTTTCTACTGATAACCTATCTTCAAGATTGGTCATAAGTATCTGATCAGTGGGAGTCCAACAACCGGGACCCCTGCCAATTAGCTGTTCGAGAAGGCAGCACCTCTTCTAAGAGAGCCGCAGCCTTCTCTCTGCTTTTTCTAGGCCAGTGGCTTAAAAGCATCGATCATGTGGACTAGGAGCAGCCCAGCCCCATTCAAATGAACGGGGCTGAGTGGGATACCAAGCACAGGCGCTATACTATGATGGCACTGTGCTTGGTGAGCTGTGAGAAGGCAGCGGGGCTCATAAGAGCACCGATGCCTTCTCAAGCAGCTGATTGGCAGGGGTCCCGGGTGTCAGACCCCCACCAATCAGATACTGATGACATAACTACTAAAATGTCTGAAACCCCTTTTAAATTTCATCCTGTAAATACCTTGGTGCCCGATTTCGTAAAATACCATGTAGATGCACATATATGTATGAATTTGGCCCCGGCATTTTTACCAGTATGAAAAGCACAAAAAGAAGCTTTTTTGTTTTTCGCATACAGTGTTTTATGGGGTTTTTTCCGTTATAGAGAAGGTGATGTGAAAATGCCTACTAAATTCTCCAGATCTCAATCCACTCGAATATCTATGGGTTGTGCCTTGAAAAATAAATCTGAGCCATGGAGGTCACACCTCACAACCAGGGGAGTAACTACCATAGTTGCAGACCATGCAAATGCTATGCGGCCCAGGGCAAGAGCGGGCCCAGTCTTAGTTGGGATTATCTCCTCTTCTACTGGGGGTGAAAACTTGGTCAGGACTCTACCCTTTAAAGGAACAACTTTTAGCATATGAGGCAGTGGAAAAAAATGGCCCAAGGGTCATTGAAGGGGGTTTAGGTGGAAACCCTTGTATCCTGTGTGAGGGTCCTGGTTTGAGCTTTGCTATGGGACCCTTACTTCTCTATGTACGCCACTGCTTACAACGTACATAACTTAAGATCTGGTACTAATTTCTTAGTGTCAGATACCACAGGACACCTTCAGAGGTCTTGTGCAACCCACTCCTCAATGGTTCAGTGCTGTTTTGAAGACACAAGAGGGACCTATAAAATATTAGGCAGGTTGTCTAAATGTTTTGGCTTTGGCATATATTCCTTCTGCGTATATGTGTCATGCCTTCAGCAACATTTCTTATATTGCATATGTATTATGCTTTGTGTTCCAGGTGTAATTGCTCGATCTAGTGGCCGTCCGTTCAATTAGTATAGTTAGCTATCATACAATTCCCTGTATGCCCCTAGGGAGCCACTGCATCTGTCACATGACTTTTCTGTGATTTATGCATTTAAATATTTTCATCCGCACATTGTTTTATTTTGTGTAGGATGTTTGTGTGGTGCTTGTGGTTCACGCCGGCATCCTCCATTGTATGCAATTTTTGCTGGGGATAGCCGCTTGCTACGAACCACATGCAGTGGAGCTGTTCCCTCAGCTAGAAACACGAAACAGTGTTTGGGGTTTGAGCAGTTCCACCCATTTAGGCCACGTTTATTTCAGTGATTTTTACATGACTTGGTGACATCAAGTGAGCTCATGTAGAAGCCATTTTTTCTCTTAGTACCTGCTGAACTACCTGCTTAGTACCTGCTGAAGCACACTACGCTAGACAATCACCCCCGTGAGGGTTTGTTATGCTTTGTGTTTTGCACCACCAACTATATATATATATATATATATATATATATATATATACACATGCTTTTACACTGTTTGGACTTTAAACCTCTTTTATATATTATGTAATAAAGATATTTACTTATTTTGATACAACCCAGCATTGCTGTTTTGTGTTACCTGCTGAACTAGCAGCATCTGAAGTAATCCTCCTCATCCAAGCCTACAGTGGCATCACTGGTATGTCCAGATGATCTAGCATCTTGTTTATAGGCTATGCATATAGTTGCGTTTTGCATACCTCCTGCTGTTATTGTTTACTCCATAGTTATTAGAGACCATGCTTGTCACAAATAGGTCAGCATATGTCTATGGCTACTCATCTTCCCTGTTACTGCCGTGTTGTATTTCATGCACATGTTCATGTCTGGATATACCTGTGTTATAGTGTATTGCTACATGCTGATGTACGATAGTAAGCAGTAAGCACATTATTTTTCCGTTTCTTAGTTTCACCTATCCCGGCAATAAAAGTTGAAGCTAGACCCTGCTCCAGAGTCAGTGAATTGTTAGGACTGAGTGTAGCTGCCTGTCAACTCATACCCTCTCACACTTAAGGAGGACAGAATATGGAAAATTTATTTTGTTAACTAGTTTTAAACCTTATTATGCTACTGGCATTTAAATGACATCCTGACATTTTAGAAAGGCTTTGCTGAACATTTGCTGTGCCATCTTGCAGTTCCGTTCAAGAGAAAGGTGTGAAATACCTTCTGAGGAGTACACCGCAGTCTAAAATACTTACCAAACATAACAGGTTGCCATAGCAACTGAAAGTATAGTTTACAGGAGATGCCTCGTGTTGGCACCCCATACGTCAGAACATTGCTCTTAGAGATCACACGTACTGTTGGTAGTGAGGTTTGGATGCACTGGTAACTTACCATAGCATCTAGATGTGATCCCATTCACACCACATACCCAGAAACCATTGGGGTCGTTTATCAAACTGTTGTAAAGTAGAACTGGCTTAGTTGCCCATAGCAACCAATCAGATCAAGCCTTTCATTTTTGAAAGCTCCTTTGGAAAATGAAAGGTGGAATCTGATTGGTTGTTATGGGCCACTAAGCCCCTTCTACTTTACAACAGTTTGATAAATGACCCCATATGTGTTGTTTAGGGCATGTAGCGGCTTTTTAAAGCACACCATAAGGATTGTAGGTTTTGTTACTCGTTTGCTGGAGTTTTCCACAGTGACGTCATTGGTAAAATCACATTTAAAAAAGTGATGAAGTTTCTACATGCAAGTCTATCTGAACTTCTGCAATCCTGAATGAATTCCTTCCTGACTCATAATATGGAACTTAGAATAAATCCCTGGTACAAGAACCCATATTAAGTATGCTTGTATCCTAACATATCATTACACTCTAGACTCTCTCCTTCTTAACCCAAGCCATTATTGTCCTTTAGGCTGACATAAATCTTGACTTTTTTTTTATACAGATATAAATTTCACACTTGCGTTTTTCTTTTCCGGCATAGAGTTCCGTCATAGGGGCTTTATACCGGAAAAGAACTGATCAGTTTTATCCCTATGCATTCTGAATAGAGATAAATCCGGCATTTTTTCCCATTGGAATGTATTAGTGCTGGATCCGACATTCAAAATACGGCAATGCCAGATCCGTCCTTCCGTTCTGCGCATGCGCAGACTGGTAAAAATGTGAAAAATATATATAATGGATCCGTCCATGATAAGCAGAGAGACGGATCCATCCGTAGCCAGATCAGTCTTCAAATGCTATCCTTTTGCATGCAGATTGCCGGATCTGGCAGGCAATTTCCGTGACGGAACTGCTTGCCGATTCACTCTGCTGCAAGTGTGAAAGTACCCTAAAGCTTTTATTTTATTCTCTTAAATCCAGGCTAATTTTGGGCTATGAGGCCATACTATCAGTGACAGCCTTCCCCCTATGACTGTGTATACAGAGAGAGCTGTCAATCACTGATAGGTCCGCCTCCTGGACTTCAAAGCCCAGAATGAGCAGGAATGTAGATGAATGAATTACAAGTTTTACTCATTGTTTTCCCTCAAAACTCCTTAATCTGCTCAGTTCCTCCTACTCTATAACAGAATGCTTCCCGATCACTTTAAATTTTTATGGTGACAGATTCCCTTTAAGTTGTTCCAGAAAATATAATCAATGCAAAAACCATATAACGTCTATTTGCAAATTACAAGGTAGACGGTACTTATCCCCAGCCAGACTAGCGAAAGCATATCTTTTCTGACCAATACTGGTGTCAATATCATGTCGAAGACAATCTCATTGTCAACTAAGAATATATTTTTGGCAGGACAAATTTAGATTAATTTTAAGAATTTGCAACAAAAATAACCCATTTTTACCAGAGGTGACTGCTATGAATCTCTCATTTCTCCCTTGTTGGCATCTTATGCACCACAATTATTAAGAGTTGCACTCCTCCTGCTATTTGTGGCCCATCTGTGAAGGTCCATGTGCCAAAGCGGAGATTCACACCACCAAAGGAACTGGTGTAGATTTCCACTATAATCTATGCCGGTTTCTTCGCATAAGTTAAAAACCACCACACTTTTCTGCTTTTTGGTGCAGAGATAATGATAAATTTCCCCCTATAAGTGTAGATGGGTTATCAATAGGGTCCTTATAGTGAACTAATACTACTTTTATGAAACTTGTATAGCAGAACATTGGGTCCGCCCAATTAGACAATTGGCTTCTAAATGGGCTTGCTGGATGGTGGGTCCAGAATGACACAGACGTTATCACATTTGACATGTTTTTTTTCATATTCTTTCTATTTTACACTCTGTTTTCTTCTTCTTTTGCTCTACTTTCTGTTATCCATGATGTATAACAGTCACAAGTTCACACCTTTTCTGGTTTGTTATATTTTGTAAATACTATTATTATTTCTTTTCTTTTTTGGAGTATGATATAGGTGTAAAAAAGTGTTTATGAAAACTAAGCTGTGAAGCTCATTTAACATGGTCGCTGGTTCACAAAGAAAATTGACGATTTATACTCGATCACAAAGAAACAGAAATATGAACCCTAAAACTTAAAATTAAAAAATATTATGTTGGGAAATCGTGTTGTCACTGCACAGGATTGCAATGCGCATTACTATGGTTTGCAATTTTTATTTGGGCTAAGTGCATTCTTAGGTCCAAGCAGTACTGGATTTCAACAAAATATCACTGTATGATAGTTGCATCTCTAACTACAAATGAATAACTGTAATTAGCTACATGTATGGGAAAACTCCATTTTGGACTTTCTCTGCCTTTTTCAAGCACCCGTGTCAGAAAGCATTTTTCCATACACATTGAGCTTATTGGATCTTGTGTAGCTTGATAAATGGCACTGTGCCTTTCTGGAAGAGGTAAGGCTATCAATTTTATTGGCATTCAACCAAACTTTTTTCCCCACTACTGACTAATTGGCAGATTGACCTTTTCTAAGTTAACAGTAAAGCATGTTCTTTATTAGAGATAAAAAGCCTTGACACTGGAATTTTTCTATAGGTCAATTTCCTGTTCTTATTCTGCTGCTTTTTAGCTTTTAAAGCCTTTTATCGTCGGTAAATTGCAGAAATCTTCTGCTAGTCAAGAAAAGGTACGATGTGCAAAAAGTATAGGATCATTAATGAATGTACATTAATTAGGGATTATCCATGAAGCAAAAAAAAAAATATAACACTGCACTGTATTCTGAATTAAATATATGCGGTATTGCTATAAGCGATAGGATTAAAGGGGTTATCCAACCCCTATAATGCCCCAGCCCCTTACACAGGTTATACTTACCTTGTTCCCCAGGAACGCGTCGCTCCTGCTCCCCACACGGGCATCATTGCATCTCCCCGTTGCACGGATCAAGACATCCAGTGACGGGGGGGAGGGGGTTTGCAGCCAATAGCAGGCCACAATGGGAATGAGCCTCCCTAGCATCGTGGGTGACACTAGGGAGGCCCATCCACGTCACGGCCTGCTATTAGCTGCTCTCCCCGTCGCCGGATATTTTGATCCGTGCGACAGGGAGATGCAACGGAGGCATCAGGAGCGATGTGAGTGCCGGGGAGCATGGTAAGTATAACCTGTCTGAGGGGCCCAGGCATTTTGGGAGGGCATTATCGTGGTTGGATAACCCCTTTAAGAAAAAATAAATAAATAAATATATATATAGTGTTACCTGCACCAGCATCCTTTTCTTCTTCATCAATGCTATTCTTTATGCTATCATATTCTTCATCAATTGTTTGAACGCCTCGGATTTGTGATAAAACTCTTCTTGCCTTTTGCGTTTGGCCTTTCTGAATGAGCCAACGTGGACTTTCGGGTAGAAAAAGAAAACCAAGGAACTGGAGTATAGCTGGGATAGCTGAAAGCCCAAACATGTACCTGTAAAATAATGAGAAAGATGAAGACAAAAATAGAGGAATATAGATAAGAATGTTTTTAGAGGACATTCTACATATTTGTAACTTTGCTGTTCTATCACAAAACATTGTGTAGCATTATACAATAATCCCAGCGGGTATCTGGTCTGTTTTCAGCATTAGTACTGGGATTCGGCCGGACAAAAACTGCTGCTTGCTATGCCGGATACAATAAACTCTGGCAGTCTGTTTCTCTGCCAGAACAGCCTGATGGAAGATTTTAAAATTAGTGTTAAACTAGCCTAAAATGTAAGGTGGGTAAGAATTTGCCAGTGGAATTTTGTCACCAGCAACCATGTTTTCAAAGACTGTTCAAAGACGCGACTGCGCCAAGAAAGGACTTGTTCCTTCTCAGCGCAGCGCGCAGACAGCCACCTGTTGAAGTCCCAAGCGGATCCACGGCATCTAAAGTGAACGACCCCAGTGTTTTTTGACAGTAAAAACCGCCATCTGAACGAGCCCTTTGAAACATACTTACATACTGTATACTTTTTATATTTGCATAAAAAGTGGCAAAGCTGGTGCATGTATTCTTTACTAATGCTGTTAAAGGGACACTAAGGGGTTTTGTGGTGCCATTAACAATTGCAACTGAATGAATACACTACTAAGCAATTCTGAAGAGTGCTGCCACTAGTTGTGAATGTGTAGAGATCCTGGCAGAAGAATCCTACTGATCAATGTTGACCTTCATGTCCTAAAGATTTTATAAAACACTTTTGTAGGACCTCTTTAAGAGAGGTTCCACACAAATTTTTTTTTTGGGGGAAAAAACACTGCAATTTGTGATGCAGTTTTCTGAGCCAAAACTAGAACTAGATCTAGCAGGGAGAAGTAAAAGTCCTTCTATTTTCCCTTAATTCTGAACGCACTCCTGGCTTTGGCTAAAAAAAAAAAAAAAATGCCACAAAATGGTTATTGTTTTTTGGGTTTCTTTAAGAGCAGAAAGACAAATGTGTTAAAATACCCTAAGAATGAAACTGGCAAACAGCAGAGCAATAATCCGAACAGTAGATAAGTGTACCTGGGCACCACTGGTTTCTGTCCAATCTGAGCTGATAGCACTGTTGGACATCTTCCAATTTAGAATGGAAGTAAGCATGATGGGTCTTTCATCTGCTGCACTAAGTTCCCTTAATCAACCCTTCCATCTATGGTCCTCAACATTGCTAGTTTCTTTGTGCCTCTTCAAAAAAGTTTGAAGACCAGGTCTTGAAACCCAGTCTGCTCTGAAATATTTGCCTAAGAGAGACCTTGCTCATGCAGTATAACTACCTTGTGTCTTGTTGTTGTGCTCTTGCCATGGTGCAGGACCTGTAACATGAAACCGTCTTCCACAACCTCACCTTTGTAGCAGAGTTTGGTTATTCCTCACCCAGTTTTAAGACTCTTACATAGCCATTTATTTTTCATTTAATGACTGTGTTTCAACCTACATATGAAAATCAATATAACCTGTTTTGGTATCATAGGTTAATCGTGGTTGCACTTTGTGCAAATATATATTTTCGCCATTTCTTATATTAGCTTTCAAAGGTAACATTCATTTTCTCCTGTAACTGATAATATTTCTACTGCCTAACAAAACTAATTTTTTTTTTTTTAAAGTACACTAAATGAACTAGTCAAATTCAGAAATGAGATTTGCAGAAAAGGTAAAGACAGCAGCTTGTATTAGTGTGATTTTTTGAAGGTTCACATGCATCTAAGTGGCGCTTGGGAAGACAAAGGTCAGACATGCTCAAGCCCCTGTTCTAAAAAGCTTTACATTTACAATGATGTACAATTTAAATATAAGGTTTCATAAAAATTAAAGATAGGGTTTTATACACAACACAGACATTTAATGCCAAGCAGACAAGCCAAAATAAATGAGTCACAAGGATTTCTGCTCATGGGTAGGCAGTTATCCATATTCATGCCTCATTTAAATAGGATGTATTGCCATATGATAAAGAGGTGTATTGAAATGTCACCGCAGACATGCTGTTTATCACAACAATACACAGGTTTACTAGCATTACTACTACTTGGTAAGGTTTAGAAAGTTATTATTTACCTATATTACATGCAATAAGCACTTATGTTTTGTAAGGCATGTGATATATAGCTAGATTTTAATTTTTTTTGCATCCATTAGGCAAACACATTTGGAGTAGCTATAGAGCCGTGGATTTTAGTCAATGTGATAGTATTAAAGATTTTTTCTTTTATGCTGCCAAAACTCCTCTGACCACTTGGGAATGTACTCCACAAGGTTTTCTGTGGTATCTGGCACTAAGACTTTGAGAACAGATCCTTTAAGTTCTGTGAGTTCTGTTTGCAAGATTGGGCCTCCATGAATCAGACCTGTTTTCTAACATATCCCAAAGTAGCTTAATCGGTTGAATTCAGTTGGAACCACCTTGAACTCTGTCATGTCCCTAAAATATGACAATTTTTTCAGTATGGTCGGGAGCAATATCCTGCTAAAAGATGCCACTGCTATTAGTGTATACTGTTGCCATGAAAAGGTGTACCTGGTCTACGCCAGTACTTAGCTAGATGGCACATGTTAAAGAAACATCCACATGAATGATAGAACCCAAGCTTTCCTAGCAGAACATTGTTCAGAATCAGATTGCATCCGTAACTCTGTGCCATCTTTTCCCCTTGTAATCAATGCACATGCACCTGGCCATTCACATTCTGTGAAAGAAAATAAATAATTTATCAGACATGGCCACCTTCTTGCAATGCACTGACACCTTTCTATTGTAGTCTGCATGAACTTTTTCAGCTATTTGTGCTACAATAGATCTGGAACAGACAGGTTAGAATTTACTCCCTAAGTCCATCATTGAGACTTGGGTACCTATAACCCTGATCACAGTTTACCGGTTAACCTTCCTTGGACCACTTTTGGTATGTACAAACCACTCCATAAGATCTGCTCCCCACAGTATCTGTTTACCCATAACAATCACAAGTTGGCCCTTGTCAGAGTCACCCAGATCCTTACACTTTTCCATTTCCCAACAGATCAACTTTATGTACCAGTATTACTAATCTGGTTGTTATCCAAGTCACACCTGTAGATAAACACAATCTAAAAAAATAACACACAAATGTGCAAATAAGACACACAACATGGAGGTGGAATGTTGGACCATTTCTCCCTACAAATGTGGTCATCAATATTTCTGAGTTGCACAGTTTTTTCTTTAGTTGTTGCATCACGAAGATCTCTTCAGCCAGAGGTCATGGATTGCTCTTATAACCTTTATGTTCTCATTTAAACGTTTTGACCACCTTAGAATTCATTGTTGCCTCAATGATTGCAAGGTGTGCAGACACTGATGCAGCAAAGCAGCCCCAAACCATTATGTCCCTTTCATCATGCTGAAGTGGGGATGAGGTTTTGGTGTTCTTTCTCCTCCATAAATAGCGTTGCTCATTTGTGCTAAAAAAAAAAAAAAATTCCACTCTTGTCTCATATGTCCCATAAGCATTATGGAACAACCATTTGGCCTCAAGAAACATTTTGATTGTTGAAAATGGGTCTTTTTTTTGGACAGCAACAGCTTCCTTCATGGCGTTCGTACATGAACACCATTCTCGTTCGGTGTGTTTCTAACAGTGGGCACATGATAAACAGAGGTTTTTGCTGTTTGTAGAGTCTTCTGTGAATCTTTTACCCTTAACCTTGGGTTCTTTCTGCTCTTTTTGGATTGCCTCTTGTGTTTTTGGAGTGATCTTAACGTTAACCTGTCACAATGAAAATGCAGTGTAATCTACCAGTGTTACAGAGCAGAATATATAGTTTTATCGAAAACTTCTCAGTAAAACTTGAACTTCATCTATTTAAATCTCTGCTTACTCTGAGTTGTGAAGGGAAAGAGGCGGCGATAACAGTTATTGACATCTATCTCTGTATGCACAGTCATAGAAGGAAGGCTGTCAATCGGACCAATAGGACCGCCTCCTTGATTTCAAAGCCCGGAATGAGCAGGGATTTAAATGAATAAAAAACATTATACTGAATCTGCTCCCATAAAACCGATCTCAATCTGCTCATCTCTTCCTGTTCTATAATCTGCTGACTACAGATCAGATATCATGATCAACATGACAAGTTCACTTTAATGGAGTTCTGTCATGAGATACATCACAATAAAACCGTTTCACCTGAGACATGTGCGCTTGACAGTTGAGCATCATTGTCTTGATTCCATTCTTGAGGACAGTGGCGTTGCACCTCGTGGCTCCCAAATGCTCCTCTGACTGTCCTTCATGCTGCACCCCCACCAATAACTGACAGGGCCAGGCTACGAAGATGTACTCAGGCCTGGCCCTGAAGTGTCATGAGAGCTCAGTCAGCACAAGCAACAGTTAACAGAGATGTAGTGGATAGGCGAGAATAAGAAGGTTATGACATAATGTTTGAGGAGTGAAGATACCAAAAGAGAGGGAGCAGTTGAAAATTTTGGTTAGGTGGGTAGTGAAATCTGGGGAAATAGACTTGAGGAAGTGTGAGGGGATATGCTCAGTGGTGCATGTGGTAGGGCAAGAAGTTCTTCTTCTATGACTGGGTAGAATGCAGAAAGTGAACCAGGAAAGGTGTGGTAGGGAAGGGATCAACAACATTTAGGAGTTGGGGGGCCCCTAAAGTAGGTGGCCAAATCTTCAGCACAGATGTCTGTAATAAGCCCCGGCACTCTTGGACTGAGGGAAAAGTTTTTTTTTACATTATTGGATAGTACGGAAATCAGGGTTGTGAAATAGGTCTGTTTGCCGAGGTGAAGGGTCAGAACTATACAATAAGTTCTCAGCATAAATTTGTAATGGAAGAAATCTTCTGGTGCTAAACAATGAGCCTTCTTGTCAGGCTGCTCAGCCTGAATGCATAGGACACATAGGATGTCTTCCTAACTATCTACTGTAGGGCAATAGATAGCAGTGATGGAACAATGATGGCATATCACACAGAGGATCACATCATTAATATCTAGCAGATATAAAGCAAAGTTTCTGTTGTACAATAGATGTAATGGTCTGGCTAATAAGGCTGACAAGAATGCTTACAAATGTAAAGAGTAGGCAGACCCCAGAGTGCAGTGTGTATCAAGGACCCGCTCACCCTCCCAAGCAGCTCTGCAAACAGAAGCAACCTAAACTAGTCAAGGAAAGATTGCTTGCAGCTACTTTTAATCATTTTCATATAACAACTTTAACTCTTTCAAGACCAAGCCAGTTTTCACCATAAGGACCTTTTTGCAAATCTGCCTTTAGGTGTTCCATAAGAATAATAAGGAAAATTTCAAATTTTTTGCAGATTTTCCATTTCTATCCACGACACAGCAAGGGTTAACAGCCAACTAAAACTCAAATATTTATTACCCCGATTCTGCAGTTTACATAAACACCCCATAAGTGGTCGTAAACTGCTGTATGGGCACTTGGCAGGGCGTAGGAGGGAAGGAGATCCAAATGGAAGATTCCCTGATGCACCCCTACAGTAAAAACTCCCAAAACGTGACCCCATTTTGGAAACTACAGGATAAGGCGACAGTTTTATCAGTACTATTTTGTACTAATGATTTTTGATCGCTCGATATTATGCTTTTTGTGAGGCAAGGTAACCACAAAATGGCTGTTCTGGCACTATTTTTATTTTTTGTTTTTAAAGGTGTTCTCTTGACAGGATATATCATGTGTTATTTTTATAGAGCTGGTTGATACTGATGCGACGAGACCAAATATGTTTATTTTTATTTCATTTGTTTCAGTTTTACATTATAAAGCATTTTTGAAAAAAAAAATTATGTTTTTGCATCTTCATTTTCTCAAAGTGACAAAAAATGGCTATTTTGGCACAGTGTTTATTTTAATAAATTTCACCTGATGGGTGTGATAACTATCGAGGAAGTGTGCTGGTTAAATGTACTATTATTATACTGCACTAGTTTTACATTTTGTTATCCTGTTGAACAGGCTATGTTCAGTGTAAATATCACAAAAACTGAACAAAGTGTACAAAGCGAAAGAAGTTGTGATTAATTGTTCCCTTTCTTAAAGCTAAGTTTAGCTCTAAATTACCACACTTGAGAAATGGGAAAAGGTCCCTGAAACATCATGTGTATTGTTACTTAACAGTCTGGTAAAAGAGCTCAGCCAAAGCAGCTGTCAGTTCTGTGCGGATTACAAATACGGGATATTGTTTGCAATATTAAGCTGGATTTGTGAATTTCAGAAATTATATTTGAAATAAAAACTTAGACTTGTTCACTTTTTAGACAAGAAGAAATCTGATACATTAATGAAGCTTTCTGTTTTTTTTTTTTTCTTTGCTTAATTAGTGCAGGATAGGCCAATATTAAATAATAAGATAGAGGCTCTTGTGTACACCTGTTTTATTTGATGTGTAATTTGTGGTTTGTACACCATCTTCTTCTCCCCTCAGACATTCCTAATGAATCTGACATTTCCCATCATGCCTGGGTTTGCAAAGATAGAGTAGGCAGAGTCTCACCACCCTGCACTGCTCTGTGTCCTCTGAGGGCAGCCATGACATATCAGTGACACAGAACTGCTGTCCCCTCACACTGCAGAGTCTACAGGTTTTCCTATGTATTACAGCTTGAGCATCTGTCATCGCTCTCTCTCCTGTCAGATCATACACGATGAAGGTAGGAGACTAGTGTGACGTTACATCCCATACAACTACACTGGAGAGTCAGGACACACAGATAGTACAGACAGGCAGTGTGAGTCAGGCAGTTTATATAACTGCAGCTAGTCAGTGTATACACTCACCTACTATATATCTGTACTACTGGTCCTTTATATAGAGCAGACAGTATGGAGGGAATTTATGACATGGATAATATTTGAAATCAGTTTTGCTTAAGTCTGCTTTGGAGTACGTTATGCCACATTTATCAAATGTCTAATTTTGTTTCAAAAATGTCCTATCCTTAAACCTAACACTTCTGTCTATAAAAGCTACTCCAGTTTTCCTACTCCAGCCTCCTACTGGAGTGAGATTGCACTTTTTTTTATGACTTTTTAAAAGTCCAATGATCAATCTGATGTTAAGCTCATTAACATAGCTAACCACACCTATATTTTCATCTATATTTCAAAACTGGATGCAAAAAGACGCAAATTTTTGGCGCAAGTAAGTGCAAAAAGTCGTAAAAGCCCTACTTTGCAACTCTTTAAAGCCAGAATTCTGACACGAAGGCATGATAAGTCAGGGCCAATATGTTCAACAGAATACAGAGGAGTGTGGGGAGGGACCTGAGAGCTGCCAGGAGGGATGTGATTGGTGATGATGTCATCCTGTAGTTCACAGGAAGAGGCCAAGTTCCTGTCTACACATTAGAGCAAGTAGTCAGACTTGAGGTCACATGGCCAGAGTTAGGGTGTAACAAATTACACTGCTAGAATACTGCTGGTTAATAAAAAAAAACAGAGTGTTTCTTTAAGATTTAATGGAAGTCTGAACCCTCAAAACTGCTGACTGCTGCTATGTACAGTGAGTGATGGGGAGCAGTGTAAGAATACCTTGTTATGCAGGTTGGAGACATAAGACGTCCAACTTTTATTCCCCCTTTGTGTCATGATCAAGTGCCATTGAGGCTGTGTCTTCATGTTTAGTACCCTGGGCTCACTGCAATGAACACTTCCCCAGCACCTCCCGTCTACTCTGTGTGACAGCTCCAGCAGTCTCCTGATTAAACGATACAGCCATCAACCAAAGCAGAGGAGATGGGCTGAGCAATGGTTCAGTGCTGAGAGCTGAGACCCTTGCCTGTTAAAGGGGTTTTCTGAGATTTTTATACTGATGACCTATCTTCTGGATAGTCATATATGGATGCTAAGAAGTTGCAATAAATGAAGAATATGGAGAATGCTGCCAGTGCCCTTTGATTTTCTTTTCTATCTTCTGGATAGGTCAGACTCATCAGTATCTGATTGGTGTGGGTCCGACACTCGGGGCCCTTGCTGATTAGCTGTTTGAGAAGTCACCGGCGCTCCCATGGGCTCTGCGGCCTTCTCTCTGCTTTTCCCTAGGTGCAGATCACCATTTTTTATTTTCTCACTGCCCCCGGTTCCTCCACTGTCAGCTCTGCACTGAAATACACAGTCTGGACTGCTGTACTGTTCTAACACAATGGAGAGAACTCATTGTTGGAAGCCCAACATTTTATTGACTCCTGACTTGAGTCCTTTATAGCAGAGTGGAATTGGGCTGTAAATACCTAAGCAACTCTCCCACAAAGAAAATCACTGTGGACAAGTCCTATCTGCTCAACAGACAATAGACACTGGTGTTTTATCTGGAAAATCAAGAGTCACCATGCTCGAGAGACAATACAGGGCCTTGCCCCCTGAGGAGCCTACCTATGAACATGTGATTTATGATGCTTCGAGACCTGGGGGGAGCCACGTCCTACGGTGACCTGTTCTTTAGAGAAAGGACAGCTCTAGACTCAAGGATGCCACCTACAGGATGGTGTTAACATCGACAACTGTATCTACAGACTATAAATGGGCTGTGCTGTTTTCCAGGGATGGGCACTGTATGGGCTATGTCTGTGTGTATGTATGGTTAGTATATAAGGCTGTACATAGGCACTTCCTTCCCTACCCCTGACCTGTATGTTCCCGTTGTTTCTATCCTTAAGTTAGATAGTTAACCTTTTATCTTTGATTCCCTGTACCATTAATAAATCCCCTTTTAAAGATCCAGTAGCTATTTTGTTAATGTATAATTAATTGGCACCCCAAAGCTTGGCAGATTCTACACTCATATATAAACGACAGTCCTGACAATGTATTTCAGCAAAGCTTTGAGCGCTGACAGCGGGAGAACAGGGGGCAGTAGAAACAAAATTGTGATCTGGACTCCCTAAAGGCTATGTACACCTTTGGGGGCAATTTTTTTTATTATTGCATTGTACTTATTTTGAGCTGATCTTTTTTTCAATTGGTCTTTATTAACAATATGGAATCCTTTTTTGGGTGTACATAGCTGAGATGCTCTACTAGCTGCCTGTGGATTTTCTTAGTTTTCCGTCAGACCAGGAGCAGATGGACTCCTTATCTCTGCTCTCAGACATAAACACGTATTATTACTCAGTTCTTATCTTACTGATAAAAATGTGGTGTAAATAAGTGTTTATGACTTCTTAGTAGTTTAGAGATAAGGATTATTAGATGACCAACACAAAGTGAAAGTACCAATCACACAGTTAGAAAAACAGTTAACCCTTTGTGACAGAATGGCTCAATATTTTTAATAAAGGCCAACTGAAAATATGATTTTAGGCCTCTTTCACACTTGCGTTCTGAGGATCCGGCGGGCACTTCCGTCCCAGAACGCAAGTCGCCTGAAAGCATTAGAAGACTGATCAGGATCCTGATCAGTCTTCGAAATGCTTTGAGGTTACTATGGCAGCCAGGACGCTATTAAAGTCCTGGTTGCCATAGTAGTAGTGGGGAGTGGTATACTTACAGTCCGTGCGGCTCCCAGAGCGCTCCAGAATGACGTCAGAGGGCCCCATGCGCATGGATCACGTGATCCATGCGATCTTGTGATCCAAGCGCGTGGGGTGCCCTGACGTCACTCTGGAGCGCCCCGGGAGCCGCATGGGCGGTAAGTATACTGCTCCCCCGCTCCCCACTACACTTTACCATGGCAACCAGGACTTTAGCGTCCTGGCTGCCATGGTAACCATTCAGAAAAAGCTAAATGTCGGATCCGGCGATGCGCCGAAACAACGTTTAGCTTAAGGCCGGATCCAGATTAATGCCTTTCAATGGGCATTAATTCCGGATCCGGCCTTGCGGCAAGTGTTCAGGACTTTTGGCCGGAGCAAAAAGGGCAGCATGCTGCGGTATTTTCTCCGGCCAAACAACGTTCCGGTCCTGAATTGAAGACATCCTGATGCATCCTGAACGGATTTCTCTCCATTCAGAATGCATTGGGATAATCCTGATAAGGATTTTTCCGGCATAGAGCCCCGACGACGGAACTCTATGCCGGAAAACAAATATGCAAGTGTGAAAGAGCCCTTAGCCAAAAATGAGTAAAAGGCAATCATAAAAAAAATTGCCTCCAAAAGGTGTACACAGCCTTTAAGTGCAGAACTGCTCATGTATTACTGCAGATAATAGACCAAGTTTGTGGTGACAGATTTCTTTTAAACGGATATTCTGTATACACACATATATACATGTAAATATGCACAAAATATCTATGTGTACACACACATTACTAACTATAAAGAACCTGCATCAACTCACTTCTAATTCACAACTAATGTAGCTTCCAAAGGACAGAAGTAAAAATAGCAATGGCAACATTCAGCGACTATTTCTAGAACCCATTTGTAGCTTCAGCTCCCGTGTATGGAACATGAGCTCTGTCTTTGTATCCTAAAATAAAATCTTAAAATCAATCGTCTGGTAAGGAAGATTTATTTCTAGTCTATGACTTTCATTCACACGATTGTCAGCAGACTGGTAAAGGACCTTCAGAAAAAGTGTGGTAAAACGAGCCCAACCTGCCATGGAATTAGCAGTTTGGTTTTTCAATCACTGCATGAAAGACAAATCTGTGCATCTTTCTTCATCTTGTCGAGTCTCCACTGTCTGATTCTGCAGGTCTATGCAGGGATACTCTCTCTGTATCTGATGCTCGAGCATACTAATCACTGCAAGACCAGGGTCACCAAAGGTCTATCACATCATGAGATCCAGAACCCTCTAGAGAATCCTTGCTGCAAGTGATCAGAATTAAAATAAGGGGATCCGAGAGTAAATGGCATTTACAAATATATTCACAGTTCCTCGGAAATTCAATATTAGAGAGAATTATTAACCTTTTGAGAAATTCTATTTCATTACGAACCTCCATCCATCTCTGGAAAGGTAACTAAAAGCACCATCCACAACGGCTGCAAAGAACTGTCCGCCTGTGATGAAGAGGGTGTTAATTGTGACCAATCTTCCTCTCAAATGCGGTGGTGCAGCTTCTGCAATGTACACTGGGACTGTCATAGATGCAATACCTAGAAGAACAAAAACGGAAATTTAGGATTTAATCAAACTATCTCAAAATAACATTAGCAAGAAAAAAAAAATTTAAGAAATCTCCAACCTTCTTAAAAGGATATTCCCATCTCAGAATGCCCTTTACCTTGGATATGGCAGTCAGAGGTGGTCAGGACTATGGAAACAGCCTAGCTGCGCTACATTTTCTGCACATCCCACACGAGTGACCCCTCCTGACATCTCTGTTTTAGCAACTTCTCACATTCTCCATAAAATAACAATTCTGGAGCATCTTGTCATATAACTATGTTGTGTCATTCTTTTTTTTATTCCTACTAGAATTTTATGAATCAATTACCAGCAGTCTAAAATGAAGGTCCAACTGGGTTTTACCAGTTGGGGGTTGTGTCCCTGTACATTCTGACACTATCCAATCAGTGCTGCCAGTGTCAGCCTGTGCAGGGACATACGTCTAACTGGTAACGCATAGACTGCTGGCAATTCATTGATAAACGTCTAGTAAGAATAATAAAGCAACGGCACGACTTCAACTTGGTTGCATTGTCTTTTAGGAGACAAAAGATGTCTGACATACAACCATATGATTAGATGATGAGGTGCTCTACTGTCCCCACATTTTACACTGCAGCCCTGCTTCTTCAGATTGGCTGCCGAGTGATACCACAGGCTCACCACCAACTCAGCAGCAAATATGTCATAGCCTTCTGCAGGCCATCTGCTCCATCAGTCACGGTCAGTGTTCGTAATGTGACAATTACGGATACATCTATCAGTGTTGTTTGTCACTTTTCTGACATGTACTTTCCAAGGCATCAATGTATTTTAATAACTGCCCCTAGGAGAATGAACAATGTGAAGCTCATGAAGGTCATGGTATTAATGCAGAACTTGCTATCAGGAGGATATTGAGCACACAAGAGATATGGCTCAGTAGTTTGTCGCCGAAATGGTTTCTTACTGACATCTACAAAGGAACATAATCTTGGTATTCCGTCATTGCCATAACCTATGCCATGTGAAGGGTGTTTATCAGCAGTCACATTGTGTAATAAAATGCACATTATATAGCTTCAGTGTCACCCTTCATATCAAACACCTCACTATTTTTGTACCTACAATACCGGTCTACCCATTTATCTGAGGATCAGCAACAGCCGCCACGTCTAATGCACTACCTGGGGAGCCTTCAATAATGCAGACAATTTAGCAAGCTGACCGCTTGTGCGTCCACTGCTACTCATTGTGAATTTACTTGTCACCAATATTAATAGAAAATGAACATTTTGAAAATGGGTTTTTCTATAGAACCACAATTTTTAATTGCCATTAAGTGACTGTTTTTACACACCGCAATTTGCTGATCTTACCAACATTTGAAGAACTTCTGAAGCTCTAAGGCTATGTTCATATGTTAAATATTTAAATGACATGCACGGATTTGCGGAAAAATCCACGTCATATAAACTAATACGCAAATTTCCCATTGAACACAGTAGAAAGTGCATTCTGTGCAGATTCCGGCTGTGTAAAAAAATAAAAAAACATTAAGTAGACACCAAACAGTCCTAAGGATAACATCAGAATTTATCAATTTGAACAACTAAAATAAAAAAGTGGAAAGGTACACATAGTGCTCATGCACACGACTGATCAGCCTGGGAAACACGGCTCGTGTTCGGACACAGCTCCCATGATCAAAACTGACTATCGTAGTAATTATAGTCAGTCTCTATCTGTCATTGGGGCTATTGCACTGTACTCACGTTATGATAAAGTCAGTCTATCTGATCACAGGGCTAGTGCAGTGTACTCATTAGTGTTGATCGCCAATATTCTAAATCGAAAATTTTTATTGTGAATATCGGCACTTTGAGAATTAGTGAAGATCTAGAATATAGTGCTATATCTTCGCAATCGCGAATATTCTAGATTTTTCTTCATCAGTACCCTTACTGCTTCTTGCTTGTGGGCCAATGAGAAGGCTGCAATGTCTTTGTCTGAGCTTAGCAACATTCCTGGCAACCAATAGGAAAGTTGCCTACCCCTTTACTATATAAGAAAGTCCCCAGCAGCCATTTTATGGAGTTTTTTGCAGTCCTGAGAGAGACAGCAGTGTCATTGCTGTGTTCTGTGCTTTGCTGAGTCATCTGGATCCTTTTTCAATTACATTAGATAGTTAGCTCATATATATAATACACATGGTTAGTGTAGGTTAGATAGTGATATAGTGTAGCTGATATGTTCCAGTGCAGGGTGTTAGGTAGTGTGATAGGAATTACTGTGCTAGGGATTAGTGTCTAGCAGCTTGAAAAATGTAGCAAAAGTGAGCCATGCCTGTATTGAGCGCACAATACGCGCATATTACATTGCCGATTTTCGCAATCAATAAAATGATGACTGGGGATCATATATTTTAGAAATTTTAGAATTTATGGATAATATTAGATAAAAAAATTCGCTAAATATCATGAAAACGAATATTGACTATGCTGCTCATCACTAGTACTCACACTACTCGCACTACTCCCGTGATCAGATATAGACTATCACAAATTACTAATATACAGTCAGTTTGTGTCAGGGGAGCTGCGGCCAACACATGGTCTGTGTTTCCATGGCCAATCACACTCATTTGCATGAACCCTCTTCATTTTGTGGTCCACAAATCGTGGATCCCGGCAGTGTGCATGCTGCCATTTTCTTGTTTACTTCAATAGAAATGTCATATCCTTGTCCACAAAAACAGAAAGGATAGGACATGTTCCATCTTTATTGTGGGGCCACAGAATGGAAAGCACACAGTGAACTGTCCGCATGTTTTGTGGACCCACTGAAATTTATCGGAGTGGATTAGATGTGGACGAAACATATGGTCGTGTGCATGAGCCCAAAGACTGTGAGCCTTAAAGGGAACCTGTCATCAACTTTATGTTGCCCATATGGCAGCATAAAGAAGACACAGGTGAGTTAATTTCAGCGGTCTGTCATTTAAAAGTAAGTGGCTGCCGAGAACCTACATCACAATCATTGCAGACTGGGCCTGGAAAAGAGTCCCGGCCACCTGAGAAGAGTCCTGGTTATTCATAAATTCCGGCTCTCCTGCCCACCTGCTGATGACTAGGAGAGAACTGCCAATCATCAGCAGACGGGCGGGAGAGCAGGAGATTATGAATAACCATGACTCTTCTCAGGTAGATGTGACTCTTTT
>CM065590.1:201429416-201475650 GCA_033119425.1 Bufotes viridis | reverse complement strand
TGACTGAAGGCTATAAATAACTGAATTTAGGTGAACATGCTGCACTTAAAGGGGTTATCCAACCCCTAAAATGCCTCCCCATAGGTTGTAGTTACCTGGCCCTCTGACACTCGAGTTGTTTCTGATGACCGCTCGGCCGCCGCTGCGTCTCCCGGTTTCACGGAGGAAAACATCCGGCATCACCAGCGATGCTAGGGAGGCTTATCCCCGTTGCGGCCTGCTATTGGCTGCCCCCCCGGATGTTTTCATCCCGACGACGGAGAGATGCAGCGACGGCCATGCGGGTGTGAGAAGCGACACAGGTGACGGGGAGCGGGGTAAGTATAACCTGTGAGAGGAGCCGGGCATATGTGGAGGTATTTTATGGGTTGGATAACCCCTTTAAATATAGCATGTTCACCTAGATTCAGTTAATTACAGTCTTCAGTCTAGCAGATTCTCCACTCGCAGAGTTCCCTAGAGCCTAATTTATACATTTTGGGATTGATTACACTGGGGGGGGGGGGGGGGGGGATAACACACTTAGGGTTACCCTATGCCAAACTGGTTAGTTGGCTCATGGGTACACAATCGCTGATCCATTATGTCATCATTGCAGGACGGCAACGTGGACTAAATGTCAGTAATACCTTACTTTACACTTCTTCCATAAAACCGATTTCCTGTACCAGTGAGAAATCATCTGTATTCAATCGCTACCTAATATCTAAGTGGTGCCTTCTTAGATATGAACATGCTACAAGTCCCGCTGGTACCATTTGTAGCATGGTAGGTTTGGGGGTCCAGTTAAGGGGTTTGTCCAATTTGGTTGAACCTTGTAATTTACAGATAATGACAGGTCAGTTCTAGAGAGGTAATGTAACGCGCCAACCACAGGTTACCATCTGATGGACGAAACCTTTGAATTTGGTAATTTTTTTCACTTTAATCTGAGAAGAATATTGCCTTGTTGCTACCAAACTAGATGCAGTGCCCCTGTGCCAGAGCGGTCTATTCTGTACCATTGTTACTCATAATAAATGCCAGTAGCTGATTCCTGAAGGGAGAGGGCTATTTGTATTTATTGCCACAATGTGCTTTCACAAAAAAAAGCAGATCCATGCCTGAAGCGCACTATGGAGCAGATCACCTTCCACTCCACTGGGAGCCACGGGCAGAGGAAGGACGCTCATTACTACTACTGGGTGCACCATGAAACCAGAGACCTGACCACCTGGCAGCACATGCTCGGTATCACAGCTGAGCCCCATGTAAACCTCACGCCTCTTTCACACGTCTGTGTCCGTGATGATATCCGTGGCAAGTTGGTCAGTGCTTCATCTGTGAAGAATCCATGTTGTGTCCGTTTTTTTTTCTCTCTGAGTGTCGTTTGAATTTCATGGACTTTGTTAGGGTGCATTCACACGAGGCTAGAAAAAAGGCTACAAAAAACACAAGACGCCCGTGTTGCATCAGTTTTTTTTGTGAACCCATTGTAAGAATGCCTATTCTTGGACAAAAACAGGCTATGTTCTATCTTTTTTGCTCTATTAGGGTGAATAGGATCTCACACTCTCCCTGATGCCCTGTGCATAGTGCACACAGCAGCAGGGAGCTGACCATGGGAGCCAGGGCTTCAGTAGCGTCCTGGTTGCCATGGTAACTGATCAGAGCCCCAGGATTACACTGCTGGGGCTCCGATCGCAGCTGCCACTGCACCACCAATGAAGAGGGGACCCTGTGGGCACTGCCACTAATGATTGTAATACTGGGGGGGTGCTCTGTGCCAACAATGATTTTAATACTGGGGGGAGGGCACACTGTACCACCAATGATAACTAACGTTTTACATTACAAATGCAGGCGGCGGCAGAAACAGATTGCCGGAACCCTGCCTCTGACAGGGCTCTGTGATCTGCGGCAATTAACTCCTCAGGTGCTGCACCTGAGGGGTTAACTGCAGCTTATCACAGCGCCCTGTCAGAGGCAGGGTGCCGGCAATCTGTTTCTGCCGCCGTCTGCATTTGTAATGTAAGACGTTAGTAACCATTGGTGGCACAGTGCACCCGCCCCCCTCCTCCACCCCTCTGCACTCTCATTGGTGGCCTCAGCCCCTCCTGCGCTGCTAAGCCATAGTACAGCCCCACTCCGCCACTGGAAGTCACGAGGGGTAAGGGATTCTGATGAAGAAGCTGCATAAACCTGACCGCCCGCTCCCGGCCGCATAGCAACAAATCGGCCAATTATTCGATAACGTCAACAACGAATCCCGTTATCGTAGGGCTCGACAAATCCCAGGCGCCAGGTCTCCATGGCGACCAGGAATTTGGTCCTGGCGCCTGGGTATTTGCCAGCCCGTTCTCTCAGGTGTCAGGGCGCAGGGCCGGCGCGTCCTACATGCGGACTAGGAGCGCCGGCCCCCCTCATGCTGCAGCCGCCCGAGCGCTCTGTATGGAGCCTCAGGCGGCTGCAGCACTGCCTGGGCTGGCGCGTCCATGGGGGCGCACCGCCAGGGCCGGACTGGGGATAAAAACCAGCCCTGGAAAAAGTTGCATACCAGCCCCAAACACACACGCCACGAGCGTGTGTATGTATGTATATATATATATATATATATAATTATATACACACACACAGGTCGGGCCTTACCCTAGCGTTGCCGTGACTTGGCCTCTGCGCAGTGGCAACTCTAGGAACAATATATGGGAGGCACATAAGATACCACAGTCAAAATTGGGGGGCACTAATAATTTTCCCCACTTAAATTCATACAACTGAAAAAAACGAAATAAGTATATATAAATTCAAAATACGAGAGTATTACGGTATGCAGGGATACATTTATAATAAAATAATTTACTTACAAAAGAACCTATTCCATCTTCTGCTGTGCTGTCCTCTGCTTGCTTCCACGGATCTTCCCCTCTTTTCAATCTGTCCTCAGTGCGCAGGGCAGGCACACTGCTATGGGGATCTGTGGATGACACACTGTTATGGGGGATCTGTGGATGACACACTGTTATGGGGGATCTGTGGATGATACACTGCTATGGGGATCTGTGGATGACACACTGTTATGGGGGATCTGTGGATGACACACTGTTATGGGGATCTGTGGATGATACACTGCTATGGGGATCTGTGGATGACACACTTTTATGGGGGATCTGTGGATGACACACTGTTATGGGGGATCTGTGGATGACACACTGTTATGGGGGATCTGTGGATGATACACTGCTATGGGGATCTGTGGATGACACACTTTTATGGGGGATCTGTGGATGACACACTGTTGTGGGGATCTGTGGATGACACACTTTTATGGGGATCTGTGGATGACACACTGTTATGGGGATCTGTGGATGACACTGTTATGGGGATCTGTGGATGACACACTGTTATGGGGATCTGTGGATGACACACTTATGGGGGATCTGTGGATGACACACTTATGGGGGATCTGTGGATGACACTGTTATGGCGGAATCTATGGATGACACTGTTATGGGGAATCTGTGGATGACATACTGTTATGGGGTACTTTTACACCTGCGGCATGGCTATCCGACCTATCCGGGCTGTTCACCCTCCTGATCCGCCATGCCGCAGTACCCGTGCACTGCCGTGCTGCTGCTCTGTCCCCATTGACTATAATAGGGCAGGGGCGGAGCTATGGTGCAGCATGGCAGAGATCGCCGGACTAAAAGTCGGACATGCAGTACTTTTAGTCCGGCGATCTCTGCCGTGCTGCGCCATAGCTCCGTCACCTGCCCCTATTATAGTCAATGGGGACAGAGCAGCAGCACGGCAGTGCACGGGTACTTGCGGCATGGCGGATCAGGAGGGTGAACAGCCCGATAGGTCGGATAGCCATGCCGCAGGTGTGAAAGTACCCCCATAACAGTATGTCATCCACAGATCCCCATAACAGTGACATCCACAGCGCCCCATAACAGTGACATCCACAGCGCCCCATAACAGTGACATCCACAGATTCCCCATAACAGTGTCATCCACAGATTCCCCATAACAGTGTCATCCACAGATTCCGCCATAACAGTGTCATCCACAGATCCCCCCATAACAGTGACATCCACAGTGCCCCATAACAGTGTGCCAGTAGCCGTCCCCTTTAGTGCCAGTAGCCCCTTTATGTGCCAGTAGCCCCTTTAGTACCAGTAGCCGTCCCTTTATGTGCCAGTAGCCGCCCTTTATGTGCCAGTAGCCGCCCCTTTAGTGCCAGTAGCCGTCCCCTTTAGTGCCAGTAGCCCCCTTTATGTGCCAGTAGCCCCTTTATGTGCCAGTAGCCGTCCCTTTATGTGCCAGTAGCCGTCCCTTTATGTGCCAGTAGCCGTCCCCTTTATGTGCCAGTAGCCGTCCCTTTATGTGCCAGTAGTCAGTCCCTTTATGTGCCAGTAGCCGTCCCTTTAGTGCCAGTAGCCCCCTTTATGTGCCAGTAGCCGTCCCTTTATGTGCCAGTAGCCGTCCCTTTATGTGCCAGTAGCCGTCCCCTTTATGTGCCAGTAGCGTCCCTTTATGTGCCAGTAGCCGTCCCCTTTAGTGCCAGTAGCCCCTTTAGTGCCAGTAGCCCCTTTAGTGCCAGTAGCCCCTTTATGTGCCAGTAGCCGTCCCTTTATGTGCCAGTAGCGTCCCCTTTATGTGCCAGTAGCTCCCTTTAGTGCCAGTAGCCCCTTTATGTGCCAGTAGCCGTCCCTTTATGTGCCAGTAGCCGTCCCTTTATGTGCCAGTAGCCGTCCCCTTTAGTGCCAGTAGCCGTCCCTTTAGTGCCAGTAGCCCCTTTAGTGCCAGTAGCCCCTTTAGTGCCAGTAGCCCCTTTAGTGCCAGTAGCCCCTTTATGTGCCAGTAGCCTCCTTTATGTGCCAGTATCCGTCCCTTTATGTGCCAGTAGCCGTCTCCTTTAGTGCCAGTAGCCCCCTTTAGTGCCAGTAGCCCCTTTATGTGCCAGTAGCCCCCTTTATGTGCCAGTAGCCGTCCCCTTTATGTGCCAGTAGCCGTCCCTTTATGTGCCAGTAGCCCCTTTAGTGCCAGTAGCCCCTTTATGTGCCAGTAGCCCCCTTTAGTGCCAGTAGCCCCCTTTATGTGCCAGTAGCCCCTTTGTGTGCCAGTAGCCCCTTTGTGTGCCAGTAGCCCCTTTAGTGCCAGTAGCCCCCTTTATGTGCCAGTAGCCCCCTTTATGTACCAGTAGCCGTCCCTTTATGTGCCAGTAGCCGCCCTTTATGTGCCAGTAGCCGCCCCTTTAGTGCCAGTAGCCCCTTTATGTGCCAGTAGCCCCCTTTATGTGCCAGTAGCCGTCCCTTTATGTGCCAGTAGCCGTCCCTTTATGTGCCAGTAGCCGTCCCTTTAGTGCCAGTAGCCCCCTTTATGTGCCAGTAGCCGTCCCTTTATGTGCCAGTAGCCGTCCCTTTATGTGCCAGTAGCCGTCCCTTTATGTGCCAGTAGCCGTCCCCTTTATGTGCCAGTAGCCGTCCCTTTATGTGCCAGTAGCCGTCCCTTTAGTGCCAGTAGCCCCTTTAGTGCCAGTAGCCCCCTTTAGTGCCAGTAGCCCCCTTTATGTGCCAGTAGCCGTCCCTTTATGTGCCAGTAGCCGTCCCTTTATGTGCCAGTAGCCCCTTTAGTGCCAGTAGCCAGTCCCTTTATGTGCCAGTAGCCGTCCCTTTATGTGCCAGTAGCCGTCCCCTTTAGTGCCAGTAGCCGTCCCCTTTAGTGCCAGTAGCCCCCTTTAGTGCCAGTAGCCCCCTTTAGTGCCAGTAGCCCCTTTATGTGCCAGTAGCCCCTTTATGTGCCAGTAGCCCCCTTTATGTGCCAGTATCCGTCCCTTTATGTGCCAGTAGCCGTCCCTTTATGTGCCAGTAGCCGTCCCCTTTATGTGCCAGTAGCCGTCCCTTTATGTGCCAGTAGCCGTCCCTTTATGTGCCAGTAGCCGTCCCTTTATGTGCCAGTAGCCGTCCCTTTAGTGCCAGTAGCCGTCCCCTTTAGTGCCAGTAGCCCCCTTTAGTGCCAGTAGCCCCCTTTAGTGCCAGTAGCCGTCCCCTTTATGTGCCAGTAGCCGTCCCTTTATGTGCCAGTAGCCGTCCCTTTATGTGCCAGTAGCCCCCTTTAGTGCCAGTAGCCCCTTTATGTGCCAGTAGCCGTCCCTTTATGTGCCAGTAGCCGTCCCCTTTATGTGCCAGTAGCCGTCCCCTTTATGTGCCAGTAGCGTCCCCTTTATGTGCCAGTAGCCGTCCCCTTTATGTGCCAGTAGCCGTCCCCTTTATGTGCCAGTAGCCCCCTTTAGTGCCAGTAGCCCCCTTTATGTGCCAGTAGCCGTCCCCTTTATGTGCCAGTAGCCGTCCCCTTTATGTGCCAGTAGCCGTCCCCTTTAGTGCCAGTAGCCGTCCCCTTTAGTGCCAGTAGCCCCCTGTAGTGCCAGTAGCCCCCTTTATGTGCCAGTAGCCCCCTTTATGTGCCAGTATCCGTCCCCTTTAGTGCCAGTAGCCGTCCCCTTTAGTGCCAGAAGCCCCCTTTATGTGCCAGTAGCCCCCTTTATGTGCCAGTAGCCCCCTTTATGTGCCAGTAGCCGTCCTTTATGTGCCAGTAGCCGTCCCTTTATGTGCCAGTAGCCGTCCCTTTATGTGCCAGTAGCCCCCTTTATGTGCCAGTAGCCCCTTTATGTGCCAGTAGCCCCCTTTATGTGCCAGTAGCCCCTTTGTGTGCCAGTAGCCCCTTTATGTGCCAGTAGCCCCTTTATGTGCCAGTAGCCCCTTTAGTGCCAGTAGCCCCTTTAGTGCCAGTAGCGCCCTTTATGTGCCAGTAGCCCCCGTTTGGTGCCAGTAGCCCCCTTTAAGTGGCAGTAGCCCCTTTAGTGGCAGTAGCCCCTTTAAGTGGCAGTAGCCCCTTTATCTGGCAGTAGCCCCTTTATCTGCCAGTAGCCCCTTTATCTGCCAGTAGCCCCTTTAGTGCTGCCAGTAGCCCCTTTAGTGCTGCCAGTAGCCCCTTTAGTGCTGCCAGTAGCCCCTTTAGTGCTGCCAGTAGCCCCTTTAGTGCTGCCAGTAGCCCCAAGAAAAAAAAAAAAAGAACACTTATACTTACCTCCAGCGATGCGATGCAGGCCTCTTCCGGCCTGTGTCTCGAGCTGTACGGCTCTGGCGGCGCGATGATGTCATCACGCCGCCGGAGCCGGCCTCTGATAGGCTGCCAGCCTAGTGCTGGCAGCCTATCAGAGGAACAGGGAGAGGTCACGCCTCTCCCTCCTCTGCTGCTGCTCCGCACGGAGATGAGCGCAATGCAAGCGCTCATCTCCGTCGCCACTGGAGCCCAGTGTGCCTGCGGCCACCGGCCGGCCGTGCGGCAGTCAGGGCTACCGGCCTACCGGGAATTTTCCCGGTATCCCGGTAGGCCAGTCCGGCCCTGCGCATCGCATGAAGAGAGGGACTGACAATAGGGAAACGCTCAGCGCTCCCTCCTGTCACTCCCTCATTGTAGCGTGGCCGAGCCCTGTATGGTCCGCGGTACAGGAGCATCTGTCTCCTGTACCCGGCCGGACTGACAAGAAGTGCGCACACAGTGTGCACTTTCTGTCAGTCCACCCGGGTACAGGAAACTAAAGCTCCTGTACCCGTGGGACCATACAAAGCTCGGCCACGCTACATTACAGGCGGGGAAGGGAGGGGAGATAATGACAAGGAGGGGAAAGATAATGACAAGGGGGGGAAAGACAATGACAAGGGGGGAAAGATAATGACAAGGGAGGGAGAGAATGACAAGGGGGGGGGAGTGAATGACAAGGGGAGTGAATGACAAGGGGAAAGATAATGACAAGGGGGAAAGATAATGACAAGGGGGAAAGATAATGACAAGGGGGAAAGATAATGACAAGGGGGAAAGACAATGACAAGGGAGGGAGAGAATGACAAGGGAGGGAGAGAATGACAAGGGGGAGTGAATGACAAGGGGAGAAAGTGAATGACAAGGGGAGAAAGTGAATGACAAGAGGAGGAAGAGAGAATGACAAGGGGAGAAAGTGAATGACAAGGGGGAGAACGTGAATGACAAGGGGGAGAACGTGAATGACAAGGGGGAGAACGTGAATGACAAGGGGGAGTGAATGACAGAGGGGAAGTGAATGACAGAGGGGAAGTGAATGACAGAGGGGGAAGTGAATGACAAGGGGAGAAAGTGAATGACAAGGGGGAAAGATAATGACAAGGGGGAGTGAATGACAAGAGGGGAAAGAGATTGACAAGACGAGGGGAAAGAGAATGATATGGGGGGAGAGAATGACAAGGGGGAAAGTTAATGACAAGGGGAGAAAGTGAATGACAGGGGGGGGGGGGAGAAAGTGAATGACAAGGGGGGGGAGTGAATGACAGAGGGGTGGGGGAGAAAGTGAATGACAAGGGGGGGGGGGAGAAAGTGAATGACAAGGGGGGAAAGATAAGGACAAGGGGGGGGGGAGAAAGTGAATGACAAGAGGGGGAAATATAATGACGAGGGGGGGAAAGTGAATGACAAGAGGGGGAAAGAGATTGACAAGACGAGGGGGAAAGAGAATGACATGGGGGTGGGGGGGAGAGAATGACAAAGGGGGAAAGTTAATGACAAGGGGGGAAAGTGAATGACAAGAGGGGGAAAGAGCTGGGCGTTGTAGTGATGCGGGGACTGAGCGCCAGCTGGGGGTTGTAGTGCTCAGTAAAATGTCATGGTGCCCGCTGTGTTTGTGCCCTCCGGACCCCTCTGCCCTCTCCTCCGGACCCCTCTGCCCTCCCCTCCGGACCCCTCTGCCCTCCCCTCCGGACCCCTCTGCCCTCCCCTCCGGACCCCTCTGCCCTCCCCTCCGGACCCTGTAATCCTTGTAAGGGTTTCCACATGTCATGGCGGCCGCAAGTGGCGATCACTTAGACGCTGGCAGCATCTGACGTGTCATATAACCTATTGAAGAGGGGAAGCATTATGGGGGGCCATATATACTCGCACATTATGGGGGGCACTATGGAGAACAGGGGAAGGAACACTATGGGGCCCTATGTACTGGCATGCATTATTGGGGGGCTCTATGGAGAAGTGGGGGGGAGCACTATGGGGGCATCTATTGGGAGCTTTATGACGCGGCTCGGCCTGGCTCCTAACTTTTTTAGCTGGCTCCTAGATTCCAAGGAAATTTGTCAAGCCCTGCGTTATCGAATATTATCGATAACTTTGATTAATCGTTGCAGCCCTAACCAACACTAACACCTACAAAGGGGACTCCAAGTCCTCGTTGAGTAACTGCAACTGGCGTCACAACTACTCAGCGCCGATGCAAGGAGTTATGCCGCCCTAGGCAAAGAAAAGTTTGCCCCCCCCCCATGTGACATCACAATGCCCCACCCATATGATCTGCCATATTAACTAACGCCAGTGCTGCACACAGTGCGTGTTTACATTAAAAAGCCTGCAGGGACAGGCTATAGACACCAGGACCACTATATTAAGCTGCAGTTGTTCTGGGGACTATAGTGTCCCTTTAATGTGAGGTAAATTAGAGACTAGTGCCACGAATATCATACTAGATTGCCTACTTACACCCAGATGAGGATGATGATAGGCTCTGGCTGCAGTCTGTTTCCACTGGTCATAAAAATCAGTGTTCTGGGAGAACGGGAAGCAGCTCCATTTTTTAGGGGGCCCTTTTAACAGCTCAAGATCTGGGCCCCAGGGCCTGACGGTAAGTATGCCCATAAGGCCCACCCATAAATCCACCTACATGTTCCACCCATGAGTTTGTTCACAGTGGGTGAAGTGTGTAGGGGATGTGTTATGTGTTGCTGTAGAGAATCTAATGTGTGAGCTTATGGAATGTAGTGTAAAGGGATACCAGTTTGTGTAGGTGATGCAGTGTGTGTAGTGGATGCAGCGTGGTTTTGTGTAAGGGATAGAAAGCAGTGTGTGTTTGTGTAAAAGGTATGTATTGTGTGTTTCTGTGTATGTAAGGGGTGCATTGAGTGTGTCTAAGGGGTGCATTGTGTGTAAGGGATGCAGTGTGTGTGTATGTAAGGGGTGCATTGTGTTTTTCTGTGTATGTGTGCAAGGGGTGCATTGTGTGCGTGTGTAAGAGATGCATTGTATGTGTGTAATGGATGTCAATCTCTCCCCACTCCCCCCCTTGTCACTCTCTTTCTCTCGCCCCCCCCATCACTCTCTCCCTCCCTTGGCACTCTCTTCCCCCCTTGTCATTCTCTTTCTCCCCCCTTGTCACCCCCACTCCTGTTACTGTAGCGTGTCCGAGCTCTGTATGGCCCGTGGGTACAGGAGACAGATGCTCCCTGTACCCGCGGACCATACAGGGCTCGGCCACACTACAATGAGGGAGTGACAGGAGGGAGCGCTGAGCGCTTCCCTTCTGTCAGCTCCTCTCCTCTTGCTGCACCCAGGCGGTGCGCCCTCATGGATGTGCCAGCCCGGGCAGTGCTGCAGCCGCCTGAGGCTCTATGTAGAGCGCTTGGGCGGTTGGAGCATGAGGGGGGGGCGCTCTTGGTGGCGCCCCTTCCTAAGAGGTGCTCTACGCGGCTGCCTAGGCCGCCTATAGGACGCGCCGGCCCTGCGACTACTTGCTCTAGCAGAGGGATATAGAATCATAAATACCTCTTAAGGGGCAAGGGATCCCCAGGCGTTGGCATTAGGCCGCTGCAAGATCCTCTGCTGGCTCTCAATACCGGAATTAACAATGCAATGTTTGAAAGTAGCCCAAGGGTCCATTCACACGTCCGTTGTGCATTGCGGATCCCCCATAGAACTGCCTATTCTTGTCCGCAGCTGCAGACAAGAATAGGACATGTTGTGTTTTTTTCCGGAGCCACAGACTGGAAGTTTGGGGGCGCGCTCCGGAAATGCGGATGCATAGAGCACACTGTGTGCTGTCCGCATCCATTCCTGCCCCATAGAGAATGAATGGGCCCACCCCCGTTCCTCAGAATTGCGGAATGGGTGCGGACACATTCTACGGACGTCTGAATGGACCCTAAGGCTGAAAATTCATTTCCAGAGCATTTTGTAGCTACGATCTGTGAAAACCAGGGATAGCAAGCAGTCATGGCACCCCCTTTACTTCCTAGTGGTAGCGTCTGCCCCATTCCTTACGATGGGGCACTAGCACTGACACCAGTTCTCCATTCCTCCCCTCTACAAGCGCAGTGGTCCATGCCAGTGACGCAGCCGACACCACAGGGATCGCTTAGAAAAGCGCGGCTGGCCAAAGAGCACCTATGAAACCTCCGTGTGACGTCAGCAATCAGCTGCTGCGGGTCATGTGACAGGGAGCCCCGCCCCTCCAGTTTGACAGCGTTGCTCCTCAGTGTGGTCGCTCAGAGCCGCTGGTCCGCCCCTCGCTCGCTGGCTGCGGGTCTGAGATTTCTGCCTCAAGGGACAAGCAGGGAAACATGAACAAAGTCTCCGGAAAGTAACGTGCTGGGAGCCGGCGCTGAGGACCACAGCTACCGCTGGCAGGGAGGGATCCGGGGCGGAGGCTCCACACATATGTCCTGGGCACCTATCCCGTGTGCAGCCTGACTAGAGCGGCCTCGGCAGCTGGGACCCCGGCAGCTGGCCATAGCGCACCGGTCCGCCCGCCACACTACCTATGTCCCGCAAGGCAAGCGATAATGTGGAGTACACCCTGCGGAGCCTGAGCAACCTGATGGGGGAGAAGAAGCGGAGGAAGCATGACGAGGGAGCCGGGGAGCGGAGCCTGATAGCCGCCGACTCCTACACCAGCATCAATAGCCAGGCCGGCGCCACTGCTGCCCCGAGCTCCGGAGAGGAGCTGGAGCGGGCGGCCCGCAGGCAGTTCCAGCAGGATGTCACCCCGGCATTCGTGTACGTGGTGTCCGTCTTCTCTGCCCTGGGAGGCTTCCTCTTCGGCTATGACACCGGGGTGGTGTCCGGGGCCATGCTGCTGCTCAAGAAGGACTTGAACCTGTCGGCGCTGTGGCAGGAGCTGCTGGTGTCCAGTACGGTGGGGGCGGCGGCGCTGTCCGCGCTGGCAGGCGGGGTGCTGAATGGAGTGCTGGGGCGCAGACCGTGCATCCTCCTGGCCAGCCTCTTCTTCACCGCCGGGGCCGTGGTACTGGCCGCCGCCCGGGATAAGGAGACGCTGCTCGGCGGGCGTGTTGTCGTGGGACTGGGGATCGGTAAGTGCTTCTTAACCAGTGCAACAGGTAGCCGGGTACCATAGGCTGGAGGGATGATAGGAGGACATAGAGGGAGGGAGGGTGTTACATCTGCTACAAGTATAGAGGTGATGGAGACCGTCCTGATTACAGCCTTATACACAGTCTGGAGGAATGATAGGAGGACATAGGTAGGTACTGTTACCTCTTCTACAGGGATAGGGGTGATGGAGACTGTCCTGATTACAGCCTTATACACAGTCTGGAGGAATGATAGGATGACATAGGTAGGTACTGTTACCTCTTCTACAGGGATAGAGGTGATGGAGACCGTCCTGAATACAGCCTTATACACAGTCTGGAGGAATGATAGGAGGACATAGGTAGGTACTGTTACCTCTTCTACAGGGATAGGGGTGATGGAGACCGTCCTGAATACAGCCTTATACACAGTCTGGAGGAATGATAGGAGGACATAGGTAGGTACTGTTACCTCTTCTACAGGGATAGGGGTGATGGAGACCGTCCTGAATACAGCCTTATACACAGTCTGGAGGAATGATAGGAGGACATAGGTAGGTACTGTTACCTCTTCTACAGGGATAGAGGTGATGGAGACCGTCCTGATTACAGCCTTATACACAGTCTGGAGGAATGATAGGAGGACATAAGTGGGTGCTGTTACCTCTTCTACAGGGATAAAGGTGATGGAGACCGTCCTGATTACAGCCCCATACACAGTCTGGAGGAATGATAGGAGGACATAAGTGGGTACTGTTACCTCTTCTACAGGGATAGAGGTGATGGAGACCGTCCTGATTACAGCCTTATACACAGTCTGGAGGAATGATAGGAGGACATAGGTAGGTACTGTTACCTCTTCTACAGGGATAGGGGTGATGGAGACTGTCCTGATTACAGCCTCATACACAGTCTGGAGGAATGATAGGAGGACATAGGTAGGTGCTGTTACCTCTTCTACAGGGATAGAGGTGATGGAGACTGTCCTGATTACAGCCTCATACACAGTCTGGAGGAATGATAGGAGGACATAAGTGGGTACTGATAGCTCTCCTACAGGGATAGAGGTGATGGAGACCGTCCTGATTACAGCCTTATACACAGTCTGGAGGAATGATAGGAGGACATAAGTGGGTACTGTTACCTCTTCTACAGGGATAGAGGTGATGGAGACCGTCCTGATTACAGCCTTATACACAGTCTCAGCGCTCCAGATGGCGACCAAAATGGTCGCAAATGCGACCAGGAATTTGCAAATGGCGACAAGACTTTTAAGTCTTATCGCCATTTGCGACTTGTCCCACCTCCGCGCGGCAGCTTCAGGGAGAAAAAAAAACTCTCTTCAGCAGACGCGCCACGCTCGGCACGTCTGCTGAGCCCAGCCCCCGACATCCAGCCTGCTCTGCCAGCCTGTAGTGGCTCGTCCTGGGCCCCGCCCTCACAGAGCCCGGAAGAGAGCGCTTGGGAGCACTGACAGAGACCTGCAGAAGGACGGCCGGGTACCTGGGCCAGTGCCTCCCTCCAGCTCCTGACATGCTAGTCCAGTGACAGTGTGGCTCCTCCTGCCCCTGCAGAAAGACGGCCGGCCGGGTGCCTGGGTGAGTGCCTCCCCTCCAGCTCCGCACATGTGAGTCCTGTGAGTGTGGCTCCTCTGCCCGCCCCATTGCCTCCTGCAGTCCTCCGGCTCCTGACATGAGTTCTGTGACACTCAGTATGGCTCCTGCTGCCCTCCTTTCCCCCTTATTCAGACTAGTAAGGTTTTTTCCCAGTTGTTTAAAGTTTAACCTTCAGCTCTTCATTTAGCCAGTGAGTCTCAGCCAGCACCATAATGTCCATTTACTTATAATTAGGACATGCTGTAAGATTTAGCATTGAGAAGTCATACTTGTCTATGCTAATCCTTAGTAGGTGGTGTCAGTATTACTGTCACTCAGCTGCTGTCACCACCAGTTATCACAAGAAAGTGTTCTGCCTCTGCCTGTATTGATGCCCACAAACAGCACTTCCGCAATAGCACCTGCAGCAGCTCGCTGGCACTCTGTGATCGCGGATGCGAACCCATTCACTTGAATGGGTCCGCAATCACGAAATGCAGAATGGAAGCACAAATTAGAACGCCATATAAGCACAGTCATAGTCAGCTCTCATTAACACATCAGTGTTTGGTCAGTGATTTCTATCAGTGATTGTGAGCCAAAACCAGGATTGGATCCTCCACAGACATAAAGTATAAGGAAAGATCTGCACCAGTTCTGTGTTTAAAGCCGCACCTGGTTTTGCTCAAAATCACTGATGGAAATCACTGACGAACATTGATGCCTCATTCACACAGTCAGTCTTCGGTCAGTGATTTCCATCAGTCATTTTTAGCCAAAACCAGGTGCAGCTTTAAACACAGATCAAGAGCAGATCTTTCCCTTATACTTTATGTCTGTGTAGCATACACGCCTGGCTTTGGCTCACAATCACTGATGGAAATCACTGACCAAACACGGACGTGTGAATGAGGCTATTTTTTTTTATATCATAATTAGGTATGTATTTAAATTTGGCGACTAAAATTTTTATTTGGCTCCTAAATTTTTCAGTTTAGGAGCCAATGGCTCCTAGGGATTTTTTTTTGTCTGGAGCCCTGAGTCCGGAGGAATGATAGGAGGACATAAGTGGGTACTGTTACCTCTTCTACAGGGATAGAGGTGATTGAGACTGTCCAGATTACAGCCTTATACACAGTCTGGAGGAATGATAGGAGGACATAGGTAGGTACTGTTACCTCTTCTACAGGGATAGAGGTGATTGAGACCGTCCAGATTACAGCCTCATACACAGTCTGGAGGAATGATAGGAGGACATAGGTAGGTACTGTTACCTCTTCTACAGGGATAGAGGAGATGGAGACCGTCCTGATTACAGCCTTATACACAGTCTGGAGGAATGATAGAAGGACATAAGTGGGTACTGTTACCTCTTCTACAGGGATAGAGGAGATGGAGACCGTCCTGATTACAGCCTTATACACAGTCTGGAGGAATGATAGGAGGACATAAGTGGGTACTGTTACCTCTTCTACAGGGATAGAGGTGATGGAGACCTCCTGAATACAGCCTTATACACAGTCTGGTGGAATGATAGAGAGGATATAAGAGGTGTGTTACATCTGCTACAAATATAGAGGTGATGGAGACCGTCCTGATTACAGCCTCATACACAGTCTGGAGGAATGATAGGAGGACATAAGTGGGTACTGTTACCTCTTCTTCAGGGATAGAGGTGATGGAGACCGTCCTGATTACAGCCTCATACACAGTCTGGAGGAATGATAGGAGGACATAAGTGGGTACTGTTACCTCTTCTACAGGGATAGAGGAGATGGAGACCGTCCTGATTAAAGCCTTATACACAGTCTGGAGGAATGATAGGAGGACATAGGTAGGTACTGTTACCTCTTCTTCAGGGATAGAGGTGATGGAGACTGTCCTGATTACAGCCTTACACACAGTCTGGAGGAATGATAGGAGGACATAAGTGGGTACTGTTACCTCTTCTTCAGGGATAGAGGTGATGGAGACTGTCCTGATTACAGCCTTACACACAGTCTGGAGGAATGATAGTAGGACATAGGTAGGTACTGGTACCTCTTCTACAGGGATAGAGGTGATGGAGACAGTCCAGATTGCAGCCCCATACACAGTCTGGAGGAATGATAGGAGGACATAGGTAGGTGCTGTTACCTCTTCTGCAGGGATAGGGGTGATGGAGATCGTCCTGATTACAGCCTCATACACAGTCTGGAGGAATGATAGGAGGACATAGGTAGGTACTGTTACCTCTTCTACAGGGATAGAGGTGATGGAGACCGTCCTGATTACAGCCTTACACACAGTCTGGAGGAATGATAGGAGGACATAAGTGGGTACTGTTACCTCTTCTACAGGGATAGAGGAGATGGAGACCGTCCTGATTACAGCCTTATACACAGTCTGGAGGAATGATAGGAGGACATAAGTGGGTACTGTTACCTCTTCTACAGGGATAGAGGTGATGGAGACCTCCTGAATACAGCCTTATACACAGTCTGGAGGAATGATAGGAGGATATAAGGGGGGGTGTTACATCTGCTACAAATATAGAGGTGATGGAGACCGTCCTGATTACAGCCTCATACACAGTCTGGAGGAATGATAGGAGGACATAAGTGGGTACTGTTACCTCTTCTACAGGGATAGAGGTGATGGAGACCGTCCTGATTACAGCCCCATACACAGTCTGGAGGAATGATAGGAGGACATAGGTAGGTACTGTTACCTCTTCTTCAGGGATAGAGGTGATGGAGACCGTCCTGATTACAGCCTTACACACAGTCTGAAGGAATGATAGGAGGACATAGGTAGGTACTGTTACCTCTTCTACAGGGATAGAGGTGATTGAGACCGTCCAGATTACAGCCTTATACACAGTCTGGAGGAATGATAGGAGGACATAAGTGGGTGCTGTTACCTCTTCTACAGGGATAGAGGGGATGGAGACCGTCCTGATTACAGCCTTATACACAGTCTGGAGGAATGATAGGAGGACATAAGTGGGTACTGTTACCTCTTCTACAGGGATAGAGGTGATGGAGACCGTCCTGATTACAGCCCCATACACAGTCTGGAGGAATGATAGGAGGACATAGGTAGGTGCTGTTACCTCTTCTACAGGGATAGAGGTGATGGAGACCGTCCTGATTACAGCCTTATACACAGTCTGGAGGAATGATAGGAGGATATAAGGGGGTACTGTTAACTCTTCTACAGGGATAGAGGTGATGGAGACCGTCCAGATTACAGCCTTACACACAGTCTGGAGGACTGATAGGAGGACATAAGTGGGTACTGTTACCTTTTCTTCAGGGATAGAGGTGATAGAGACCGTCCTGATTACAGCCTTACACACAGTCTGGAGGGATGATAGGAGGACATAGAGGTGGGGGCTGTTACCTCTTCTACAGGGATAGAGGTGATGGAGACCGTCCTGATTACAACCTCATACACAGTCTGGAGGAATGATAGGAGGACATAGGTAGGTACTGTTACCTCTTCTACAGGGATAGAGGTGATGGAGACTGTCCTGATTACAGCCTTACACACAGTCTGGAGGAATGATAGGAGGACATAAGTGGGTACTGTTACCTCTTCTACAGGGATAGAGGTGTTGGAGACCGTCCTGATTACAGCCCCATACACAGTCTGGAGGAATGATAGGAGGACATAGGTAGGTGCTGTTACCTCTTCTACAGGGATAGAGGTGATGGAGACCGTCCTGATTACAGCCTCATACACAGTCTGGAGGAATGATAGAAGGACATAAGTGTGTACTGTTACCTCTTCTTCAGGGATAGAGGTGATAGAGACCGTCCTGATTACAGCCTTACACACAGTCTGGAGGGATGATAGGAGGACATAGAGGGTGGGGGGGGTGTTACATCTTCTACAGGGATAGAGGTGATGGAGACCGTCCTGATTACAACCTCATACACAGTCTGGAGGAATGATAGGAGGACATAGGTAGGTACTGTTACCTCTTCTACAGGGATAGAGGTGATGGAGACTGTCCTGATTACAGCCTTACACACAGTCTGGAGGAATGATAGGAGGACATAAGTGGGTACTGTTACCTCTTCTACAGGGATAGAGGTGTTGGAGACCGTCCTGATTACAGCCCCATACACAGTCTGGAGGAATGATAGGAGGACATAGGTAGGTGCTGTTACCTCTTCTACAGGGATAGAGGTGATGGAGACCGTCCTGATTACAGCCTCATACACAGTCTGGAGGAATGATAGAAGGACATAAGTGGGTACTGTTACCTCTTCTTCAGGGATAGAGGTGATGGAGACCGTCCTGATTACAGCCTCATACACAGTCTGGAGGAATGATAGGAGGACATAAGTGGGTACTGTTACCTCTTCTTCAGGGATAGAGGTGATGGAGACCGTCCAGATTACAGCCTTATACACAGTCTGGAGTAATGATAGGAGGACCTAAGTGGGTGCTGTTACCTCTTCTACAGGGATAGAGGGGATGGAGACCGTCCTGATTGCAGCCTTATACACAGACTCTGGAGGAATGATGGGAGGACATAAGTGGGTACTGTTACCTCTTCTACAGGGATAGAGGTGATGGAGACCGTCCTGAATACAGCCTTATACACAGTCTGGAGGAATGATAGGAGGATATAAGGGGGGGTGTTACATTTGCTACAAATATAGAGGTGATGGAGACCATCCTGATTACAGCCTCACACACAGTCTGGAGGGATGATAGGAGGATATAAGGGGGTACTGTTACCTCTTCTACAAGGATAGAGGTGATGGAGACTGTCCTGAATACAGCCTTATACACAGTCTGGAGGAATGATAGAAGGATATAAGGGGGGGTGTTACATCTGCTACAAATATAGAGGTGATGGAGACCGTCCTGATTACAGCCTCATACACAGTCTGGAGGGATGATAGGAGGACATAAGTGGGTACTGTTACCTCTTCTACAGGGATAGAGGTGATGGAGACCGTCCTGATTACAGCCCCATACACAGTCTGGAGGGATGATAGGAGGATATAAGGGGGTACTGTTAACTATTCTACAGGGATAGAGGTGATGGAGACCGTCCAGATTACAGCCTTACACACAGTCTGGAGGAATGATAGGAGGACATAGGTAGGTACTGTTACCTCTTCTACAGGTATAGAGGTGATTGAGACCGTCCTGATTACAGCCTTACACACAGTCTGGAGGAATGATAGGAGGACATAGAGGGGTACTGTTACCTCTTCTACATTGATAGAGGTGATGGAGACTTCTGATTACAGCCCCATACACAGTCTGGAGGAATGATAGGAGGACATAAGTGGGTGCTGTTACCTCTTCTACATTGATAGAGGTGATGGAGACTGTTCTGATTACAGCCTCATACACAGTCTGGAGGAATGATAGGAGGACATAAGTGGGTGCTGTTACCTCTTCTACAGGTATAAAGGCGATGGACACAGTCCTGATTACAGCCTCATACACAGTCTGGAGGAATGATAGGAGGACATAAGTGGGTGCTGTTACCTCTTCTACAGGGATAGAGGTGATGGAGACCGTCCTAATTACAGCCTTAGGCTACATTCACACGACCGTATAAATGGTTCCGCATCCGTTCCGCAATTTTGCGGACCGGGTGCGGACCCATTCATTTCAGTGGGGCCGCAAAAGATGCGGACAGCACACAGTGTGCTGTCCGCATCCGTAGATCCGATCCACGGCCCCGCAAAAAAGATAGAGTATGTCCTATAGTTGTCCGCGATCGCGGACAAGTATAGGCATTTCTATCATGGGGCCGGCTACATTCACACGGCCGGTATCTGTGTTTTGCGGGTCCGCAATTTGCGGACCGCAAAACCCATACGGTCGTGTGAATGTAGCCTTATACACAGTCTGGAGGAATGATAGGAGGATATAAGGGGGTGCTGTTACCTCTTCTACAGGGATAGAGGTGATGGAGACCGTCCTGATTACAGCCTTTTACTCAGGATAGATGAACGATAGGAGGACACAAGCGGTGCTGTTTCCTCTGCTACAGGTATAAAGGCGATGGACACAGTCCTGATTACAGCCTCATACACAGTCTGGAGGAATGATAGGAGGACATAAGTGGGTACTGTTACCTGTTCTACAGGTATAAAGGCGATGGACACAGTCCTGATTACAGCCTCATAAACAGGCTGGAGGAATGATAGGAGGACATAAGTGGGTACTGTTACATCTTCTACAGGGATAGAGGTGATGGAGACCGTCCTGATTACAGCCTCATACACAGTCTGGAGGAATGATAGGAGGACATAAGTGGGTACTGTTACTCGTTAGGGATAGAGGTGATGGAGACCGTCCTGATTACAGCCCCATACACAGTCTGGAGGAATGATAGAGGACATAAGCAGGTGCTGGCATTCTCTACAGGGATAGAGGCGATGGAGACTGTTCTGATTGCTAGCCTCATACACAGTCTGGAGGAATGATAGGAGGACATAAGTGGGTACTGTTACCTCTTCTACAGGGATAGAGGTGATGGAGACCGTCCTGATTACAGCCCCATACACAGTCTGGAGGAATGATAGGAGGACATAAGCAGGTGCTGGTATCTCTTCTACAGGGATAGAGGTGATGGAGACTGTTCTGATTACAGCCTCATACACAGTCTGGAGGAATGATAGGAGGACATAAGTGGGTACTGTTACATCTTCTACAGGGATAGAGGTGATGGAGACCGTCCTGATTACAGCCTCATACACAGTCTGGAGGAATGATAGGAGGACATAAGTGGGTACTGTTACTTCTTCTACAGGGATAGAGGGGATGGAGACCGTCCTGATTACAGCCTCATACACAGTCTGGAGGAATGATAGGAGGACATAAGTGGGTGCTGTTACATCTTCTACAGGGATAGAGGGGATGGAGACTGTCCTGATTACAGCCTTATACACAGTCTGGAGGAATGATAGGAGGACATAAGCAGGTGCTGGTATCTCTGCTACAGGGATAGAGGTGATGGAGATGGTCAAGGTTACAGCCTTATACACAAGTTGGAAGAATGATAGATTACAGCCTTATATGCAGACTGAAGGAATGATAGGAGGACATAAGTGGTGCTGTTACCATTACAATGATATAGACAGTCCAGATAAGAAATTCATACACTGGATGGAGGAATGACAGGAGGGTATAAGGCAGGGCAATTACCACTACTATAAAGATGGAGGTGATGGAGATGGTCCACACAGGAACATCATACAGTGCCTGTAAGAAGAACAGGGTTATATAAGGGGGTGCTGTTACCACTACTGTCCAAAGGGAGGTGATGAAGACAGTACAGTGGCTGGAGGAATGACTGGAGGATAATAGATGTATTGATACCACTACTATAGGAATGGAAGTGATGGAGATGGTGCAGATAACAGCCTCATACACTGGCTTTGTGATTGATAGGATGACATGAGGGGTGCTGTTATCGCTATTACAGCGGTAGACATGAAGGCGGTAGTGGACATAGGAGGTGTGTACAGTGGCAGGAGGAATGATAGCAGAGTGTGAAGGGTGCTATTACCATTACTACAATGATAGATGTGAGGGAGACAGTCCAGATAAAAGCCTCATACAGTGACTGGAAGGATGACAGGAGGATATGAGAGGTGTCTTTACTGCCACTACAGAACTGAAGGATGGAGACAGTCCACATAAGTGCTTTGTACAGTGGCTGGAGGAGGGGTGCTGTTACCACTGCATTGGGGATGGAGATGATGGAGACAGTCCAGATAAGACTCATACAGTGGCTGGAGGAATGACAGGAAGATATGATGGACCTCGTTACCACTACTACAGGAATGGAGGTGGAGACAGTCCAGATAAGTACTGTACACCATACAGTGGCTGGAGGAGGGGTGCTGCACTACTACAGGGATGGAAATGATAATGACAGTCCAAATAAGTGCCTCAAGCAATGGCTGGAGGAATGATTGGAGGATATGAGGCCATATTGTTATCACTACTGTCAGGAAGAGGTGATTGAGACAGTCCAGACAAATGCATCAAGCAGTCCTGGAGGAATGATAGGTGGACATTGTGTGATACAGATATTAATGGGATTGTCCAACTGTGTGCATTTTCTAAAAATGATTTAGATCATTATAAAATAATAAGGAAGGTATACTTACTGATCCCCCCCCCCCCCCCCTACTGCTCCAGTTCTGTCAAGCAATAATGTGTCCACTTGGGCATGTCACCTTTGCAGCCGATTATTAGCTGTAGAAGTGATGGTTAAAGGGTTTTTCCAGGTACCCGATATTAATGACCTGTCCCCCAAATAGGTCATTAATATCCGATCTGTGGGGGCCTGACACCCTGCACCCCCATCTTTAGAAGTAGCACTGTGAATAGAGCAGGAAGCACAGTTGTCTTCTAGTAGTCGTGGCCCTGCTGGGTTACTTCTGCTCAGCTCCCTTTCACTTTAATGGCACAGGGACTACACTTTGGACAGAGCTGTGCTTCCTGCTCTGTTCAAAGTGCAACATGCAGGTCACAGAGCCATTGAAGTCAATGGGTCTCCACTGCGATGCGGGGTGCGCACAGCCAGTGTCTATTTTTGCGGATCTATGATTTGTGGTCTGCAAAACGGACAGAGCCATGTGAGTACACCCTTGGTCAGTATATCCTAAGATACAGGTGCACGTCGCCATAACTGAAAAAACGGGTGCATGCAGCAGTTTTTGTCCCGCCAAATCTCAACATATTTGCTGGGTAGCGGCCGGATCTCCATCAGGCCCATTAAAGTCAATGGGGATGTCAGGCATTCTAGTAACATCCGGCAATGCCGGATCCAGAGAACAGCCTGCCGAAGAGCTGTGTCGGAAATGTGAAAGTAGCCCAAATTAATGCTTGACTTGCTATTGCTCAGCCAATCCCTGTCCACAGTAGTGACTCACCGCAGCCGGTGATTGGCAGAGAAGGCATTCAGAGCTTGTTCTTGTGTGATGTTATAGAAAAAGTTAAGTAAAAGTTCAGTTTTACTATAACAATTAAAATCTTCAAATAGTCATATTTTGTGCTGGCAGATCATGAAGGGTTAAAGGGAGTCTGTCACCAAAGTTGGACATAATAGACCGCTGACATAGCTTTGTAGCATCACTTTAGATGAATGAAACGGTACCTTTGTTGTCTTCTTCAGCGCTTCACCTGCTTCGAAAACGGACTTTTATTTATATGTAAATGAGGGCTCGCAAGTGCCCAGGGCGGAGTTAAGTTCTTTGGAGCCCAGGCTGCTCGGCCTCTTTAGTTCTTATCCCCGCCCCTGTCTCTGCCCGCCCTTCTATTGCCTTTCTTCCTCCTCCTCTGGTAGCGAACTCCTGCGCCTGCGCTCAGCTTTGCCTCGGCGGAGAATGTGCACTGCGATGCCCACTGTGGGAACTGCATCAATGTAGCTACTGCGCATGTCCACCAGCTTACAGCTGGGTTTGCAGCGTCAGCCGGGGAATGCGCAGTAGCTACATTGATGCCGTTCCCACAGTGGGCATCGCAGTGCACATGCCCCGCCGAGGCAAAGCTGGGCGCAGGAGTTCGCTACCAGAGGAGGAGGAAGAAAGGCAATAGAAGGGCGGGCAGCGACAGGGGCGGGGATAAGAACTAAAGAGGCCGAGCAGCCTGGGCTCCAAAGAACTTAATTCCGCCCTGGGCACTTGCGAGCCCTCATTTACATATAAATAAAAGTCCGTTTTTGAAGCAGGTGAAGCGCTGAAGAAGACAACAAAGGTACCGTTTCAGTCATCTAAAGTGATGCTACAAAGCTATGTCAGCGGTCTATTATGTCCAACTTTGGTGACAGACTCCCTTTAAGTGTCAGGTCTCAATACAGATAACATCAGCTGGCTGGGGTCAATAGTGCTATTGGTATGCTAGCCTACTTGTGCTTTCCCTATTAAGCCCTAGTCTAGCAAGGGGGAGCACCTTAAATTGGCTGTAGTCGGAGCACCCACCCTGAGAAGGGCAACCCCCAGCCAGCTGGAACCTTGGACCTATTTAGAAAAGCCTCATGGAGTATAAGCCCTAATTCCTCCAACGCATTTCGCCGAGTAAAACCGGCTCTTCAGGGAGCAGAGTGGCGGGCTGTCAAAGTATAGAGTGGCAGACTGCCAGATTCCCGTCGGAGGGGATCCGGCATCGCCTGGCAGTATCTGGCAATGCCGGATATGGTAACTGCAGCAGTCTCCTCCTTTCCTAGAACAGACTACCAGATTTATCTGTCGCAGACGTGAACCTACTCTAAGATGACAATATCCAGGTAAAACCGGAGATTGGTTTTGTACAGTATACTATAGACAATGTCCAGGTGACGCATGTTTAAAGCAACAGTACAGCTTTTGTAGAAGGATTTCATAGTTGCTAGGAGACAAGGTGACTTCCACCACCCCGCTTTCCTGTGCGGCTATGTTGTCAGCATGATCTAAGACTAGATCTAAGATGGGTCCTCTTCATTCGCGTCTTATGTATTACATATACAGTGCATATTGTTCTGTGTTTTTCCATAATCGCAGACTCCTCAAAAACCAGCTTCACATGTTCCGAATTTTTTTTAACCACCTAACGAAAAATGTCCAACATTTAAGGAGCTGCTGCTGTGTAGTCTGTGCAAAGCACTGGAAATGTATGGCACAAGCGTGGTGTCCGACAGAAGCTGTACCATCGGCATCCTCAGCAGGTGCCAGCCGTATTCTGTAATTACCTGGATGCTAGCCATTTAAAAAGGGTTTTCCGAGATGTTAATACTGATGAGCTATCCTCTGTATATACTGTATATAGTCTGCTCCTTCATACACTACTGTTCACCGGATAGATGCCCAGGGGTCACATGAATGATTTCATGTTTACTTCTATTTAGCTCTTATGGATGCCATTTCCAGGACTTAACTGGACCATACCATTTTTTTTGAGAGGCAACTGTATAGATAATAAAGGTCTGCAAGAAAAATTTAGATAGATGTATATTAGAAAATTGTTCAACATCCTATTCTGTAAAGATTCTGATATTGATGACATGTCCTCAGGATAGGTCATCAATATGAAATTGGAGGGGTCTGACACCTGGGACCCCACCAATCAGCTGTTTGAAGAGACCATAGACGTCATGATGTTCTTTTAGTGCAGGCATGCCCAACTTGCGGCCCTCCAGCTATTGCAAAACTGCAACTCCCATCATTCCCGGACAGCCTACAGAAGGGCATGGTGGGAGTTGTAGTTTTACAACAGCTGGAGGGCCACAGGTTGAGCATCCCTGTTGTAAATGGAGCTGAGCTGCATGGCCGCTATCCAATGGTCGGTGCTGTGACTGATGAGCAGTAAGGAGGCTGCAGCACTCACCAGGGGGAATCTAGATTGTGAGCTCCACTGGGGACAGCAGGGGTTTGGCAATGTCTGTAAAGCGCTGCGGAATATGTTGGCACCATATAAGTGAGTCAAGTAAATAACAACAAACCAGAGTTTATGGCTGTAGCATTAGGGAGGAAACTCAAGGATCACTCTGTGTTATCCTCATTTGCTAAGGAAGAAAATATTTCAAATACACCACTGAAAGCATGTTAGACGCCGGTCTCAATAACCGTTATACCTGGCAGTGGATCCGCCAGAGTTATGAAGAGGCACTGGGCTCTTCATAACTTCAGCCTATCCAGCGCCACTTCTAAATGTAAGCCAGCTTCCGAGCTGTCTTCCTTTTAGACCAGGCGTAGAATATGGTAAATGACCTGCAAGCCTGTCCCCTTCCCTCCTACGCAATGCACACTTTTTTAGACCTGTAGTAAGCTGGGAAAAGTCGCCGATTGCGGCGCACAGGAACTTTGCTCCGCAATCTGTTCCAGAAATATGCCTAATCTAGGTGTATTTGTTTAATAAATGACCCCCCCCCCATGTTTCATCTATTTTCCTAATTGTTAGACATGACTTATTAATCTTACGGTGACCCTAATATAACATCTGAGGCTAGTTTCACACTAGCACTTGTATGTCCGGCAGCCTGTACTGGTAGGGGATCTCTCTGCACTCCGGCACTGCTTGAAGCTACAGCATTGTTGAATCGGTCAGACTAAAACCGCTGTAGCCTCCGACAATGCTGTCCCTTGCCAGATATACAGATATAAGCACTAGTGTGAAACTAGTCTGAATCTACGTGTTGGTAATGTGTGTCAATTGAGTCATCAGTTATGTCTCATAAGGATCGGATGCATGTTTATTGCATAAAGTAATAATATCTCTGGACAAGTGCAATGATGTTTGTCTGGTGTAGAAGTTGAAAAGCCTGTTCACATTCTTGTTCTCTTGTACGCATTCGCCTGGTGTCTATAGCGGTGCATGCACCATCCATAGCTATTGGGACCGTTCTTGCGCGTGCAGTCGCCAGACGCAGTTCATTCACTTTCTCTTTTGCACCTAGTTCAGTATTTGATATATGGGGTGCATGCACTGGGGATTGATAACCAGGCGTGCACTATGCATATCTATTAACCTTTCTGACGTCAGGACAAATGCGCTATGCAGGTTAACACTATTGGTCTCTGATATTGTATGTTCTCTTTTGGGTACATGTACATATCTAGGCTATCCATGATGAAGCTGCACCAGTAGGTAACCATATGCATGAGGTATTGTGCTGCAGGTGCCGCAGGTCACGTCTTTTCAGTTTTCCAGATCATGTTCATATATCTCGTGTGCAGATTTTCTTGTAGAGTGCATGGTTTGGTGTATTGGCACACATGTAGCACCCCAACCCTATTTTAGTTCAGGATCCCGTCATGGACATTTATATGTCAGCATCATGCTGGAAGGTTCCGTGGAATATTTTTCGTTTTGGGAACATGCTGTTAATCTTCCCACTAAGTAGTTTAAAGATTTATCTTTATATCCAAACGTTTAGTTCCAATTAGATTGTGATGGAAATAAACCACCTTCCCATATACAGGTAAGGAGATTAGCGGGTAGACCTTCATTGACATGTTATGGGCACCATGTGATCACCCAGTGATCTGAAAACCAATGATAAAGCTTTTACAATGTGCAGATCGAGGAACCATACCAACGCTCTGATTCCTCAGTCGATTGCAGATCACCTGTATCAGCCGTATGGTTTGTGTTCTCTGTACAGGGTGCAGACATTTCACTTTGCTTCAAGACTGTTTACTTAGTAAGTTTATTCTTTGTGAACTTACTAGCTTTGTATCCTGTTGCATCCTGCTTCTTGTTCTTCCAGTTTCTGACATTATGCAATGTTATTGCAGACTTTCTAACCCTGGGTTCTCATGAGTCCCAGCTTCATTTTCAGACTGGTATCCATGGGGCAAATGTATGCCAAGAGTGACCTCATTGACAAGTGTACAGTTTTTATTGCTTTTAGAACATAGCTACGCTCTTTGTCCCACCCAAAAAAAACCCACAAAACTGCAGTACTTTTTACAAAAAAAAGTTTTTGAGGGTTCAAGTTCAACCCTCAAAAATTCTATTCTTTTGTTAATGAAAATTAATAATGCTTACATTTACCATATTCTGAAAGAATATCAAATATACAATAAGTTGTTAGTGTCCCAAAATGTGTAGATATATCAGTGATCAATTTACAGCTGGCTTTCCATTCAAAAGAAATTTGATAGAAGAGACCTTTTTTTTAGTCTGTGGAGACCTCGCGTTGTGTCCGATTTTTTTTCTTTTTTTTTTTTTTTTTTTTTTTTTGGGTCAAGACCTATCCACGATTCACGTTTGCTCAAATCCCCAGTTACAATTTTCGAATTTCCCTTCATCTGATAGAAATCCTGGTCCATATTGGTTTTATTTTATAACCCAAACTATCTCTTTGCTATCAGGGCTATTGAGTCGAGGAGTCGGAGTCAATTTTGGGTACCTGGAGTCGGAGTCGGCAATAAGGCCCTATTCACTCATCCGCAATGTAGTCCGCATGTATTCCGCAATTTTGCGGAATACATGCGGACCCATTGACTGTGAATGGGGCCGGGAACGATGCGGAGAGCACACACTGTGCTCTCCGCATCCGATTTTGCGGAGCGCGCCGCCGATCTTCCGGTCCGCGGCTCCGCAAAAAAATAGAGCATGTCCTATTCTTGTCCGCAATTGCGGACAAGAAGAGGCATTTTCTATGGAGTTCGGGCAATGTGCGGTCCGCAAAAATGTGGAATGCCCATTGCCGGTGTGTCCGTGTTTTGCGGATCCGCGGCTCCGTGGATCCGCAAAACACTTGCGGATGTGTGAATAAGGCCTAAATGAACCAACTCCGACTCCTACTAAATTTAAATTGGAATAAAAAAAAAAGAAGCAAGTTTGAATGTCCCAATTCACAAATAATTATAATTAATTACTTTTCTACTGTAAGAATAAAGACCAATGCATGCAGTGCGTCATGTTACCGCAAAACGAACACGTTAAGTGACCGTGAAGAAGCATGCTTTTCATAAGCTTCACTATATGGCACGCAACGCCCAGTTAAGGAGCGGCAATACTTATACTTTCCATTGTGTTGTGTTCCGCTGTTACAGGGAACGCAATGCCCATGGTTAACCTAGCCTCTCACTGATAACTGACTAAGTATATATGTTTTTTGCAGGACTAGAGACACTTGAATAAGTGAAGGGAATAAATAGTCAATAGTTCAAGACTGAAGCTGTAAACCATTTGAAAAACTGCTGTCATTCAGCTAAGGCTATAAAAACTTGTAAACTCAGATTGTTAGCTTAAACTTTAAACATGACTATGGGATTCTACTAGGGAAATGTATAAAATACATTCGCATATTAAATACAGAGGAGTCAGAAGTACCAAAAACTGAGGAGTCGGAGCATTTATCTACCGACTCCACAGCCCTGCTTGCTATATCTCCTGCTGTTTCCTTCAGCCAGTTCTAGGTCTGGTTCTCCTATACTAGCTGTACCTGGCATCAACATCCATATATTCATCTAGTGGATTTATTAAACTGTATATTGGATTTATTTCACAGGAGGCTATAGACAGAATGCCTCATTAGTACTGTACCTCCAGTAGGCTACACGAAGGCAAATATGGCTTTATAGTGTTTGTCTGTAATATTTGGGAACATTCTGAATGTTCTCTGTTTGCTTGTTCTTAAATTGTGCTAAGCTTTTCAGGTATAAGACTGTGGTGCTCAGACATCTTGGAGTTATTATTGGTGCAAATAATCCAAGGGTTCCCATGTTTTAGGACGGTGGTGGCGAACCTTTGGCATGGGTGCCAGAGGCGGCACTCAGAGCCCTCTCTGTGGGCACCCGCACCCTGGTGAACCAGTATGCCTTAGAGTCGTTTCGATACCAAAATTTTGATTCGGTTTCGATACTATCAAATATTATTGCGATACTCGATACCATTCGAAATAACTCCCAAAAAAAATTTAAAATTTAAAATTTCCGAATTGCGCGTTTTTTATTTTGACTTTTCTGTTACGACGTTCACCGCATAGTACACACAGCAGCAGGGAGCCCCCATGGCAGCCAAGGCTTCAGTAGCGTCCTGGCTGCCATGGTAACAGATTGCAATGTAGGGCTCCGATCGGTTACCATGGCAGCCATGACGCTACTGAAGCTCTGGCTGCCATGGGGAACTGCCACTGCCACCAATGGAGGGGACACTGTGGCCACTGCCACCAGTGATCTAAAACTTTTAATACTGGGGGGGGGGCGGATTTAGGGCGCACTGCCCACTTATTGAGTTTAATATGGGGGGGGGGTCGCACTGCCCACACAATAATTAGCCTTTAATGAAGATACAGGAGGCGGATACCACCGGCACCCGCCTCCTGTATCTGTATTAAAGGTTAATATTCATTGTGTGGGCAGGACGGGGGCAGAGCTGCAGGCTGCTTACGGAGGACAGCGGAGGAGGAGGCTGCTGCCGTTCGCCCGACGCAGCAGTTCTCTCCTCCCATGTCCCTCCTCCCGCACTAATCACCGGTGGCCATGTCATAGGAGGGAGGGATTCCCTACCTCCCTTCTTCTCCACTATCTACGACCTCAATGAGCACAGCGTTTGCCAAGCGCTGCACACGCCGTGTCCTCCCATAACAGGAGATACTAGACTGCGCAGTAGTGCGGTCTAGTATCAAAAAAACTAACATCCCGATACTGGCATAAAAGTATCGATTGGGTATCGAAAGTTCGATACCCGAAACAACCCTAGCACAGACAGTGCATTAAATGTAGGCAGGCTATTATAGCTAACTGAAAAAAGTACATGGAAGATATACTATATTGGACTGTAGTATTCAGGATAACTTGCCTTGTTGGCACTTTGTGATAAATAAGTGGGTTTTGAGTTGCAGTTTGGGCACTCGGTCTGTAAAAGGTTTCTCATCACTGCTTTAGGGTAGGGCTATATGGTGACACGTCGCGCTATATTTAATATAATGCATGTCTATGGTGTCGCTATGTCTCACAGGGCATACTGTGAAGTGACAGTCTCAGAAAATCCATACTAGCTGGATTTTGTCGCAAGTCATGCTTAAAATTCACCCCCTTGTCTTCAATATAATTTGAGTGCGACACCCCAGCCCCTAAAACTTGGCTGCATTTTCTTAGTAATATAAAAAAATTAAAATTGCGCGACTGCAAGTTGCAGATATTTTTTTTTTTTTTTCTGTAGTAAGTATCACTCCATTATGAAAAATCAGCAAACAAATCCTAAATCTATTTCTTCTTAGACTGATAATCCTCCTATTATCAGTGATGCGTAGAAACATAGGTGAATATGGTATTGATCTTAAAGGGGTTCTCCGGGAAAGATAAAAATGAAAATACTGAAAAAACATGTTCCTTTAAATAAACTCCTTTAGTCTAGGGAACAATCAGTCAAGTAGCTAAATTGGCGGCTCTTGGATTTATGATCATAAAATCCGTCCTTCACGTGACACTGCAGGACGGCCGGTGTGAGAAAGCAGCGCACAGAGTCCTATGTAAAGCCTGCTGGTCTCAGCACTGTGAGGCTGTATATTCTGTGCATATGACGGCTGAGATAACTGCTCCGCTGTGTCCCTGTGCTCCAGAAAGGAGTTTCCTCATCCCGTACTGGCAGGCTGAGGTGTTTTCTAAAGACTCTTTTCTCCAACAGCAGAGTGTCTGCTCCTCATTCCTACCCTTCAGTCTCCGAGTATGGGATAATATACAGCCTCACAGTGCTGAGACCAGCAGGCTTTACATGGGGCTCTGTGCTCTGCTTTCTCACACCGGCCGCTCTGCAGTGTCACATGAAGGACGGTTTTTTGTGATCATAAATCCAAGAGCCGCCATTTTAGCTACTTGATTGATTGTTCCCTAGACCAAAGGAGCCATTATAAATAAAGACATTTAAGAGTTTATTTATAAGAACATATTTTTTCAGTATTTTCATTTTTATCTTTTCCAGAGAACCCTTTCAATCTCTTGTAAATTCAGATATGGAAAATTTTAATTCAAGCGTAAACCTTGGATATTATCAATAGATTCAAAGAGATATTTCAAAGCGGTCTAGGGAGGTGGGGCTGGGGTACCATCTTGCCCTATGATGGAGATGTACTAAGCGAAATACACCACAGTACTAGCCTAATTTGGACTAACTGGCCTACATACTCTGCACCATGTTTAACAAGGGTATATGGTATATGATGTGTGAACGTGTGTCAAATTTTTGGTGCAGACTCAGCTAACCAATGGGTTGTGTAAATTTAGACAAATTTTATTACCAAGCACGAGGCTCTTGAGACTGACTGCAGGCTGATTTCAAATGTCCGGCAATGCTTCCCCTTGCCACAGTGTTTTCTGTAGGCATCTGGGACGCTTTTTGCAGGAATACCTATACACCAGGACCAGGCTACTCTCCTAATCACATTCAACGGTGCTGGTTACTTTTAAGTGCAAATAACTTGGCATGTTAGAAAATATAACACCGAGGAACGATGAGAAGGCACTTCTCATAAGTAAAGGTCACTGAATAGAGATGAGAGGGTTTCATTCAATCAGTTAAAGTAAAGCACTATCCTAAGCACAAATGCTCAAGATAAATCCGATACTGCCACTCACAGAGGAACTAGTATACATCTCAAATAAAAGGACATTACAAAGCTGTGCCAAGTTCCTCTCTGTGCTGAATAGAGCTGCCCCTTTGCTTCTAAATTAAAATGTTGACTGTAATTCAATTAATTTAGATTCTAATCCAAGTTGTCCCTTAATTGAACCAACCTTGTAATTAACCTCAAAAACCTGTTTCATCAAGGGGTCTAATGAAGAATACTAGAATGAGATATACAGTTTGTGCCGGTTGATGTGCTGTCTGAAATAGTGGCCATCTTAGTATGCCAGCCGACATACATGGTATTCCTCATTCCACATTTACCAATGCATTACTGACATAAAGATAACCAAGCAACTGAAATCAACTGGTGGACAGACCTGACGACAAGTTGGTTACCAAGCAAACCCTTGACACTGCCAGTAGGTAAATGTAGGGGGTCATCATGATTCCTAACGTACAGCAAGGCTAAGAAGTTATTGCTACCTCACAGTGGAAGTCAATATATACCTACTATGAGGTTGACCATGAGCACCGTATTCTCGATACCATCATACTTGAAGAGAAAAAGACATCTGCGCATGCTGTGTTTTACGTTGAGGTTGAGCAGAAGCAATGAGACGGTTATATTGTATGCATATCCCTATATGGAGAATTCTGTGTCTGTTTCAGAATGTTCGAATGAAGCGAATTTCCTTCATTTATATTTTATAGGGAAATCTTCATGTAATTCCACGTATGATACGGCATGCTTTTTTTTCTACTTTCACATTTTTACTAGTGTTTTTTTTTTTTTTTTTTTTTCGTTTAAAAATGCTTACATAGCAGAAACCTTGTTTTCGATGATGGTGATAAATGAGATAAAATGGTACAAAACTCAACATAAATGGAACGATATACCAACATACATATACAGGAATGTGATCCATAAAGTCAAGAGAATGAGAAGCTACATCTTCAACTGCTCTCTAATTTAACTGAACTCTATATGGTTTGAGGGGGTTGTCGCACAAAGAAATCTCTGTGGATAGGTGAGAAGTGTCTTATTGTTGGGACCCTCTACTGATCACTTAAGTTGGGCCCCATTGTTCAAACAAATATCTGTCACCAAAGCGGAGGTTGTTCCTCCATAGTGAGGCGGAATGGGAGAGGTGATCATGCGTGCACCCTGCGTTTCATTTGTTGTCCGTGGGGCTTGTAACGGGGCAGTAAGGAGATGCAAGAAACTTGGGATCTCTATTTTAGTGGTCAGTGTGGGACCTCAGGGATCATACATTTATCACCTATCCTTTTAAGTATAGGACTCTGGAGAGTCAATTTTGGTGCTGTAGGTTCCAACAGTAGCTAATTCAAGTTATTCATTTGTAAGAGTTTTTTTTTCTTTCTTTTTTTCTTTTCCTCTTGGAAACGCAGCAGCTGTATCCCGATGGGAGCAGATTCCTCCTTTACGCTGTTCTAGTTTTCATTGAAGACTACAACAGTTACAGATAAAAACACCTTTCTTCGAAGTGCCAATTATGATCTTAGGTTTTCACAAATAACCCATTATACAATTTACATTCTTCAGATATTCTCTTTAGCAAATAGCTACAAAATATTATGGGAAATAGTAAGAGACCATCGTAAAAAAAAAAGTCTTTTAACTGTCCCAGTCAATGTGTTTATAGATTTTACCTCTTCCTCGTGTTAATAATGTGACTGTGATGTCAATGCAGACTTATTCCTTCATCTGACAACTCAGCCAAAATGACCGCCTGCATCCTAGGTTTTCTAGATACCATTCATTGCTTCAAAGATGTTCACTGACCATGAATTTTTCATGTTTTGGACAGTTTTTTTTATTTTGCAAAATGTATGAACCTATTCTTACCTTGTACCAAAAATATCTTTAACCACTTGATGTTAATAGAAAATACAGTTTTGCTCTCAGGCTCTGCTATGGCAGAAGCTCGTTTTTCCAATAATCCTAGACTCCTCACTGATCAATCTACTAGTCTGTTCATTGATTTCACTTCTTACCATATGTGCTGCATGTTAATTGCTTTGTGCTAGGTGTTGCAGATACATTTCCAATATCCAGCATTAGGCAAGTTACCATAAGGAGCCTAGGGTAGTGATGAACTATGTTATTCCATCCCCATGTGGAGCATGGTACACATATATCATACCGTCATCTTTGTTCCTATAACTAGGTATCTTTTTGTGTGTGAAGTGAAAATTGTATGATGACTTTAGGGGAATTGCTGAAAACTGAAATCCTCAGCATCGAAAACCTAATACCACACTGGCACATGATATATCTTGCTATGATCAGTCACAAAAACCATATGGAAGTTCCTTGAACCACATGGAGGTCTTTCATTGTAAAGTGACTGACATCATATGATTCTTATACCCTAATTCTGTCTGTGCATGATCACATTCGTATGAAAAAATGTTCAGTACAGTCTTTTAATGTGTTGGATATCCCTGGCATGTATTGAAATGACTTTTGATATCTGACCTGCTGGAGTCTTTATTAGCTGCAAGGAATACCGATGTTTTATGAGACCGTACAAGTCTCTTTATCAGGATATACATCATGCGTGTTCTATTACCCTGATGAAGAGATTGGTACAGTATTGTAAAGTCTGTATTACAAAGCCCATTTCTGCAGGCGGTTGTCGGGAGGGATCCGTTCCTTCCCGGCAATCGCCTGCTCGTTAGCGGAAGAGACCGCTGCTATTACATGCAGCGATCTCCTCCACAGCATAGAAGGAGCCATTGTTATGCCACCGCTTGTTCCCATGCTGCCTAGTTGTTTGCCAGCAGCAGATCGTCATTAGACACCACGATCTGCCGCCGGCAAATGATCATTTTTAAACATGCTGAAAGATCCCGATTGCCATATGACCGAGCCTCGGCAGCAGTATTAGACTGCTGGATGATCGCTAACGAGCGTTCCTAGGCCCAACAATCGCCTGGTGTAATACAGGCTTAACACATTGGTAAAACTTGCACCTTGTAACATTTTTGGAACTTGATGTTGGACCTTCAATTATGACCTTCAATTATGCAGTTTTTCCTGAATAATTTCACTTTTTATTACACTTTTTCATCTATAGTCCCAAACTATATTGTACAAGTCCTCTCTGTCCCAAAGTAACGGAAAACGTTGGGTAAAGTTCTGTAGTTTCAGTTTTCATTCTTGGCACGGAAAAAAATTGTAAATTAAATTGAACAATAAAACATCAATGCTCCTAACAGGTTAGTTTTTTCCTTTGTCATAGTATACAAGAATGATACCTCTTAAGGTACGTCTGCATGATGTGACCTAAAAAATCTGTTGCACATTTTGCAGATTTCACCCAATGCAGATCCACAGAAAGAAACGACATACTGTGAATTACAATCCACACCTCGTGTCCATTTCTGTGGATATTTCTGTGCACCATGTGGATAAGGCTACATGCACACGACCGACTACATGCAAATTGCGGATACACAAAACACGGATGGCGTCCGTGTGCGTTCTGCAATTTACGGAACGGCACGGACAGACATTAATATAACTGCCTATTCTTGTCCGCAAAACAGACAAGAATAGGACAGGTTATGTTTTTTTGGCGAACCACAGAACGGAGCATTGGCTCCATTGAAGTGAATGGGTCCGCATCCAAGCCGCAAAAACTGCGGCTCGGATGCGGACCAAAACAACGGTCGTGTGCATGAGGCCTTAGAGTTGTTAAAATCCCATCCACTACGCTGCTACTGTAGTACACTTTTCAGGCTTTCCACCTGCAAATCCAAGTGGGAAATCCACAGCATACTGACTATGTGCGAGTATATCCTTATTGTATATTAAGAAGAATTACAGTATTTAGTTTAATAAGGTCCTCTTCCCTTAGGCAGATTTGACCTGCATTGAACCAACGTCATATGTTCAGAACTAACTTTAAAAAGCATTGGTCAGCAGGATCAACATTATTAAAGCAGACTGAATGTATGGTGGGATTGATACTGCTGAGTAAAACAGTACTTCAATTATGCAGTTTTTCCTGAATAATTTCACTTTTTATTAATATGTAAATTTGGTTTGGGTACCTTCTGCTCACAGTACCGCAGCTCCTTCTCTCTGCACTTATAGCCCCCCCCTCCTCTTAATTGAGAGGCATTTCAGACCTACACTTATGGGCGCTTGTGTGGTGGATCTGCTTCTTCAGCATTACGGATCAACTGCACATGCACCCATAGTGTAATCTGTGGCACAGGCACAAGATTAGAGTCCGATGAGATGCCTGGCCCTGGCAATCAAGAGATGGGGTAGTTGCTATCAGTCTTGAGGAGCTCTGGTGCACCAAGGGGAAAATGCCTGCTTCTGGGTGCACCAAAGACCTAATGTACATATAAATAAAAAGTGAAATTACTCAGGAACAGCTCAGCAAATCTTCATAATTGAGCACGGTCAACCCTGCCAGTACCTGACTTAATAGGGTTCATCCTGCTGACAGATGCTCTTTAAGTCAAAGATGATCTGATAACGGTTACCTGATTTGTCACCAATGTGACAGCTTTCTGATCCCTGATCAATACGAACAGCCCACCAATCTCTTCCCCAGGATAGACTACGGTCATGGTCAAATTGGTCCAAACAAAATTGCCAGAACTACATACAGCAAAACTGAATTAGATTAATAAAAACAGATAGTTACATTAATGTAATTTAAGTCTGCTGTGTGTTTTCTTTCTTCTGGAAGAAAACGTAGCATTAACGCAGGTTTGCTGCACCAAAAACACAGCACAGCCGCAACGTGTGGCAGCACATATATTCCACAGATTCTTGATTAGGACTTTAATAAAGCTACTATAGAGTGAAAGGAGTCTTGGGCTGATGGCTAACTAGTATATATCAGATATAGCTAATTAGCCATTTCTGCTGCCCTGAAGAGATACTGCAGCATAGACCGGCCAGTGACCATGTTGCACGCTATGCATAAAGTGAAGAAATTGAAGCAGAACACCTTTTGTTTTCTGTGTGTTCCATATGGCGCCTTACAGCGGAATGGCTAATTAACTGTAGAGTGAAGCCTATGCTCAAGGTAAGCCCTATTTTAGGTCATATTCAACTACAATGGATGGATTCTCTTTAAATAGGAGTGTAAATTATGCAAAATATGTACAAGAATGTGGTGGCCGTTTTTATAAGCTCCCTAATTTGTCCTCTCGCAGATGTGTTGCTGTTCAGATATATTTTCACTACTAAGTGAAACCTAAATAAAAACTACTAAATCTAAAGTACAAAGTTTATTGAATAAAAAATGTAAAAATTATTGCTTATCTCATTGACAGATGTTTTGTTCTGGATACGATTATCTCTGCAGGTAATTAAAATAATGGATGTGATTGTGTTCATGTAGGAGGAATTAAAGATCTAGGAAAATAAAGAGTAAGGCCCCTTGCAGACGAGCGTCACAGATGCGTTCAGTTAAAAATGCGCGATTTCGCAAGCAAGTTCATTCAGTTTTGTCTGCGATTCTGTTCAGTTTTTTCACGTGGGTGCAATGCGCATTGATGCGTTCTTCACTCGTGATAAAAAACCGAAGTTTTACAAACAACATCTCTTAGCAAAAAAAACGCATGGCATTCGCACTTGCTTGCGGATGCGATGCGATTTTCACGCAGCCCCATTTACTTCTATAGGGCCAGCGTTGCATGAAAAACGCAGAATATAGAACATGCTGCGATTTCCACACAACGCACAAGTGATGTGAAAAACAACGCTCATCTACACAGATCCATTAAAATGGGTCCGGATTCAGTGCGGGCGCAATGCGTTTGTATCGCGCATTGCACTAACGCGGAAAACTTGCTCGTGTGAAAGGGGCCTAACAGTGATTTAGTTAAACCTTTGGTATGTCATAGTGACATACTGTATGACAGGTTTTTGATCAGTGGGAGTCTGAGTTCTGAGACCCCACCAATATGTAAAATGAAGTTAGAAGCACTCAGCTGAGCGCTGTTTCTCCTCACTACTGAGGACAGCCTCGATAGAAAGCCTGTCTTCCTTTCTGTCTTCAATGCTTCTCATTCCTTGTTCTATCGATCGTGGAGTCTCAGCACTCGCACCTTCACCGGTCAAAACCTTTGATATGTCACTATGACGTCAGAAGTCTTGTTAAAGGCTAACATGTTTTCATCAAAAAATCAATTTTAGCAGCATTATGCATAAAGCAATCTTTAGTTTCTTCACATACTATGGTTTTCCTTGAGTTTTTCCCTTAGGTACGGCTGTTTAAACATTTACAATATGAGGACCTTCTCAAGATGGCTCCTCTGCCAGTTCTCTGAGGCCAAAACAGCTTTCCCTCACTTGCTGTAGCCAGCAGCTTCCTTCCAGCCAATCAGATTGGATTACCGAGAGACACGCCTCCTCACTCTGAAGCCTAATGCAGGCATGCAGTGTGAAGGACCGCCCCTCCATCTTCCTGTCTTCTTAGCCAGAGACAGACAAGCCATAGCTTAAGGCCTCTTTCACACTTGTTCCTTTCCGTCCTAGAGTTCCGTCCTCGGGGCTCTAGGACGGAAAGATACTGATCAGGATTTATTCTAATGCATTCTGAATGGAAAGAAATATGTTCAGGATGTCTTCAGTTCAGTATTCAAAAGTTTTTTTGCTGTTGAAAAATCCGCAGCATGCTGAGGATTTTCCTCCGGCCAAAAAAACTGAAGGCGAGCCGCAAGGACGGATCCGGAATTAATGCCCATTGAAAAGCAATAATCCGGATCCGACTTTAAGCTAAACGTTGTTTCAGCGAATCGCCGGATCCGACGTTTAGCTTTCTGAATGGTAACCATGGCAGCCAGGATACTACTAAAGTCCCGGCTGCCATGGAAAAGTGGTGGGGAGCAGTGGAGAAGCTACGTACGGTCTGTGCGGCTCCCGGGGCACTCCACAGTGACGTCACAGCGCCCCTACATCGATCCATGCGACGTAGGGGCGCTGTGACGTCATTGTGGAGCGCCCCGGGAGCCGCACGGACGGTAAGTAACTTCTCCACTGCTCCCCACTACTTTTCCATGGCAGCCGGGACTTTAGTAGCGTCCTGGCTGCCATAGTAACACTGAAAGCATTTTGAAGACTGATCAGTCTTCAAATGCTTTCAGGTGTGTTGCGTTGTGACGGATCCGGCGGGCATTTCCAGCGACGGAAGCGCACGCCGGATCCTCACAACGCAAGTGTGAAAGAGGCCTAAGGGAGCAGTGGAAAGGGACAGGGGACATTAATGAAAGCTGTTATTATAAGGTAATTACAGATATTTTGCCAATCTTTGACAAACTAACTCAGGTATACATGTCTAGCTCTAATAAACTAGCAAAAAATAAAATAAAAAATATGACAGTCACCCTTTAAAGTGCAGTTACTCTTTAACCTGGACATGCACATTAGATTAATGTCGGACAAATTTGGAATGACGGACAATCTCATGTGTATGCGGGGCTGGCAGTGGTTTTCTCCCTGCTCCCCATTCAGAACACATACATTTATAGGGGGTTGGCTGAGACAAAGTGCAGGGCAGCCTAAAGGTGGCCATACACATCTATGGTTGAACAATCCTCTGAACTTTCGTTTTGTAGACATGGTCACATTTTTAGTCTGTATTGGCCAATACACTTGTTCAGAATGGCCATACAAGTTCAATGAAACCAGGCGATGGGCGAAAGATCTTCCGTCCAAAAATCAGACCAAAATATTAAACACAGTGTCTGTAAACCCACCGGCTGTTCAGGATCGGTCTTGCCACAACCTTCAAAGAAGTACTGACATAGCATAGACCCGTTTTAAAAGTTCACAATACACTTTATTTCACTTACAAGATTGTAGTCTTGAATTTAACATCCCATATAAAACAATGGCCATAATCAACTATATTTGTGTTGCCTCTGAGACTCGCCGTCACTAGCGCGCAGACCCTGTGCTTGTTTTTTTATAATAGCAGTGTAAGGCTACCTTTAGACCCGCAGCTATGCGTTCCGGCCAGCAGGTCCGTCAGAGGATGCCGGGAATTGGCCAGCGATTCTCTGCATATTTGATGAGCAGCAGACAGTTCTGCTGGACCCCATAATAGTCGAGGGGGTCCGGTGGAAGGGCGGCAGTATCCGGCACTGCCAGATTTGGAGAACTCCTGCAGGCCGCTCTGTACCGGAACAGCCTGCCGGAGTTCCATGCTGCAGATGGGAAACTAGCCTAACTGATGTGGCTTGTCTTGTCTTTTTCCTCAGTCTTCCTTTAGAAGAATGACTTGATTGTTCTAGTAAGCAATGAACTTACAGAAAATGGTCATTAAATTATAATTTAGTTGTATTACATTATTTACCGGTATGCAGTTTAATAGTTTCCAGACCCCTATACAATGGAATGTACTAATCTTGTCTGTGCCTAAACGTTAAATGATTATATCAGCTGAATACAAAGAACAGCTTGAGTCACAATGCACAGTCTTCATGGTTTTGTCTTGGTGTGCTTTGTGCAATTCCTCTAATTATATGAATATGTATTATGTAAATGTTTCAAAATTTAAATATATGAATAGAAATATATAATTTGACGACCTTTTTTTTTTTTCTTTTTAAGGCTATGGGTACATTTGGAGACTTTTTTTATGATTGTATTCTACTCATTTTTTGGGCTAAATAAATTTTTTCACTTGGTCTTTATTTAATAAATTCAATCGTTTTTCTTCTACAGCTTTCAGTGTATCTGCTTTCTGCTTTACAGTGCATCCATCTGAGAACGGCTTGGTCGGTTGGATCTGTAGTTTTCCTAACGGCTCATAAATACTCGATATAGCTACACTTGTCTCAGTTTTAGGGATGAGCGAATCAACTTCGGATGAAACATCCGAAGTCGATTCACATAAAACTTCGTCCTAATACTGTACGGAGCCGGAGCTCCGTACAGTATTAGAATGTATTAGCTCCGATGAGCCGAAGTTATTGCTTTGCAAAGTCTCACAAGATTTCGCAATAACTTCATAAATTAATTTGTACTGTAAAAAAGACATTTCCCGAACTCAGGTTCGGTTCCAAGGTACCACTTGGAACCGAACCCGAGTTCGGGAAATGGGTTTTTACAGTACAAATTAATTAATGAAGTTATTGCACGAAGTAATAACTCCGGCTCATCGGAACCAATACATTCTTATACTGTATGGAGCTCCTGCTCCGTACAGTATTAGAATGAAGTTTTATGCGAATCGACTTCGGATGTTTCATCCGATGTCGATTTGCTCATCCCTAGTCAGTTTGATAAAAATTTAACATAAGTTTTAATGAGTTGTCGGGTTCGCGGATAAGGGCTACAGATCAAGGCCATCAGAGCAGCTCTCTGATTCACTTAGAAGGCGGAAGCTATAGTCTGCAGATACACTGAAAGTAAAAGCTGTAGAAGGCAAACTGCTGAAAATGTAATTTGAAAAAATAGTCCAAAATGAGTAAAATATAGTAATAGAAAATGACCCCAAAGGTGTCCATAGCCTTTAAAGGCTAAGGAAGACTGTCTTTGCCCATAGCAATCAGGCACAGCTTTCAGTTCATGTTCTGCTCTTGAAAAATGAAAGCTGAGCTGTGATTGATTGCTATGGACCGTTTCATAAATCTCCCCTATAGTTTCAAAAACAAAGGAGGCACAGGGAGAAGATTCTGGACATGGAGACAAGAGTCTGCTGTCCTGCCTTTTGCTACCTTGCTTCAGTTGATTGACAAGAAAATCCAAACAGAAAATATACATACTGTACAAATAGGGGGACATTTGTTGTGCTATGTATACTACCATTGTGGTGTTAAAAAAAAAAAAGGTCAATTTATGTCGCACATCATTTTTTGTGGCATAACTTGCAACTTTTCCGTCTTCATAAAAGGGGAATGGGGAGGGGCGTGGTCCACAGGGCCGAGACAGTTTCCTGGAATGAATGAAGATAGAGGATGCTATAGATTTTAGTCTGTTGCACAGCCAGCAGGAGGATGTGCCGGATATATACTGAGGCCTGCGCCAAAGCATAACTTTGGAGCATCCTGTGGCTGTGCAGGGGAAATCAAGACCAGCTATGAAAGTACCAGTCTTGATAGATGTCCCCCATAATGTCTACGGTTTCAAGCCATATTTTCTCAGTTCGCCTAACCTACGCTGCTGTTCTGCAGTTTCATGTTCATAGCTCTGTACCTACCAAAGTTATTTGCTGCCAGTCTGCTTCCTGCGCATGTAACCATGCATTTTTATACAGCAGGGATCAGCAACCTTCGGCACTCCAGCTGCTGTAAAACTACAACTCCCAGCATGCAAACATGCTTGGCTGTTCTTCTAACTCCCATAGAAGTGAATGAAGCATTGTGGGAGTTGTAGTTTCTGAACAGCTGGAGTGCCGGAGGTTGCTGATCCCTGTTGTACAGGGTCTTTTCATGATTCAGATCTTTATAATTTCAACAGGTAAGATATTAAAAATCTGCTCTCAATGTAAGAGTTTTTCCATCAGTGTAGACCGGGTTTGATTGGGATCATTCCCATGATTACAGACCCTTTAAATACTGAATCTGGTGCAAGCATTGCTTACCCATTTACTTTGTAGTATACCTCTGATTAATTCTCATCTAGCACCTACTTGGCTTCCTTTATGAATGCCCTGAAATTATATTTTAAAGGTAATTACTAGCATGAGTAATGCATTCTGCCTCCGCCCTACTTGGTGGACAATGCTAAAGAAGTCAGGACCCTTAGCCACTTCTCCCATACAGACTGCATGACATTTGTGCACATGCGGTTAGCATTACAGGAATGCTGTCACACAAGGTAGGAGGGCACAATGCTTTTAAAGATTATTCGCCCCTCCAATGCAGGAAATGTTAATGTCACTTATGAAATGTATGAATCATTGCAGCCGTTGACTGGATAATCACGGTTCATAGCCACTGCTAATGGGAAGTTGAACTCAAGTTCAAGCATCACTTTAGTAAATATGAAACATTTTGTCACTCTAAGCCATTAGAGGCATCATGGTTTATTTTTTTTCTTATTCCTTAGTTCTACGAAGTATTTCAGATTCTGTAATTTGAGACTTAAAAAGGTTGCACAGGATTTTCATATTGAGGGCCTGTGCTCTGTGGCCAGAGGTGGTAACTGCCGCGCTGCGCCCCCTCACTTCAGTGGGATCAGGGCTGCAGTTACCAGTCTGTCTACTACACCGTGCATGGAGCTGTGTGGTACTGGTGCCAGAGCTACAAGGTAACAGCTTCGGATCCCTCCTCATCTGAGACTGATGGTCTTTTCTGAGGATGAGGATACCCTTTAAGACTCCCATATACATCAAAATTTTGGCAGGACCACCCATCAATCCAATGTATATGGAGAGCTCCTGACTGAACCCTGACATCATGTCTTGGGGAGATTTCGATTTAGGAAAACATTTTTACGCCCCATTATTTTTTGTTCTTCCGGGAGATAAAATACCCCCAGATGTGTTTGGCAGAGGCTTTCACTTCCTTCCCCATTGAAAACACATACACACTTGGCTGAACCGGGCATGGCTCAGGAGAGCTAGCTGACATCTATTGACGGTGCCTAGGCGCCTTTACACCCTTCAGAAGCTGACCGGCTGTGGCTATAATGGAGGCGTGAAGCAGGAGAGAGCTGGTCATGCATGTGCATGGCTCTGTGGTAGATCTAGAAAAGGCCAAAAGCCTCAGTCACACGTCAGTGTTCTAGGTACCGTGGAGAACGCGGACAGCACACGCCCCTATTCAATTTAATGTGTGTATTCACACATCAGTGTTTTACCAAGGTCCGTGGTTCTGTGTTTTTAGCATGGATGCAAGCTCTGTTTTGTCCGTGTTCACGGATCCATCACTCCCATTATAGTCTGTGGGTCCGTGAAAACCACGGATGCCATCCGTGTTGCATCCGTGTTTCACGGATCATTAAGAAGACGTGCTTTTAAAATTATTTTTCAGCTGTTCAGTGACAGCAAAAAACGCACACACGGACCCAACACAGATGCACAACTGCCCACCTTCTCACGGATTTTAACACGGACGTGTGAATGAGGCTAAACGCTTATGGGCGTCTTCATCGCTGCATAGCTACTTGTGTAATGTGTGTATGTCTTTTCATCCCTGAAATATATCCAGATGATTGGATGGGCAAAATCGTTGTCATATTGGCACTTTTATGATGTAAATATTAAGAATAGATTAATTAGATAATTAATAATTAAAAATTAGATTGATTAATAATTAAAGGAATTTCCAGTAAAAAAAATATTTGTTTATCAAGTGGCCCTAACATGGCCTTGAAACAGAAAATTCATACTTACCTGCTCTGGTCCTCCATGCTGTCCCCATCTCCCGGTCCCTGTGCTGTTTAAATCCTTCTGGCTATGAGCATGCAGTGCTGCAGCCAATGACTGGCTTCAGCAGTGACGTACTGCTTGTGACCACATCACTGCTGAATCCAGCATGTAAACAGCACGGGGACTGGAAGAAGGAGACAGCAGGAGCAGCGTGGGGGACCAGAGAGGCGGGGAGCTGGTGAGTATGAACCGTCTCTTTCTTGGCCATGCTGCGGGACATTGATAAAAAAAAATATATATATATATAATTTTTACCAGAAAACCCCTTTAGGGCTATGGACAACTTTTAGCTAGGAAAAAGATGCCTTAGAAGTGACGTTATTTACATCTGTGGTCAGTATAAAGAACTGGCACAGGATTTATACTTTCCAAGGATATTGCATAGGACCAAGGGAGCATCATACTGCATGGGGAACACTAGAGGGTCATCATACTGTGTGGGGGCGCTGTGGGAGTGTCTTCACTATCTAAGGCACCCTTACTGAAAACGGCGAGTTTGGCTTACAGTCTGTGTGGAGCTCCTGACTCTCCCCCGACAAATGATGTCAGGGGAGGGAAGGATCAGGCGAGGTGAACATTTTCACCTGATCTTTTTGTTCTCCTAGGAGATAAACTGTCGCCGAAGTAGTCTGGCAGCTGCTTTCTCTCCTTTGAATGACCATAAATGTTCGGCTGAATGTGTATGTGCATGGGGGAGTTGGGAGAGAGAGCTGTCGGCTGAGCAATTCTTTGGCCAACATCTGTTGTGTATGGCCACCTTTAGGGGGTGACTACATATAGGGTTTATTGATGCTTAGGGATCAACAGTTATTACATTATTTGTAAATTTCTTTATCTGTGCCCTTTAGGCCTCCAGATATTTTTCTGTGAAACTTGGGTGCGTTGACCCTCCTGCCAGTTCACTGGTTGTCCGTTCTTGCTCCACTTTTGGTAGTTTGTAACCACTACATACTGGGAACACGCCACAGTGCCTGTATTTTTGGAGATTCTGTGACCTACTCATCAAGCTACCACCGTTTTGCTTTTGTCAAAGTCACTCAGATCCTTATTCTTGCCTACTTTTTGTGTCTCTAACACATCAACTTGATGCAACACATCAGCTGTCTAATTTATATGTACTACATCTATGCAAATACAAAAGTATCATAGTTATGCAAAATTGATCTCCTTGGGTTGTAAAGGGTATTCTTTGTGCTCCTGTTGATTTTAATGGGAGCAGAACTGCAGTGATGAGCTCGGGCTCTACAAGATGGAGCTGCATCAGAGCTACTGTAGAACAGCTGAGCGGTGGGGTTTCAGACTCCGACCAATCAGCTAGTGATCGCCTGTTCCAAGGATAGGCACTCACTCAAAGGGAATCTGTCACCAGCGACCTCTTATCAAACTGTTTACATAGCTGTGGTTCACCGGATTTAAACGTGTTTTCTTTTGTTGATCCGAGGCTCCGTTCCTGAGTTATGACACTTTTTCTAAATATGCAGATTAGGGCTTTGGTGCAATGAGGGTGTCACCATTGCACCCAAACTCTGCTTCTTTCTGTCATCATCCCCTCCCTCACTGATTTGATTGAGAGGGCTTGGCAGTGGCAAAGCAGCCAAGGAGGGGCAGGCAACAGAAAGGAGCAGAACTTTGGTGCAACAAGGGTGATGGTGACACCATCATTGCACCAAAGACTTAATTTGAATATTCAGAAAAAGACTCATAACTCAGGAACAGAGTCCCTGGATCAACAAAGTAAAAAGAGGGTTTTATAGGGAGGTCACTGGTGACAGATTCCCTTTAATAAAAGGTGGACAACTCTTTTAAATAGTGTATAGGGAGAATAATGGCCATCTGCTTCTTTTATGGCTGTGAGGACTGGAAGAAGGCTTGGGAAGAGTTGTCAAACACTGACTGACGCCATGTCTCAAAATACTCTCTATTCACTTGCTTTCATTACTGTGTTCATTAAAGGGAACCGGTCGTCAACTGTATGCTGACCTCACTGAGGGCAGTATAAAATAGTGACAGAAATGCTGATTTCAGCGGTGTGTCACTCATGAGCTAAAAGTAAGTGGTTGCCAAGAACTAGCATAATAATCATTACAGCCAG